>JAJSOF020000005.1:196459452-196626952 GCA_025594305.2 Periplaneta americana
AATAATCGATACTTGCGCTTTCATATTGCTTTCTGATTGGTGGAAAACCTGAACTTTAATGAATAGGTGTACTTTAATGAGGTCCATTAAAGGGCTGGTACCAGGTGTATAATTACTACATTTCGGCATGGTCGAGCATAAAGGATTTTAAAAAACTTCTAGATAAAAAGTAGGTAATGTTTGCACTAGCGCATGAATCAAATTTATCATTTGCAGGTTCAAGAGATGCAGAAAGTTTTTGCACAATAATAGGCCTACCATCTATTCATATTCAACTCATGAAAACATCCTTCTCCATATTCATAACTTAAAATGCGGTGTCAGAAATATTAAACTATTTTAAGATATTCAGCATATTGTCCGTGTCTCGTTAAGAATTGTGCGAGTAGATTTCAAACTGTATTTTCAAAGAAAAACTATCTAAAAAACAAGTTTTCGGTCATTTATGCCCAAGACTTTTTTTTGCTGAATATTTTCATAATTTTTCCACCACCACATGAAATTGAAATGGAAGTTAATTATTATGCTGCAGGCTCCTTTGATTTTTCTAGTTACAACTTACAAATGGCTTTTAAGGAACCCGAAGGTTCATTGCCGCCCTCACATAAGCCCGCCAGCGGTCCCTATCCTGTGCAAGATTAATCCAGTCTCTATCATCATACCCCACCTCCCTCAAATCCATTTTAATATTATCCTCCCATCTACGTCTCGGCCTCCCTAAAGGTCTTTTTCCCTCCGGTCTCCCAACTAACACTCTATATGCATTTCTGGATTCGCCCATACGTGCTACATGCCCTGTCCATCTCAAACGTCTCGATTTTATGTTCCTAATTATGTCAGGTGAAGAATACAATGCGTGCAGTTCTGTGTTGTGTAACTTTCTCCATTCTCCTGTAACTTCATCCCGCTTAGCCCCAAATATTTTCCTTAGCACCTTATTCTCAAACACCCTGAATCTATGTTCCTCTCTCAGAGTGAGAGTCCACGTTTCACAACCATACAGAAGAACCGGTAATATAACTGTTTTATAAATTCTAACTTTCAGATTTTTGGACAGCAGACTGGATGATAAGAGCTTCTCAACCGAATAATATCACGCATTTCCCATATTTATTCTGCGTTTAATTTCCTCCCGAGTGTCATTTATATTTGTTACTGTTGCTCCAAGATATTTGAATTTTTCCACCTCTTCGAAGGATAAATCTCCAATTTTTATATTTTCATTTCGTACAATATTCTGGTCACGAGACATAATCATATACTTTGTCTTTTCGGGATTTACTTCCAAACCGATCGCTCTACTTGCTTCAAGTAAAATTTCCGTGTTTTCCCTAATCGTTTGTGTATTTTCTCCTAACATATTCACGTCATCCGCATAGACAAGAAGCTGATGTAACCCGTTCAATTCCAAACCCTGCCTGTTATGATTTTTCTAGTATACACAGCAATTAAATAAAAGTTAATTTTGTAATTCATTCCTTTGCATTTTTGCAGAAAAATAGCTAATGCAGACTGTTGCGAAAACGCAACACTAGGCAGATATGGGTTAATAAATATTCATAGAAAGCACTATAGTCCTGCAAAAATAGATTTTCAGATCTTAACGGAATCGTACAGATTTCAAGCATCTCTGGTACTAAAAAAATAGTTTAGTGCACATCTCTCTCTTCCTTCTACAGCGATTTATTCCAAATCATTAAACGAATTTCGTTTCGTTCATAATCTGTGTTCACTGCTCAATAAATTTATCCTAGAGCAATGTATATCATAGATAATAATTTGAATAAAAACTTAATATTTGTTTATTTCAAATCAAAATCACTAACTAGCGATCATTTCAAGATGTGTATCACTCGCTCTTGTTCGCGATTTTCTGTAATAAGTACAATAACAAAGTAACAAATGCAAAGATTGGATTTCATCAATACTACTTCAACTACAGTCATTAAACTACAATTGCAACAACTCCTATTGCAGCTGGGTAATACTATCATACTACTAGTAATACTACTGTTATTGCCTCGGTGCTACTATTTCTTAATCTGTTCAGTTTAGAATATTGTTCACTTCTACTCCAAAATATCTGAGAACTCGCTTTGAATATCTTTACAACGTTACGGAATCAACATCAAGCCTTGTTATCCATTCCTCGTCACAGCACCTCTTTCTATTCATCCTCTTTCACAGTGTCAGTTTGTCGCCTAGGGAACTCCTTACCTCGTCATGTCAGGGATTGCCGAACGGTTAATCAATTTAAATTAAAAATTAAGAATTACATACTTTTCATGAAATTGATTTGTGAGTGTTAGCCGATTTTTAGAGGTAATTCTGTGCATATAAATTGTCATTTAGGCCTATCATAAAGTAGAATTAGGATATGAATTGTAAATAACTTAATTATGTATGTATGTATTTATTCACACTACAATGGGTATATACCCGGTGGTAGTGGTAACTAATTACACTCAATAAAGACAATAATAAACACAATTAATAATAACACTAATAATTAATACTAACAATAATTAATAATAATAATAATAATAATAATAATAATAATAATAATAATAATAATAATAATAATAACAGGGAACATCCTAAATTAAATGAAGCACGACCACTTAAAATAACAATGTTCAATTAATATTTCATTATAGCCCATGTAAGCTTGTTAATGTGTATGAAAATGATATTTATATTTAAGTATGACTTTACTATTTTTGTCATTGTTTCATTATGTATTTCACTTCTGGTAGTGTGAAAGAGAAGGCCTCGTGGCCTTAAGTCTACCATAATAAATAAATAAATAAAAATAAATAAATTTCACTACTACTATTACTACATTACTACGTTAATACCATTACTATCTTGCCACCTTACTGCTACTATTCTACTATCTTACCATTGCTATGTTCCTGTTTTACTACAATTTATACTATCATACAACTACTATCACTACTGTCTTACTACTTCCACTCACAATTAATATCTTACTACCGTAACATTACTACAGCCTTAATGTCACTACCAATTTATTAATACTAGTACTCTTACTGTCATGTTGTATATATGTACTACTACATTATTACCACTACCTTGCTACTACTGTTGCTAATAGGCTACCTTATTAGTACTAGTATTCTTACTATTTTGCTACCACTACTACTTTATTAGGCCTACTACTAGTACTGTTACTATCTTGTTACTAGTCCACACCTGTGGAGTAACGGCCAGCGCGTCTGGCCGCGAAACCAGCTGACCCGGGTTCGAATCCCGGTCGGGGCAAGTTGCCTGGTTGAGGTTTTTTTCCGGGGTTTTCTCTCAACCCAATACGAGCAAATCCTGGGTAACTTTCGGTGCTGGACCCCGGACTCATTTCACCGGCATTATCACCTTCATTTCATTCAGACGCTAAATAACCTAAATATTGATACAGCGTCGTAAAATAAACCAATAAATAAAAAATCTTGTTACTACTACTATTTTATCACTGTCAGAACTTTTTCTGCCTTAATGCTGCCCTATTTTTTTTTTTATTTTTTACTTTCGCTTTCTCAAGTTTTCAGGTTTCCCGTAGACAAAGAACACCAGATAATAATAATACCTAGAGCCCGGATGTTTGGCAAAATGCCATTTTTACTGGGTGGAAGTAAATCATTATTTGCATAGATATAAATGTGATTTGGGGTAAATCAAAGCGATAGAGCCAATTTTTATTTGTCTATTTTACCTTTTTAAGGTTTTCCTTACTAATTCAATAATAAATGCCTTTTTTGTCATTTTAAAGCGATATTTCTTGTTTATTTGCAATTTTTTAAATTAATTGTAATGTAATGTGTATGAAATTTAAATATATGAAATAATGATTCACTTTAGTGGCAACAATAAATAAAATTAATTTATGTCGGTGCCTATTCCGCTAACAATCGCGCTTTAATACTATTGGTGTAATATTAATAATGATCGGCAATCTATAGTTACAAATATGTCTTCACGATACCAACAATCAGCTTTATAATTTTAATTAAGTCCGTTCTCTTAGAAGTTGTCACGTAGCATTTTTGTTTGCTTTCATATTTTCAAATCTTAATGTTCTTATCGCCGCGCTCTCATGGTTAACATTCGGCAGGTCTTTGAGCGGCCTCGTGCGTAACATTCGGCAGGTCTTTGAAATTTATTAATAAGTATTTAATGAATTTCAATCTTAAGGCATACAGGGTGTTTCAAAAATACAGGGCATAATTTCAGGTATGTATTTCCCACATGTAGACAATCAAAATAGTTCATTACAACATGTGTCCGGAAATGCTTTATTTCCGAGTTATGACCTTCACAACATTGAAATTCACCGGAACCATACCTCATGTTTTAGAAGACACTCCACTGATCAATCGTCAACACATTCACTTCTTGCATGATGTCGCTCCTGCACACTTCAGTCGTACGGCTCGCCGGTACTTGGATCGAAGGTTTCCTGATCGATGGATAGGTAGAGGTGGCCCAATTGCTTGGCCTCCACGCTCACCTGGTCTGAACCCTCTCGATTTCTACTTGTGGGGCCATTTAAAATCATTGGTTTATTCGTCTCCGGTGCCTGATTTGGAATCCCTTTGGAATCGAATTGTGGCATGTTCTGAGGACATACGCAATACTCCTGGAGTTTGGGATCGTGTTCGCAGGTCAATGAGACATCGATGTGAGGTCTGTATTCAAGCAGGAGGTGGACATTTTGAACATCTTCTGTAATGACAATGACCTGTGGGAAGAAAAACATTCCGGTGAATTTCAATGTTGTGAAGGCCATAACTCGGAAATAAAGCATTTCCGGACACATGTTGTAATGAACTATTTTGATTGTCTACATGTGGGAAATACATACCTGAAATTATGCCCCGTATTTTTGAAACACCCTGTATAAACTTGCAAATGTTTATTTGCTATTCAATAACAATATATGAACGTTTTCGCCGTTTAGGGCATCTTCAGATATAACAAAACATATTATCTGGACCTATGATAACATATTATGCAAATTACAAGGAAAATAGAGAACAATATATGTGGTACATGAAATTCCTTGTAATTTGCATAATATGTTATCATAGGTCCAGATAATATGTTTTGTTATATCTGAAGATGCCCTAAACGGCGAAAACGTTCATATATTGTTATTAAATAGCAAATAAACATTTGCAAGTTTATATGCCTTAAGATTGAAATTCATTAAATACTTATTAATAATTTACCAGGCATATTGATATATTAAAATGAATTGTAAATTACTTTGAAATTTAATTGTATTATTGTTTTCAATGTCTTATGTCGCCGCTCCAATCACTCGCCTCAATTTCAGTATTGCAACCAATAAGCTGCTTCCATTATTAAGTGACACCTATTTATCTAATCCACGTGGACTAAAACCGAGGTTGCAATGTCTTGTGCTGAGGACGAACATTAAGGTATGTGATTAAAATTATTATTAAAGATTTATTATTAAGAGGTAAGAATGTCAACTTTCTCATATATGAAATAATAATAATAATAATAATAATAATAATAATAATAATAATAATAATAATAATAATAATAATTATAATGGTAAAATAATGATGATGATAATAATAATAATAATAATAATGATAATGGTAAAATAATGATGATGATAATAATAATAATAATAATAATAATAATAGTGCTTATTCTTATCGAGGAAGTAGACGTGACAACGTGACGCTTAGAGTGAAACCTACAGAGCAACAATCGGTCGGCAAAATTATGTTTTAAAAGCACACCGCACGTTATTGTATGATGCCGACATGTTAAGCATGAGGCCGCGGTGATAATACATGTGCTTATTATTGTAGGAGAAAGAAATTTGAGTGAGGAACAGTCAGTTATTGTCGGGTGACAGGAGGTATAACATCGGTTAGCTAGAATGCCTAAATTCAGTACGACCATTGAAAAGTAAACTTCATGCTTACGTTAGTGAATTTGGTACCCATTGGTTTTCAACCGATGGAACAGTTTTGTTATGTAAGGTTTGTGAAAAGACAGTTAATCACGAAAAGAAAAAAAAAGTATTTTATAAGTCAACATGTGTCAACTACGAAGTAAAAATGTGAGTTACTACCTTACTACTTATAAACCCTAAACTACTACTATGTGTATGGTACTACTGCTAGAGAGAAAACATAAAACAATAAGAGGGCATCAGAATTTTAATGAAGATACATCGCAGGATGTGAATAGCACTGCTGTAATTGAGATCATATTCTCTTATTCTCTGTGTTCTCTTTTATTCCATGATTCTCCTTATATTCCGCTTGTATTTAAACATTTAGGGAAACCTCCTTTCAAGATTGCTTACTTACTACTTACTTACTGGCTTTTAAGGAACCCGTAGGTTCATTGCCGCCCTTACATAAGCCCGACATTGGTCCCTATCCTGAGCAAGATTAATCCAGTTTCTATCATCATATCTCACCTCCCTCAAATCCATTTTAATATTATCCTCCCATCTACGTCTCGGCCTCCCCAAAGGTCTTTTTCCCTCCGGCCTCCCAACTAATACTCTATATGCATTTCTGGATTCGCCCATACGTGCTACATGCCCTACCCATCTCAAACGTCTGGATTTAATGTTCCTAATTATGTCAGGTGAAGAATACAATGCGTGCAGTTGTGTTGTGTAACTTTCTCCATTCTCTTGTAACTTCATCCCTCTTAGCCCAAAATATTTTCCTAAGCACCTTATTCTCAAAGACCCTTAACCTATATTCCTCTCTCAAAGTGACAGTTCAAGTTTCACAACCATACAGATAAACCGGTAATATAACTTTTATAAATTCTAATTTTCAGAATTTTTGACAGCAGACTGGATGATAAAAGCTTCCAACGGAATAATAACAGGCATTTCCCATATTTATCCTGTGTTTAATTTCCTCCCGAGTATTATAGAAACAACAATTTCTAAAGTTGCCGTTCAATGCTTATAAAAAACAAGAGGAACAGAGGACGCCCACGAAAGAGATCCTCGTTGTGAAGCTGAATGGGTTAGGGTCTCTGATCTTGAAGAATTTGATGATAGCGGGATACTTAGTTAAATATGTACGAATATCAGACCGTCACTTAGCACCAGTAGCGTGTCGCGGCACGGACTGTCCTCACCCCACGGACTGGAAATCACAGAACTGAATTAGGGTAATTATACCGCGGCGCAGCCCCACAAGTAATTACCCAACTTTCGCCGTGTTCCCGTGCCCTGGCGCGGGGCAGGCCTCGTCACCTGCTCCAGCAGCCGACGTGTTGCGGGGGCGATTACGCTTTCAAGGGAGCGTTTGCTTGTTAGAAAGTGAGATTTCCATTCTGTTTTTGCCTTTATTTCATCATAGTGGACCAAGCTGGCTGATTACAAAGGTATAGACAAGTGAAAGTTCAACATTACCCTATATATGCCCACGAGATAGAAATGGGAAAATATCTTTCACGTCTTTCTCCTGACTGCGTATGGGGAGGTAACTTGGGAATTGTCTACCGCAGCGTTTCTCAAACTTTCTTGAAGTGGGGACCACTTTTTAAAGTTAGAACAGTTCCGCGGACCACCTTACTCTTGTTCCCTTCGAAAGCAAATTTATCATTTTTTGTAGCTTATTTTAATACCAGTATACTTATATTTTAAAATAGAATTAAGATTCAGCACTTTGGTCCTCTGTTATGAATTTGGGTGGTCCTGCCTGGGTTACAGGCGCGGCACCAGATGTGCAGGGAAAAGATGAGAAACACCACGTCCATAGTGCTTTAAATCCCTCTTTTGTTGCTGAGAGTAGAGTGGGAAGTCGGTAGACCGATAGGGTAATAAATTTCATAAAATGTCAGTATTGGGAGAAAAAGTGAAATTCGATTGCTATGTATCATTTTAAAACTCTGAGATTTTAAGCTATAGTGCGATACGCAGTTTGTTTGAATTTTATTTTTTCTTCTGTCTTCTTTGAAGGACCACAAGGGCAGACCTCGAGGACCATAGGTGGCCCGCGGGCCATAGTTTGAGAAACGCTGCGCATAAAATGCAACCCCGTCATATACTCCTTGGTCTCCTTGTATTCACATTTTCTCCTGGTATTTCCATCGTTATCGTTGTATTTCCCTTAATTTTCTTGTATTCTGCTTCTTCTGCTTGTCTTCCCCTTTATCTTCTTGTATTATCCTTGTTCTTCCTTAGTTGTGCTTGTATTCTCCATGTTCTCCTTGTATTCCCTTATTCTCTCTATATTCCCTTTCATCTCATATTCCGTTTGTTCTCCTTGTATGCCCCTTCTTCTCCGTATATTTCTATGGTTTTCCTTGCATTCCCCGTATTATCCTTATATTTTTTGTTCTCCTTCTGTTTCCTCCTTCCCCTTGCCTTCCCCTTATTCTTCTTCTTCCCTTATTCTCCTAGTCTTCCTCTTGTTCTTTTTGTCTTGCCCTTGTTCTCCTTGTATTCCCTCTGTTCTTCTCTTATTCTCCGTGTTCTCTTTGCATTCCATGGTTCTCCTTGTATTCCGCTTGTATTCCATTGTTCTCCTTATATTTCCTTTCCTCTCATATTTCATTCGTTCTCCTTGTATTTTCCTTGTTCTTCTATTCCCCTTGTTCTCCTTGTCTTTCCCTGATTTTCCTTGTATTCCCGTGTCCCCCTTGTTCTTGTATTTCCCTTGTTCTCCTTGTCTTCCCGTTGATTTCCTTGTATTCGCCATGTTACTTGTATTCCGTATGTTCTCCAGCTGCAAGTAGCTAGAGCGCTTACCTCCACCATAAGGTTCTCCTAGGACTAGGATTTTGATGACCTATAAGTTAAATCATGAAAAAATGTCCTAAAAACAATGCATTTATGAACTAAAAATCTTAAAAAAAAAATGCCCTAAAATTGATCTTACATATTGCCTTAGTAGGAAAAGAGGTTTTGTACTACTTAATATTTAGACTAGTAATTAAATTAAATTTTACATAATTTTTTCTAAGTAGTACACTTTAATTAATTATTTTATCTGATGTAGTTCCATTGATGTTGGGTGCGTCTCGGTGTTGCGTGAGATTCACTCAGGGTAGCCGAGGTACGGTTGTGGTGTAGGATGATGTCAGGAATATTACCAAGCCGGCTACTTATATAAAAAGGCAGTGTAAACTCCAAAACTATAAGTTTATTGTCGTATTCACTTGGTAAACCCTAGAGTATGTATTTCCGGCTGACTTATAATTCAATCGTTGGTCGCAATTCTGTGTCGACTCTATGGCAGCTCTGAATAAGCTCTATCCGATACTATAAATTCAATACTCTGTCCCGTACACTATGATCGAAGCTCCTAAACGTTGGCGATTAGTCTCGCCGATGACAAAGTTCAATCTATCGAGTCTTCGCCGGAAGAAAGACTATTAAGTTGGGCCGCCGACACCAAAAAAAACTCAGTGTGTCGTGCCGTCGACACGAAAAGAAGTCGTAGTCCTGTCGATACAAAACGAAGTAGTTATTGTGCCCGGTATGTAGGGCCGCCGACACGATGAGAAGTTGTGATCCTCTCCGCTCCACGTCACCCTTATTTATAAAAACCTACCCTACGCTAAAACTAACTATCCTATTGGTTAAAAACTACGTCACTTAACCGGCCTAAAATCTATTCTCTATTGGTCCAAAGTGACCTCATAAGTTGAACCATGATCTCTTCTTATTGGGCGCGAAATACGTCATCTCTAAATTTAGACTTTGGATTTCCCACAACATCTAATTAGTTTTTCGATTTTGGAGAACCCCGTTCTTTGGAAAATCCCAAGCTTGCAGTTGCTTTCCCACGGGTCCAGTCTAACTCTCTGATTTTACGCCTCAACGAGTGTCAATGCAGAACCCTGCCCAAGGTGGCCCTAAATCTGTCCGATTCTGACAAGTGACGAGAGGATGTGAACCATCTGTGTGGGAAGCTAATTCTAACCAAGTCGCCAGAACATCCCCGCGAATACATGTAACAAAAAAAATATGGAGATATCATTTCGCTAATAAATCGGTCTCTCCCTCTCCTAATTACTGCTTCACCATGTATGATCATTCACCTCTGCGTCGGCATGTGGACGTGAGGTCAGCAGTCGGCTGGTCGGTCTTGGCCCTTCATGGGCTGTAGCGCCATGGATTTACTTTACTTTTAGTTTCCGTGTAGTCTACCACAAGGCCACTCTTATCTGGAATTAGCAGGTATAGAGGAGTCTATATTGAAGGGGTAGTTGGACTGATCCATTATGTGGGGTGTACTACGTTTTATTGACAATATTTGTGTAGAGAAAGATTAAAATGTTATACAAAATGATGAGTATTAATGGACAAAATATGTAAGGAAAATAACAAAGGAAATAGACATTATTTTACTTTAATAATGGGGATTTATGGCCAAAATCAAATGAAAATGACTAAAAAAATGACCGAATAAAACAAAAGATGCTCTTATGAGTTGAAACAGGCAAAAAATGCCCTAACAAATATGTCTTAAAACACTCAGTTTATCACGTAACATATAAATACTAAAGCAGCAATGTTTCTGGCTTACTAGAAAAAAAAGATGCAATTTCATCAAAATCATAGCCCTAGATGAGCTACTGCGCACACAAGGATTTGTTCCACGAGATAACGAATGACCTATACATTCTGTTCGCAGCAAATGGTTTGGTGTCATGTTGTAAGTGTAACCATTTTAGTATAATCCAGGAAAAGGCCCATTTTATATGATATGCTCATATAGATTGAATTACGCTCAAGTAGGCTTCACTAGATACCCACGTACTAGTACGGGTATATTGAGAGAATGCATTGTCATAAGGAGACAGCTGTACTGAACGTTAGGCGTGTCATTTGTAGGGAGGTTATTGAACTCATTGCTACGCTCCCTTCATTCGCAAGGGACGTACGTCTTGTCTCTGTATAGCAGTGATATCAAAGCAAGCTCATTTTTCTGACCTTGACGTCGTGCGCGGGTATCAAGCGCTAAGTATGGAAAGAGGAAGGGGTGTGTATTTGAATAAGCAGCCTGTTGGATTAAGAAAACAGTGGTGCACAACCTTCAGACAGAACGTGAAATTTTATGTCGTTATTTCTATATGGCTTTTTTCTGTTTGATATTTTCTATATTGTCTGTAAAACTAAAATAACTAATACCAATTTCTTAATATTGCAGTAGTGTTTTAAATGTTAATAAAATAATAAAGAGTTAAGAAGGAATATTCACATAAATTCCATAGTAGTACAACTATATTGTACTAAATGGATGAAACACATCATTCATAAAGAAAGTGATATCTCAAAAAAAGAGATTGAGTATGAGATGATAAGTTGGAATTCATATTGATGGTATCTTTAGCCTTACAAAAGTAATCAATAAATCAATCAAAACAATATTACAGTACAAAGCAAAGTTACCTAGGTGCTGTAGCTATATGTTTTAAGTGTAACTAATATTCCATAACAAAATTCTTTATCGCATTATGCTTTTAAGGTGATATTGATGAGCAACTTCCTATCATCAGAATATTAAATTATTTTCTCGAAATCTGCTGAAGCTATAGAGCTGACATTTTTACAACACATGGGCACGTATATTTTGCTTATGATGTAACAGTAGTTCTTTGTTAATTCATTTCCTTACAAATAATTTCCATGCGAATACACTATCTTTAGTAATACGTACTAGTATTTACAATATATTAGATTTACGAAAACATTCTGTAGGACTACCAAATAAATAGGCCCATATCTGAAAATTTCACTTTTATATAAAAAAAGAAGCTGAGAAAATATTTCTTTTCAATAAAAAAATCAAACTTGTGAAAAATGAGCATTAAAATTAAAACTTACATTCTTATAATGCACTTATACTTCTCAGACAAATCTAAAAATTAACATGGATGCAGTTTTAATAAGTTTTATTCCCTTTATCCATTGAATAAGTGCTGGCCATCCCTGAATATAGCTCGACCAAGTGGCATATACCGCCTCTTTCGTCTGTCTCTTTCCTTTCCTCTGCAAAGCGCTCAGGCTCTCCTGAGCTCTAAAGCGCGCGCTTGCTCCTATGGGTATCAATTGACAACAGAAAATTCGCTGTCTGGTCATGCTCTTCATTTACTTATCTATAATTATTGAAGACGTATCCTTCCAAAAGGGCGAAGTGGCAATTTCCGAATTTCATTTTATTCAATCTTTATGAGCATATCATATTAAATGGGCTTTTTCGTAGCTCAGCTGTGACTCATTCTTACACCGAAAGATGGTGCTGGAGTTATCTCAACATGCATTTGGCAGTGTGTTTTTCATCAATATCTCAGAAAATTGTTTTTGGCGCTTGTTTATTAAACAATGTGTCAATCCAAAAGGTTGAAAGTTTAAGGTTGAGCTGTGTTGACACAGAAAGATGGCATATAGGCAAATATGATGAAAGGTTCGATCTCCGCACAGACGGGAACAAATTTAAAAACAGACTTTATGGGAGAACTACGTACTGAAAAGGTAAACAACTTCGTATTCATTACGTCTGTCAGTCAACCCGGAGCTAAAACTCTTCAACACTACAACACAGGCCTCAAAGTTTAGGCGCAATCTTCATCCGTTTCATCTTCAAGTGAATTTTGAAATCGAGACGAGACGGCGTGTAGCATGCAATGTCTATACCCGTTTGGAAGTTTGTAAAATAAATATATCGATCTAAGTATTCTTCCCTTTAATTTACAAACAGGAAATTCTTATAAAACTTTAATGCATCGATATAGATGCTTATGAGAACGTGTGATATAGTTTATATTTCGTGAAAAAAAAAAATGTATATACAGAATGGCGCAAAAGTAACTACACACTTATTTCACTTACGTTAATTTTGAATAATTTGAACATGATACAGGCCCTATCAACAAATTACAGTACACTTCACTTCATTTTTATGTTCAAACTGTCTCCCTTCTTCATCATTACACCGTTGAAGTTTACCTATAATCTACAGAAATCTAGAGGATTTGATTTATCTACAGAAAATCAAAACTCGAGTAAGATTTAATTAACTATTACACGGTTAGAAGAAAGTATATAAAGATTAGAATAAATAAAGTACTCTGATACAATAAAATATTAATTGACTTATTGAAATACTAAACTGTCTTGAAAATGTATTATTGTGACATCTCATCATTACAAATATTCTGCTAGATGGCGTTAGTGTCTTATGATTAGTTGTTCTCTTATTACAAGTTCTGCCAACTATACAATCTTCATTGATCTCTTTGGATCAGGGCCGGGCATGAGAGCGGCTCCATTTAGTCTGCCAGAGCTGCTCTCGCTCCGAAAGGCACTTCAATTCCAAGCCAGAACAGAACACTCACGCAGTGGCGGACTCGCTACCTTCCCTGCATTAATATAACAAGAGCCACGGTTGTTCTAGTCATTCAGTCTGTCAGTACATAATAGTTTATAAGGATATTACATCAATCCATTGTACAGTACAGAATTTATAACACTCTTATTAATTTAATGGAATAAACTTCGCTCTATGCACACACACAAATCATTAGGCTTATTTACATAACCCATACGCACATACTGCAATCTCCTCACCACGGTTCTACGAGACAGGCGTATGGCTTCCACTTCCCCTACTTGCTGTGGACAGAGTTCATCTGCCAATATAATTAAACATCGCTTGATGAATTCACCTTCGTTGAATGTTATCAATTCCTTTGCAATTTCGTGGCAAATTTTGTAGCTAATTCTGATAGCCGATTCACTAAGTGCATTATTGTCATTCTGTTAATATGTAATATAATATAATATAATATAATATAATATAATATAATATAATGATATGATATTGAACCTTTTAATCAGTTGGAGTGTTTTATGCCAAATTAAACACTTTGCTAATCCACTGCTCTCTACCAAAACGAACTCCTCCTCCCATGATACATTAAACGCATTGGGAATAGCGGGACGCTTTAGTGTATGAGCGGAAGCTCCGTCTTCAAAGTTCGCCATCATACTGCAGAGTCACCGCTGCACCGACACTGAATGACGTACAGTATGCATACGTCACACCGCTCGCGAGACTCGCTCTCTAAAGCACACAGCGCTCATTTCTCAGAATCACGTAATGTGCTCAGCCCTGGTTTGGACGATTACTAGTCAAGAAGGCTTTGTTGATTCAGTTTCACTTTTATTAAAACAGTTGCATTCCACTTCAATTATCAAGATATATTAAACAATCTCTGAAACGTCACTATCCATAATCTCATACAGCAGAAGCTATAACATAACCTAAATAATATAAACAAGATAAATGATAGAAAAGTTTTAATTAAGGATGATAAAATTTACATGAGTGATTTTAAGAGGTACAGTTATTGAAAGTGCAACACTGGAAAGCAAAGAAACAAATGCTAGAAAGGTGATAAAAACAAACAAATGCTACGGAGGTGATAAAAACAAATGCTAGGGAGGTGTGAAGAATAAATGCTAAGTAGGTGATAAAAATGGTAGAATAAACAGTCACGATTGGTTGAAACACGTCGTTCCGTACCGTTCTCTTGGTCAAAAGTAGTATGATGTAGTAAAAGTGTAACAGTCAATTAAGTCCACAGACAAGAGGAAGTTAACAAAACCTAATAAACGCTGAAGCGGTCAAGTATATTGAAGTTTGTTCAGATAAATACTTATGTCTAAAGTATGAATGATGATAATGATTATGAAGACAATTTTTAGATTGAATGTAGTAGTCTACTCTCGAAATTTCGTACCGTAGTAACTACTCAAATATAAATAAGTTCTCTAATTTTGTTAAGGATAAATTAAAAAAGTATATTTATATAGTTTTGTTCATAAAAGAATGGGGTTTGTTCTTGTACAAACCAATTTCAAAACATGCAGATACAGTAATAATTTTTTCTATTCTATTATTAGTAGCCTTTCTTCTAGGGCAGCCGTGGCGAAAATGTGACTCGCGAGCACATTGTGGCTCGCAATGATAGCTATGCATTTCTCTTACATCCTATCTCCCACAACCCCCACCCTCTCACTCACTGGAGTCAAACTCCGTTCCATTTGTATTTGTCTCTGACCTGTGAGTGGCGTATCGTCGCAATGTCTCTTTCGAAACCATGTACCTCTACAAAAACGAAAGTTCCAAGTAGGATGGGAGGACGCATTTTTTTGCTGCCAATATGGTGAGAATATTAAATGTATGATTTGTTCTCAAGTATTACGAGGAAAACGGTTGTATAACATAAAACGGCATTATACTACATGTCACCCACATTATTAAATATTAAAAGGTTGTGTTATTATTATTATTATTATTATTATTATTATTATTATTATTATTATTATTATTATTATTATTACTATTATCTCTGTACGTCGATCCTCTTTCAGCAGATGTACGAATAATGCGGTTAGCTCGTCAATTTTAAACTCACAGATTTACAATGTGATCTTAAATGAAAGCTAGATGTAAGGACTTGACAAATGTTGAACTTTTCAAATCTTTGCCAAAAAATAAATATCCGAAGCTTCGTTCTTTCGCTTGCTCTGTTGAAGCCATGTTTGCTACAACTTACGTTCGTGAAAAATTATTTTCAACAATGAAAATAGTAAAACCAATTTTAGATCACGACTGACAGACAAATACCTTCGTGATCAACTACGACTGGCAGTAAGTGGCATAATTCCTGATTTTGAAACTCTGTCGCAGAGACATTCTGAAGACAGTTAATTTTAGGTTGTGATATTGTGTCCTATGTTTTTTAATTCATTTCTTTCTTCAGTACACGTACTAAACATTAGTTTGTAGCCTTGTGCTGTACAAAATTATATTTAAGTTCTTGACATAAGGAAAAATGAAAATCCGTTACTGAGTCAGACAGTTGCTTCACTTCCCCTTCGGGTATCCGCCTCCCTCCATAGATGCTATGCACATTGCAGGTTACACAGTAGCTCGGCGCACGATCATATTTTCGCCACGACTGTTCTAGGGAATGATCAGAATGCAGAAGAAAATCTCGTGGAATATCGTCAGTTTTTTACAGCTTCCACAATGACGATGAATGACAGGGCTCAGGCGTCAATCCGTTTAGAGTCTAATCTTCTCAGTGCGCTGTACAAAATCTCTATTACGTTCATAATAACACTGAATAAGGCCAATTCCCATTTGTTGATGCGAAACCATTATTTACTGGTATGCATTTGAAAATAGACACACATTAATTGATTCAGTCAAGAATGTCGCTTATTCTGAAGTTTTCCCCAAATGTAAGGCGAATGTTAGGTAATTTCTCGACCTAGTCTTGCTAAATACCATCTTACTATTACTAATTTCATTGACCAAGGTATTCTCGCAGGTGATACAGCGATTTCAAATTCTCCATTGAAATTATCTGTAAACAATATGCCAAATTGAAGCTGAAATTTTGACTAGTAGAATATAATAAAATTCTATGGATTACAATATTGAAAAACGTATTGTCTTGTCGTGGTTCTGCACTACGTCACAAGGCAAACGTACGACAAAGTGCACTGATCTCCTCTAGCTAATTTATAAATCTTTTTTTTTTTTTTTTCGTTTGCCGGATATCGAACTATATTAAAGTAACTACTCTGCTGATTTTCTCACGTCACCTCGAGTGACATCATGTCCGCGTTGACCTCCAACTCCAGCGTCCTCCGTGGATTGTCCGCCCAACGCACGTGCAGCATGTTCAAAAGCTTTACAAGAAATGTGAAATGACAAAACATTCATACGCCCGCTCTCTCTCCAGTCCTCCATTCATCCTTGTTAATCGTCATAACTGTTTACTCCACGTCGTTTTTGTGCTCTTCTCATCTTGAATGCAGCCTATAGGGTGGATGATATGTCTTTCCACTATGAATTTTATATTATGTCCACGTCCTTGTACTAATCCATTCTAACCTGTATTCCGAGTCGTACATGTTAATGTGCTATTTACATTACCTACAAGTTTGAGTCGAGTATTCACCGTTCTTTACCATGGAGTACGGGATTCGTCCTTGTTTTTTCTTCGAATCGATGTCTGGCTCTTCATTTTCTTCCAGTTGGAAACTCGCCCTTGTTTTTCTTGGTGTCACGGACTCCTCCTTGTTTTTTCTTCGAATCGGTGACTGCTCTTCATTTTCTTCCAGTTGGAAACTCGGCCTTGTTTTTCTTGGTGTCACGGACTCGTCCTTGTTTTTTCTTCGAATCGGTGTCTGTCCCTTCATTTTCTTCCAGTTGGAGACTCGCTCATGTTTTTCTTGAGGTCAGAGACTCGTCCTTGTTTTTCTTCGAATCGGTGTCTGCCCTTTCATTTTCTTCCAGTTGGAAACTCGTCCTTGTTTTTCTTGGTGTCACGGACTCGTCCTTGTTTTTTCTTCGAATCGGTGTCTGTCCCTTCATTTTCTTCCAGTTGGAGACTCGCCCATGTTTTTCTTGAGGTCAGAGACTCGTCCTTGTTTTTCTTCGAATCGGTATCTGGTCTTTCATTTTCTTCTAGTTGGAGACTCGCTTTTGTTTTTCTTGAGGCGAGGGACTCGTCCTTGTTTTCCTTCTTTGAATCAGTGTTTGGCCCTTTATTTTCTTTCAGTTGGAGACTCACCTTTGTTGTTCTTGGTGTCACGGACTCTTCCTTGTTTTTTCTTCGAATCGGTGTCCGTCCCTTCATTTTCTTCCAGTTGGAGACTCGCTTTTGTTTTTCTTGAGGTGAGGGACTTCGAATCGATGTCGGTGGTCTTTCATTTTCTTCCAGTTGGATACTCGCTTTTGTTTTTCTTGAGGCCAGGGACTCATCCTTGTTTTTTCTTCGAATCGATGTCTTGGTGTCACGGACTCTTCCTTGTTTTTTCTTCGAATCGATGTCGGTTGTCTTTCATTTTCTTCCAGTTGGAGACTCGCTTTTGTTTTTCTTGAGGCCAGGGACTCGTCCTTTTTTTTCTTAGAATCGATGTCGGTGGTCTTCCATTTTCTTCCAGTTGGATACTCGCTCATGTTTTTCCACGAGGTCAGAGACTCGTCCTTGTTTTTTCTTCGAATCGATGTCGGTGGTCTTTCATTTTCTGCCAGTTGGAGACTCGCTTTTATGTTTTTCTTGAGGCGAGGGACTCGGCCTTGTTTTTTTTTTAATTAGTGTTTGGCCCTTCATTTTCTTTCAGTTGAAGACTCACCTTTGTTTTTCTTGAGGCCAGGCACTCGTCCTTGTTTTTTCTTCGAATCGATGTCTGTGGTCTTTCATTTTCTTCCAGTTGGACACTCGCCTTTGTTTTTCTTGAGACTAGGGACTCGTCCTTGTTTTTTCTTCGAATCTATGTCTGGTCCTTCATTTTCTTCCAGTCGGAGACTCACCCTTGTTTTTCTTCGAGTTTGGAACTCGTCCCTGTTTTCTCTTCGAGTCGGAGTCTCGCCCTTCATTTTCTTCTCCGGCACCCGTGACGCAGATGCTTTCCGTGGAGTCAGAGACTATCCATGGAATCGGGGTCTGTGTTTTTTTATATGAATAGGCACATACTCGTATACGAAAATTCGAAACCTTCTGAAAGGAAATTCTTCATCGTATCAAAATATTTTCCCTAATAAATGATTAATTACTTCTTGGCATACTTCTAATTTTTAAAGTCAAGATTACGGTATACAGTGGATTTTTATAACACAAACTTCATGATCCTGGTTATAATTTGCATAAGGCTCTTCACTTAAACCTAGGCCTATACGTTCCAAAAGACATTTTGAGAAAAGTTCTGCCTTGTTTTATTCTTTTATTCCCATACTAACGTGTAGGACTAATATAATATGATTTACTTCTATATTGACATATTCTATTCGAAAATTTAGCAACAAATCTATATAGTCTTTTGTTTTTATTCTCATGTTGACAGCTTATCTGAACTTCTCTATTTTTTCAAACCTAATTTCAGTGAAATTTCTATATTAGCTAGTATTATAGTGTATAATATGAAATTCCTATGTATGGTGACATATTCTAACCGGATTTTTTTCTTTCACATATTTTTAACAAAGGTGCTGATGTTTAAAGTTTAATCAAAACTCTGTTACACTAGGAACATTAAATCCAGACGTTTGAGATGGGCAGGACATGTAGCACGTATGGGCGAATCCAGAAATGCATATAGAGTGTTAGTTGGGAGGCCGGAGGGAATAAAACTTTTGGGGAGGCCGAGACGTAGATGGGAGGATAATATTAAAATGGATTTGAGGGAGGTGGGATATGATGATAGGGACTGGATTAATCTTGCTCAGGATAGGGACCGATGGCGGGATTATGTGAGGGCGGCAATGAACTTCCGGGTTCCTTAAAAGCCAATAAGTAAGTAATAATTATACTAGGACTGCTTGAAAAGTTAATTGATCTATCCGATCCCAAAGATTATCGCTCTAATTTATAAATAATAGAATAAGCCGTGTTTGTACTACAATATGATAGATTTAAAATCATTTTCCTCTCTGACCTTCAGTAAGTTAATGGGAAATGTACTTATTTATTTTTAAGACATTTGATTGCAATATCATGAGTCCTATTTTATTAAATTTCTAAGGACATAGTTGCGACAATCTTAAGCCCGTAACTCTTGCACTCTATTCACAGTCCTGTGTCTAGCTGCTGAGCTACCGACGCGGGTCTTACACTTCTTATATTTCCATCACTTAAAAACTACAGATCTTTTCAATGGTTTCTACAGAGGCCTTATTAATGACATGAAAGGTGCTTTCCAAGGAAAACACACAATTTGATGTATCATCTTCTGTTCTTCAATTACAGAATATCTCATTGCTTCGGAATACTACAATGGTAGAATGGTGGTATGGAAATAGCAATAGCTTAATTTTAGCAGTCGAAGAACAAGTGAATTTCTTAATGAAGATTAACACGTTGCTACTATATTTTAAGAATGATTAATGTTTTAGTCTTTAATTCACTATGTCTGCACTGCGGCTAATCTACGAAAATTCCATTCGTGAATTCCATTGGATATTTTTAACCGTAACCTGTTTTTATAAAGCTCAAATGCTTATCCTGACTAATATATTCAAATTTAGTTTCATGCAACAGTTACGCTGATAAACTGTATATGAGTCTTTTTTAATTTCCTACATATAATTTCCCTTTATCTTCCTATATTTCTTTTTAAGGCCTTATCTATGTTAATGACCGGCAGTTAAACTTTTTGGTGTATTAAATAGTGACATTCGAGAACAATGAATCTCAATTACGTCTTCATGCTAGTCTGGTCAGATTTTATTAATATTGTAGCTTCAACAAAGTGAATGGAGAGAGGAAAGGCAACACTGGCAGTGGACTGGCTACCTCACCTCTTGGCTCGGCGATCCGGGGGTTGAAATGTGTCCTCTCATAGATAGGCCTATACCAAGATGCAGAGGACGCGCGTTCGGTTAATCAACAGAAGATGCAAATACCTGACTTCAAACTCGCTGATAAGTCCCTCTGTTCGCTGAATTTTAGTTAAAATTTTTATTAGGAAAGTGGGTTAACTTATAATCAGGCTTCGAGACTTCGGACCCAATAGAGCAGTTCAGTGGGAAATCCGCATAACTGCATACTGAGTATAGTGGTAAAGCGTACAGTGGGTGGGGGAACTGTAGAATGAATGCCTACAAATACGCAAAGGAAAACGCTCTGGATTTGAAGGTTCTGACGAATAATTTGGTTTTCATACAAACTGTGTCTGAAAATATTACATGGGTAGAAAAGTCAGAGCAAGAGATGCCGGAAGTCCTCAAATTAATTTAGAAAATGATGCAGAGAATTAATGAGACACCAAGTACACCGGTTACTGAATGTGTAAAACAGAAGTGGAAATAAATGTTATGTAAAAATAACGGATATGGAGCATTGTGTAAGATAAACAGCAAATTAATGGACATTGGGTCACCCGAGAATAAAGGACTGCAATGATGTTAGGTTTTTTCGTTTTGCTCCTATCACGTCATGCGACGTAGAGCGCAGCTTTCTACAGTACAAACTTTGGCAGATAACCGAAAAAGATTTACGTTTGAGACACTGAGAATGTATCTTGTAGTACATTGCAATTTGATACTGTAACTGCACTTCCTGAAGACGACCAATAGGATAAATGAAAAAACTGAAATTGCTACATGCTTATTTCCACCATTAACACTGTGTATAATTGAACACAAATGCTTATAAAAGACAGGACAATAAATGCTTTTCACATTCTTTTGACATTATCATTGTGTTATGTATATTTACTTTCAGAATGTACATATGTGTGTTTCCCCATACTACTATACTCTACTGTAAATAGCAACGTTGTTACCTCAACACATCTCTATCTACCTGCAGCGAGTCAACAACCTATAGTGCATGCATAGTAAACTTATTGTATCGGGTCCAAAGTCTCGAAGCCTGCTTATGATTATAACGAAGTACGAAGTTAAGATCCTTATTTGCATGTTCGTGACAGCGTTTTTGCTGTTGATCTGTATTTTCCATTTTACAGTAAAAATTTTGCTTATTTATTTATTTTCCAGAAATTAAGGCAATGGAACCCAACTTGTGTACTACGACATTTGAAAATTTTCAAGAGAATCAACGAAGAGTTTTGAAGAGAAAGAAGTTTGTAATAGCATTCTATTACATTCTACTAGTCAAAATGGAAAATGAGTTATATAAATCTAATTAGACAGTAATAGTGTAGTTGGCCTGTACGGTCGTGAAGGTCACGGCTGATCTCATATTTATATTTGTGATTTTTTCCTTGAGAATTAAATTGGTTTCCTCACTGTTGGTGATCGGTTTCTTTTTCAGGGCTGATAGAAGGCCTTTGTCCACTTCTCCTATACTGTATGTTAAGTGAGCTCTTACTGTCTAGAGGGCCGGTATTATAAACGCCGTTTAAACCTTACGTTCAGTTTAAACTGAAGTTTTTCGTTCTGCTTCGTATTATAAACCTTAACTACCAGTTAATCTTGAGTTAACTTGATCGGCAGTTTTCTGCCGTTTAAACTGCAGTTCAAGGCTCAACAGTGCAAGATGGCGGTTCCCGCAATACACACGAATATTGCAGATGTTTTCCAAGAACTTACGAGTGACTGTATGTGAGTGATTAATATTACACGGCGACCAAGAATTTTTTGAAATAGAGTGCACCACTTTGAAATATACATAAATGAACATGAGTTTTAAAACACATTGAGGCTTTCGAAGCAGACAGTCCTAACCTTCAGAATTATACTTATAGTCCTAACTTGTTTCGAAAAATTTGAAAGTCGGATACAACATGCAACAGAAAAACGAGAAAGTGCAAAAATATGTGTTTTAGGATTTGAATTTAAAGATTATTTGAAAAGATAAATGATTTCTTTTTTATTTTTGGAAACATTCTGTTGAATCTCTGCATCAGTTATTAGTTGCGCTGCCCTATTTTTCCTCTGATAGTAGGCATACTGAAAACGATGGAAGATTTCGGAGGAGTCCGTAAATCTATTTTGTGCGAGATCGTGCGTATTTGCTTGTTTTCCGCACAGAACCAATACGCGTAAGTGTGAAATACCACATTCAGTATTCCCAACGTAACACACATAACAATTTCCCTCTTCTTACCGCTTAAGCGCGACATTCATTTTACTGCTTTAGGCTTTTAACATATTATTTTTAGAGACGTTCAACATAGTATTAATTATAAATTGGAAACTTACCACTGCAATCTGACCTAAATTGCAATGTTAATTATTGTTTTTAAATATTTGCAAAAATTAAGTAAAGTCTACTACTCCACGAAATTTATTGCATTCCTGATACAAGTAACATTAAGGAAGCCGTGAAAAAATCAACGATATTCCAGATGCCGATGTTATTACTACAATATGTTATATAAATAATATTGTTAAAATATTAAAATGAAAAATGAATCATTACATAACCTTACCTTTTGTTTTAAGTTCGCATTTATAGACTGGGGGGGAAAAAAAAGACAGACGTATATCACGGCCAGCTGGAGTATAGTAAACACAGAAAACATTTTACAGCAACAATGTTGAAGAAAGATATTTTGGTGTTCCGAAGTTGGCGTCATTAAACAGAAACCAAGATGGAGATTTCATTGCAACTAATTAGAAATTCGTCTTTCAAGTATGTAATAAACGATCTTCGCACAAAATAATGTACGATACACGAGCGGTATGTTTGTTTTCATGTTCTCGGAAATTAAAAAAGCTCAACTACGTTTCGCTTTTTCAATCTTTTCCTCGACCATGAAAACGTCAACATACCGCTCTTGTAACGTATATTACTAATAAACCTATTGCGCATTGTACTGTGGCAGACAGTCTCCCGATAAGATTTACTATGGGGCCTGATTTATAAACACACTAATAATATTACCTAATTTTACTAGACTCGTAAATATAATTTTATTGTTTTACTGAATTCTTTTTCATAAACATTCTATACAATTTATAAAATACGCACACTGATATTATTACTTCATTACTCAGTTCATTCTGTATGGAGTTACGTTGCAGATGATCATGCAAGGTTTAGTTTGGTTGCATTGTGTTTGGGAGTATAACGTTAAGAAACTATTTGAGGTTAACTCTGACAAGCATACTGAAGTACACGGTTTTGGTCCTCTTTAGGTTTTTTTTATGATACGCTATCTGATATCGAAGAACAAAGATGTGTATTAATGAAGATTCTCCACAAGCGTCGGCTATTTTAAATCTATACTAACAATAAATCTGTAGCCGAAATTTTTCTGGTAATTTTCGATTTTCCAAAAATAATTGGTACTAACATATATTAATATTGATATATTGATATATTCATTTCCACAACTCTTATTTGGTAATGGTTCTAACATATATAATTAACCATCCTGAAACCGAAAATCGCTTTTTTGAAATTTTTGTATGTCTGTCTGTCTGTCTGTCTGTCTGTCTGTCTGTCTGTTACCTTTTCACGCGATAACGGCTGAACGGATTTCGATGAAATTTGGAATATAAATTAAGTTCGTTGTAACTTAGATTTTAGGCTATATGGCATTCAAAATACATTATTTAAAGGGGGGGTTATAAAGGGGGCCTGAATTAAATAAATCGAAATATCTCGCTTATTATTGATTTTTGTGAAAAATGTTACATAACAAAAGTTTCTTTAAAAATAATTTTCGATAAGTTTTATTCCTTGAAAATTTTTGATAGGACTGATATTTAATGAGATAAATGAGTTTTAAAATTACAATAACTGCCATCTAAGGCCGTTAAAGAATTAAAAAACAAATGACTTCGTCTATAAGGGGCCTTGGACAGCAACAATCGAAAGCTATGAAAGCTAGCCTACAGAGAATGTTTCTGTGTTTGTATGAAGTAATATCGGAAGCTAAATTAACCGATTTGTATAATTAATTATTATTTCACCATTCGAAAGTGTAGTTTCTCTAGATGGACATAATGCTATAATGTTATTACAGTAACTTCTGATATAATATAATATATAATATAATATAATATGTAATATTATATTATATAATTTAAATTATTTGAAGGGTTCACAACCATAATGGGCCAAGCGCCATTTACTGAATACGTAAAAAACAAGGGTTAAAATTAAGTTATTGCCATAATTCAATGGAAACCTATAACAAGTAAAATAAAATATACACATTAAATCTAAATGATGCCAATCTTCATTAAACTATGGTTGCATGTAATAAAAATTAAGAAACATGTTAAAGGAATTGTCATTGCACCAAATGAGTGTCTCTGGACCAAAATGATCGCATTTTAATTATTTGGATGCAATTTAAATTAAGTAACATATTAAACGATTTATCCTTCTATCAAACACGAATGTTCCCTGGATCAAACGTCCTATTTTAATTATGTAATTACTTTATATTTATTTCTAACGGGTGCAGCGGAGCGCACGGGTACGGCTAGTGAATAATATAGTTAAACAGTTGCGATCGTCTTCTTTTCTTTCCTAGTAGTAATATCAATCATATTCCACTGCGGTTTAACTTAACCGAGACTTTGTAATACGGCACGTTGAGGTAAACTCATGGTTAGGTTTAATTTAGATTTAACATTAATCTTTAGATTAACCGTATTTATAAAACCGGGCCTAAAAGAATTAGCGGTCTATCCCCTCGTGGAGATTAGGTGCATTGACGTGCCTGATGCTTGTGTTGTGACTAGGACTGAGTGGTCCGTCTAGTCGCGGAGATCAGGCGCAGTCTTGTCATGGCAGTGACAGATGAGTTCCTCTTTCAAGAGGGAAGTCTTTTTGTGGGCGAGTCAGCTGAGATTGAGTGCTGCTGCTTTTGATGTGGAGATGTAGATGATTGCTCCCCTTCTGACGACCGCCAGCTATCTTGAATTCGTTTTTATCCCGATGTTCTCACAAGATGAACATCAGCAGAAGATATATATTTTGAGTCTGTCTGCGGCAAGAAATTCGAAATTTAAGACTGTAGAAAAATGTTTCTTATTTGAACGATTGTAAGGAGCAACGTTTGTATGAGGAAGGACGCTCATGGCTCTCTGTAAAGAGGACCAAAATTCGATCCCCAATAGAACTTGTTACGGAGTATTTGAATGGACTCATCTATGCGGGAGGACCTCGATCCATTTGTCTGTCATCATCATCATCATCATCATCATCATCATCATCATCATATAATCGTGAAGTGCGCAAAGCTATTTTATTGTCCCAATGTTTTAATTATCCATATCCTTGAAGGCTTACAGTTTAAACATATAAACTTGTCCGGTCCGTTTTAGTTCGTTATCTCTTCGTTATTTTATTATCAATATTTTCTTCATCCTCTGATTGAGGTTCTGGCTGATATCGATGTTGTTAGTGCAAAATGTCGTATGTTAAAATTACCAATTTTTCAGAAAAGGGAAAAAACTGAATATATTTGTTGGTTTCAGATCAATTACTTTGAAACTTAAAATATTAACATAAAACCACATCCTGTGATATTTAATATGTGGACACCAAAATAATGCATGTCTAGAAGGGAAAAATTGTTTGAATTTTTGACATGACATTTTGGACGAACACCAACGATATGCACATCTGTTATCAGGCAGTCATCTCACTTGGCGATAAATGTCAGAGGAAGAAGAAATTGTTTGTATGCATCTGAAGTCTGACTAGTGTAATATGTAGCTAGTCAGCGATGTATGCAATGGAGGGGGAAAGGAACTGACCACCCTACCACATTATCTCCTTGCCTAGTTGCCTCATAAGTGGTGCCCTTTTGGTGAAATTCTGTCTTCGGACAGTTGACTAAACAACAACAACAACGTTTTCTTTAGTAGAAACTGTTACTATGTTATGAAATTGTTTAACATCTTTGCTAGTCTTATTCAAACTGTCTTATCCTACATTTTGTTGGGAACTATGCATGTTTGAAAGTTAACTCATTGAAATAATTCTGAACAAAAAGTACAAGTCCTAACATCAAATGTAAAATTACTGTCTGGGAAGTGAAATGCTTTCTCATCATAATCGTACGGTTTAGATATTTTGTAACTATTCAGTTAATTTTTTCTTGTTCAGAATGAAATTAGCGTTTTTGAAGCCACACTGCTTTCCGCTTTGAACACTTTATTTTACCTCAGGACATTCGTGCTTTAAGTTTCTGATATTGTCTCATGTAACGCTAAAATCAACTCGAAAACTGAAGCCCATTCAACGATAAGTTATTCAAAAAGTTTTGCTTATTTTTGGTGTAGAATCACTCCATGGAGAATTTAGAAGCGAATCTGCATTCACCTGCATCTTGTCTGCAGTTACAATGCTAGGTTTCTGGATTTTTAAATTAAATGTTGATATTGAGATATTTCAAAATATTAGTGGGAATACTTCATATTGAAGGCTGTTCTCTGACTTCAATAATAATAATAATAATAATAATAATAATAATAATAATAATAATAATAATAATAATGGTTTTGTTTGACCTGACAAAGTTAACGCCATAGAGCCTTCTCTAAAACATAAGCAGGGGTAGAAGTAGTAAAAGAACATTACAAATGTGCACAAAAAATTGAAAGAGATAGTTATGATACAGTGTAAAGAGTAAGTCAATAGAAATGAGACATATAGGCCTATGAGTATTATTCTTCTTCTTCCATTATAGGCTCACAGCCTGTTCTTTCTTTAGTTATCGTTCCCTCTCCCAAGTCGTCATACCATCGTTTTCTGGGTCGTCCCTGTGTTCTTCTATCTTTAGGAAGATTATCCCTGGCAGTTTTAACAATTCTGTTATTATCCACCCTGTTTTTATGATCATTCTTTTCTTGTTTTATTCTATATACCCATTCATTAATATTTTCAACTTCATATGTTTCTCTTATACTACCGTTTCTTTCTCTATCCCATGAAGTTTTTCCTACAATTTTGCGAAGTAAGCTTTCATTTTCTGCTGCTTCCAACGATTTTTTTTTTAATTTTTATTATTTCTGGCCTTGTTTCTGCCTGATAAGTCATAATGGGTCTCACTGCTATTTGTAGATTCTGGCCTTGGTTTCTACACTTAAATGTTTATTGTTACAAATTATATCATAAAGATATCCAGCCACTTGACTTGTCTTAATAACTTCTTCTATGACCTCATAATTTGTTATCTTAATTCTCAAATATCTAAATGTCATAACATCTTATATATAAAAGTCAATGTGGCTATGTATGTATGTATGTATGTATGTATGTATGTATGTATGTATGTATGTATGTATGTATGTATGTATGTATGTATGTATGTATGTATGTGTGTATGTATGTATGTACGTACGTACGTATGTATTCTATACAAATCTACAGGCTTTGATCGATATTTGCCAAAATTTGCACATTTACCTTCATAACAAGGAGAAGAACATGGACTACATTCAAATTGGACAGATGGACGTTAAATTATTGAAAACAATAAAAATTAGAAAGGAATACGGCATGTATGATATTAAAATGGTCTATTCTACAGTCAATTGTCTTTTGTATGTATTTATTAACGCTACAATTGGGTATACACCCGGTGGCAGTGATATATAATATACAATAATTACAATTACATGAAATAAAATAAAATAAACGTAAATGAAATAAAATAAAATAAACGTAAATCTATAAATAGTAGATGCAACAAACCTAGGACTATAAATAAAAACTATTCTATAATAATGCCTACGATAAGCAAATGTAAATGTAACTTATAAGTACTTCTATTTCACCCAACTATTACCAATTTAAGTAATTACATATCACCTTAATTAATTACATACGAACTTGATTACATATCATCTTAATTAATTACATATCACCTTAATTTATTTACATATCAACTAAATTACATATCTTAATTAATTACATATCAACTTAATTAATTATATATCAACTCAATTAATTACATGACAACTTAAATAATTACACTGCACCTCCAATTAAATTTTCAGTCTAATCTTCTCAACCTTTCCTTAAATGTATTGATTTTAAGAGGACCACCCTGAAAGATTGCCGCAGGTAAGCTGTTCCAGTCTACTATTGTGCGGTTAAGAAAGGAAAATTTTGCCACGTCCGTTCTTTGTTTTCTACATTTAAACTTCCTAATATGATCAGTCCCTGCTAAGTATGATGGTGTTGCTAACCTAGCATTGATATCGGTCCATGCTTTGTGTCCCATTTGTGCCTTGAACAATGCGGTGAGTCTGGTTTTCCGTCGCCTTGACTTGAGAAGTTCCCACCCTAAATCTTTTACTATCTCCTCACCATGTCCCTTCCCCATTTTGACATATTTTGCTGCCTTGCGTTGGACCTTTTCTATTGAATCGATTTGGTTTTGTCTGTACGGATCCCAACGTACTGCTCCATATTCCATAATTGAGCGAACAAGGGTTTTGTACGCTAATTCTTTTGACTTTCGGTTAGATTTCTTCAGAATACGCATAGAGAAATGTAGTGCTTTCCAGGCTTTCCTTGTGGTATTAGTGACTTGTTCCTCCCAACCCAGTTTGTTACTTAAATATATATCTAGGTATTTACAAGTGTTCACTTGTGGCACCGATGTATCATTCAGCTGATATCCGAGACAAATCTCTTTATGCGTTATACAGAAGGATATTGACTTACTTTTACTGACATTGATTTTCATTTTATTTTCTGTCGTCCAGGTTTCAATAACGTTAAGATCGTTTTGTAAGGCGGCGATATCGGATTCATCATTAATTTGTCTATATATTATACAGTCGTATATTATTGACGTCATGCAATCACCTCTTCTTCCGTTGTTAAAAACCCAACTAAAATAATATATGCAAAAAATGCAGTTGTTCGACGGCAGTTTTGAACCACAATAGCTACATATTTGAGATGAGATTCAATGTGAGTATTGAAGCAAGATGTAGAAAATATTTGGAGACCTGTTTCTACAGTCGTTTTTCCACCACAATTCCCATAAAATCTATTTGGGGCAGAATTTCAGTTTCTCTTTCGATGACTGGTCGATACGAAGTCTTGCACCATTTGTATAAGTAAAGGAAAAGCCCTAAATCAGAAGACTCGGTTCGAACAAACTGCGAGCCTCAGGGGTGAGGGACCTGAGCGAAGTCACGAGAATGTCCAGTGGACTTCGCCCGTCCCGGAATTGTATCATGTGAGCGAGTGAAGACATCCATTTGCCTGACATGCAACCCCCAATACACACCTGAGCCCCAGCAGGGGGAGACCTACAGGCAACATTCAACTGTCAACCAAGATTGGCCTGTACTCACTGAATGGCTTCTAAACCCTGTAACAAATTGTACAAAGTAATCTAAATAATTTATTTTGACTTCGGAAATTTCGTTTAACAAAACTGTGGAAGTTTCAAAAACCATATATGTCCCCTTAATTAAAGTCATTTGACTGAAAACAATAAATTAAATATATTGATTTAACATTTAGACTTATCGGAAGGTAACCAGCATAATGAATTATGAGTAAGGAGCGGATTCCTATGTAATTAAATATTATTTTTGCGTGTGATAAAACACAATTAACAAAGTTAAAAATTCCGAACATGAAGTTTCAAGTTTAAAACCCGATTTTCTTCACATAAAAACACATATTTTCACAAAAAAATTATGTAAATACATATTTTCAAAAATCTATTATAAACACATAAATCTTGGAGTTTTTTTACTTAAATAATTTTTTACAAGAACTTTTAAACATTTTAAAACTAAATCAATTATGTCACTCAGAAGTACGTTATCTTTTTAAGAATTCTTGGTTGCTTCGAATTTCTAAGCGCTGTGTGGTGTATCCGTGATCCATTTTTGTAATAGTATCGCCTCAAGTTCTGAGAACTGCTAGGCAGCATATGAATGTTATTATTAGAGAATAAATTAACATAGACAAGGAGGAGAGATCTTGCAACACATAATTAGGAATGCGTATTTTCCGGGCTAGAGGGCCGTGGAGGTGCGTGCCATGGAAATTAAACTAGACTCGCTACCTGGTTCAGAAGTACAAGTACTAAGGGATAAATTCCAGAATGTATTTGAGAAAAACAGTGGATATAAAAAAATGTGTAAAGTTGCTCAAGTATTGGAGGATGTGCCTGTAGATGAAATTGACGGTGTTTGTGTTTGTGACATTCCTCTCTTTAAATATGCACGTCTGACGTCCTGTGATGTGGAAAGATCGTTTTCACAGTATAAGTCGTTGTTCAGAGATAATCGGCATGCATTTGTGATGGAGAATGTGGACATGACCTTTGTTGTTCACTGCAATTCTCGGCCAACTACTAGCACTTAAGTGTGGTGGGTGAGTACCTGGTAACATTTTTTTTTCCAAGCTAAGTAAGGTATTTTTGTCATATTTAAAAGAAATATATTTTTTTTATTTTTAGCAAATATTTTCGTACTTTTTAGCACATAAAAAATTAATGTATTTAAATTTTTTAGCACATAAAAATCCGCTCCCTAATTATGAGTTATTCTGGAAATATTTTGTACTGTGATGCTAATGGTAATATATTTTTAAACAACATATAAACACATTTCATTTTCATTGCATTGAAACACAATAATAATGATTTAGTTAAATATAAGATTATGCATATTATTTATTGGAACAACAGTTTTTTTAAAGTAAATTAACCACATTCGTGCACAGCCAAAGCTTGGACTATGGACTGTGATCGTCATTTGCGCGCACAGCCCTTAATGTCTCCCATGCCACCACCTATAACGTCTTTGGCTTCCACCGCTTATTCGTAGCGTTGACCTTGGCATCACTGCTGTAAAAGAAGGGTGCAATGCTCTTGCACCAGATTTGTTGTTTGTTTGTAACTGAGGAATAGGTCAGGGGAATGGATTTGCGCCGACATTCTTCCTAAATAAGTTGGTAGAGTATTGGAATATTAAAAGTGTTCAAAGACAATTCTTCTGATACTGGTAAGCGCAACACATTTTTTGGTTTGTCTTGTTTGCCTCCACAAGAAATAGAGTATTCTTTTGTTTTTTATGTTACTGGGATTAAGGCAACGTGCCCAAAAATAGAATAGTTCAGCGACTGTCTGACGAGGCCACAAACTAGCGTCCCTTTATTTAATTATTAGTTGAAAATTTTGTAAAAACGACACTAAAATATACTGAAACATGTAATTGTCAAACATCTGTGTCACTGTATTTTATATCCATTTATGTACTTTATTTAATATTTTATTTTCTTGTGTGTACAACTTGGGGGGTGCAGGTATAAGAGGTAACAGCTACCGGTCTGTTATACTGACGGACTCAGGGCAAGTAGAAGGGGAAAGAAATGCCTTCGCATCCTCTCAACTTGTATGAAATGTCGTTTAGTCGGAACCGCATTCCTCTCAGCACTAAACTCCTCAGAGGATGACAGTATATCTCGTGTAGTCCGGATTTGTGCGAGCCTCGCACGTCGTAGTCGCATGCGTCGCCTCAGAAAAACCAAGGCTTAAAATAAAGAAGCAAACTGCGACGTTTATTGCCAGTTTTTGTAAATGGAATAATCGACGTTATTGGAAGAAATGTACCCCTCAGTCAGCCGTCATGCGACTTCAGAACTACAGCTGCCTGAAACTGGCTTCCCTAGAATTTTGAGCGGATGGAAAAACGGACGGACGAGCTGAATACGCCATCGAAGCAGCTGATAGGAGCGTCTTGCGCGCTCTTGCGCGCTCTTGCGTGGCTGATCAGCCGCCCCACCACCAACACGTGTTGAGTCATCTAAGTTATTCAGTAACTAAATTCCAAGTTGGACCGGCCGGGCCTGCTCACTCAATTTGCATTCGATTAAATTCTGCTAACTCACTCACTCACTCACTCACTCACTCTTCAGTCTCCCTCCCCTCCACGGCTTCCCCTTCAAGGGGAGGGTTTGCAACACGCCGTAAAGGGCAACTCGCGATATGAATAGCAATGCGGGCCCCAAATGTTGACAATAATTACTCTTCGAACTTGTAAGGCGAGTGATTAGTTTAATTGGTAAATAATCTCACCTAACTCGCTACTGAAGCGATTAATTTCAAAATCACTTACATGGACTTTTTTGTTATTACTACTAAATTATTACCCGTTAGAAAATGAAGGCACGAACAGTATTCATACCATCTACAGGGACATTAATTTATTTTTACTTCAATTTTTATTGTACCTGAGTTTCTTAATGTACTTCACACCCACCCCTTCTACTAATAAAGTTCCAACTGAATAAATGTTATGTTTTATTTAACGACGCTCGCAACTGCAGAGGTTATATCAGCGTCGCCGGATGTGCCGGAATTTTGTCCCGCAGGAGTTCTTTTACATGCCAGTAAATCTACTGACATGAGCCTGTCGCATTTAAGCACACTTAAATGCCATCGACCTGGCCCGGGATCGAACCCGCAACCTTGGGCATAGAAGGCCAGCGCTATACCAACTTGCCAACCAGATCGACAGTTCCAACTGTCCTCCACACAGATCCAAGACCGCAGTGAGTATAATATGTTTCAGAAATATGTTCGAGTTTTCCAGTGACGAAAGAGCTTTCAATATTGAATCATATTTTCGCACAGGTACTGTCGTCCGTTTGCCTACGTCGCATCCCGATTTCCCCCACCTGCTTCTGCTCGCCCCTCTGTAAGGACTAGTAGCTGGGTTGTCTTAGATCTTTTCTGAAAACAATAATTTCTGTTAGGAATTGGACGTCTACTTAATATTATACAACTGTTTAAAATAACTCAAATAAAAGGGTCTTGTTGAGTAATTAATTGTCACGTGATTTTCCCCCTTTCTACGATCCTGCGACATAACCACTTGGATGGACAGTAGATAGCATGTCTAAATAATTTTATCTGTGCGGATCGGGCAGAAGTGAAGATTGAATTTACAGTACGTAAGGTACTCTTTTATAGAGTAGGTACAGAATTATTTCAACACGAGTTACTGATACGAAGTACGAACCTAGTAATTGGAATTACTACAATAGTCTATAGTGCGATAATATGAACATTAGAACTGAAGCCTGTATCGAAATGAACGGCCACCATTTTCAAAAATGTGTTTAAATATCCATATTATGATTATTTTTCAATTTAATTTCATTCTCTATATTGTACGCTAATGTGCTGTAGACAGTATAATATACACTGCACAATGAATACATTCGCATGGATAGCTCAGTTCGTGAGTAAAAACACTTATTGTTAATGCAGTACTGTATTTTGACTAAACAAAAACCTGATGAAAATTATCAAACTCAAAATTGCGATATTTCCTAGTTTACGTAAATGGATGAACTACTTTTCTTCCCTCCTATACCTAGTAAAGTGATTTTTTTTATTTTACGCCAGTATCATCGAACTCCAGTCGTGGAAGTGGGTAGTAAACGGTGTTGCCGGTTGTCGATCTTTCTTAAGAAAAATATTAATAAAATAAACTAGCAGCATTAAGAAAAATATTAATAAAATAAACTAGCAGCATTTCTCACAAAATAAATGCATAGAAACATGCAGCTACCTCATAAATACTTGCAGTAAAAATTTCATCCAGATTGATTAATATTTGGCATAAGAAAGTTGGTGTTGAATCAACAAAAATGAACACAGAAAAATAGATTTGAAAATAAAATGAATATTTATGTAAATTAATATTCTCCTCCGCTACATTCATCTACTAACTTCAGGGAGCCAACAAAAAGTTACTATATTTGTAATCAGAAATTTTAAAGAAGAATTCTTCGATGAAAAACAATTTTGACAGCTCTTTAAATTCCACGCCCCCTTCCAGCCTTAATTTAAAAAGTGTAAACATACGAGTATTTGTAATCAGAATTGAGCTGAATCCATTTGGGGTATGAAAATATAAATTCTGAATAAGTGAAATAACTAAAAATTTTTGGAAAAATTTTCATGATTTTCAGTGGAATATTCCCTTAAAGGTGGTTCAAATAAACCGGGAACGGAAACGACAACAAGATCCAGAACGGAAATATTGTTAAATACATTTATTTTATCATTATTTCCGTTCTCGTACTCGTTCCTGGTTTATTATGAACCAGCCTATAGCCTCAAATATTTTTTTAAGAACCGTAAGAATAATTATATGAGAATCTGGCCTCTACTCATCACTAATTTCTGTCACGCGCATTAAAGGAAGAATCTTCAGTCTTAATTGCGCCTACGTAACGTGGCGCCGTGCTGCACCTGTAGCCGGACTCGTCCGTCGCTGTACTGATCATCAGACCCTCTTCATTTCTCTCGTAATGCAATTAGGCCTTCTTTCTTGTCGTAGTTTCTTTCATCTGTCCCTCGGGATTAATAATTGACGTATCCGATCCTGCCGACGGACGCCTTAATTAGGGCTGCGTAACTGCATTACTCCGCAGACTGGACCAGAATATCTTCCGGTCCCCGGAGTGCACGCATCTTTCCGTTCTTCACAATGTGAGGCGCAGTGATTGCGAACGTTCCTCTTAAAACTCGAGCCACAAATTAATTATATGTTATTCGATATCTCCATTTATAATACTGAAATGACCAGACTTACACAGCATATGTGTTTTTATTTAACGTATTTCTCAACTTACCTATTCAACGCTAAGGTACTTATGTTTAACCCATGATCACATAATTATAACTGATTGATCAGACTAATGGGCTTTCAAGAAAACAACTTTAATCAATTTCACAACGCTGCCATCTAGCGACTCCAGAAGAAGTCACATTGTAATCCTGATTTTTTTTTATTGTCATGATGTTGATTTTTACATAAGTTTCAGCCTTATATACACCGTGTTCCGCTTATAAGTATAACAAAAGAAATAGCTATAACTTCTGAATTAATACAAGTATATAGTTGAAACCAACTGCTACAAAGAATGAAAACTGGGAATTTTTGTTACCTTATGTTCCATAAACCTCAACATGACTTCCATTGGTGGCACGGGAAATATCCAACCGGTATTCAACCTCGACCCAAGTGTTATGAAGCATCTGTGGTGTAACATTGTTGACAGCAGCATAAATTCTTTCTTGTAAGTCTGCCAAATCACGTACTGGCGTACTGTAGACCTGGTCCTTAACAAACCCCCACAGGAAAAAATCAGGTGGTGTTAGATCTGGTGATCTGGCAGGCCATGTGATGTACGGTGATCCTCTTCCGATCCATCTTGCAGGGAATTGTTCGTCTAAGAATGTGCGAACCATGTTGGCAAAGTGTGGTGGAGCCCCATCTTGCTGGAAAATTGCTCCATCTGGGAGTTGTGGCACAGCATACAGTTGCAACATATCCAGGTACGTGTTTGCAGTGACTGTCTTTTCAGCAAAGAAATAGGGACCAATGATTCTGTCACGCATGATCCCACACCAAACATTCCATTTAGGGAATCCCGTTGGTGTTCAATTACGACACTTGGATTTTCCGACCCCCAGATGCGACAATTGTGTCGGTTTATTTTCCACTGACGTGGAAGGTTGCCTCATCTGAGAAACAGACTCGAGTTAGAAATGTGTCGTCATCGTCCACTTTATCCAACATTGTTTCTGCAAAGCGTTTTCGTTCCAGTTTATCATTCGGCGTAATCATCTGATGAAGTTGCAGCTTGTACGCTCGCAAACGCAATCTTTTATGGAGCACTGTATGCACTGTTGTTGGTGGGATGTTCAACTGCACACTAGCCTGTCGAATGGATTTCCGCGGGCTTCTCTGAAATGCCTCGCGAATGCGTTCGACATTTTCGTCAGACACTTTACGCTTGGAATGTTTACCTGCATTAGACAACAAACTTCCTGTTTCTCTGAGCTGCCTATCCCATTTCATTATTGAGACGTACGTCGGTACAGCTTCCCTCGGTCTAAGATTGTACTGACGGCGAAACAAGCGCTGTACACGAATTATGGATCTATGTTCTGCTAATGACAGCACACAAAAGGCTTTCTGCTGTGGCGTCCACATGCTGACTGACTAAAGATACGATACGAATTCTCTTATTTAATGATCTGCGCATGCGTGAGTCTTCTAAAAATAAGTAACAACAATGGATTAAAACTTCCCAATTTCCTCTTTACAATGGTACCAATCTTAACCCATTTGCATGCATTGTTATGAAATTATAACTATTTCTTTTATTATACTTATAAGCGGAACACGGTGTATAAATAAGGCTTTTACTTTAAAGTAATATAAGAAGACATTAAAATGACTTTTCGTTCCAACTTAGTTATCCTTTTCTTGAAGCCATTTAATTAATCAAATTTCGCTTCAGGTAGCCAGAGCTCGAATGAGAGGGTTAGGATGATACAGCAACTTTCGAGAAAAGTTATTTGAAATTCTTTTGATGAAATCATAAAATGATTCAATCTCTAACATCTCTTGGAGCTGTGCATTTGATGTGGTTTAGTCAGCACCAGTGACTTTTAAACAGACTGATCGTTGGATTGCATGTAGTCTTCTGATGATTCTTGGATGGGCGGAATTTCAAACTTCACAACCATATGTCATCACTGGTCTTATGACCGATGTATAAAGCCTCACTTAGAGGGGAAAGTTAAGATACGGAGATCTAATCAGTGGGTATAAGTGAATAAATCTGGCCAGAGCTTTGTTTCTTGCATATTCTACATGTTCACTGTAGCGCAGACGTTTGTCGAGAATCACTCCTGGATATTTAACTTCATTCTTGTAGTCAATGTTTTCTGAGAAGAGACGAAGGCAATCTGGTTTTTTAGGTTTCCTGCGGGTGAATATGATAGCTTGTGTTTTTCAGTATTTACTTTTACTCTCCAATTTGTAAGCCACGTTTCTAGAGCATTGAGTTGTGTTTGTAACTCGATGTGGGCATTGTTGACATTGAAGTCGCTTGTGTAATACACAGTATCGTCTGCATATAATCCTAATATACAATTAGCAGAGCGTGGCATGTCGTGAACATAGACAGAATAGAGATGTGGTGCAACTATGGAACCTTGTGGAACTCCTGAGTGAATATTTTGAACTGCTGAAAGTTCATTTTCCATTTTAACTTGAAAGGTTCGATCTGAGAGAAAACTGTGAATTATATGTATAAGTCCGTCGTCTATGGTGAGTACTTGTAGTTTATGGAGAAGATCAGAGTGCCAGACTGTATCAAAAGCTTGAGCGATGTCGAGAAAAACTGCCATTGTATGCTGATCTGTGTGAAAATGATCTTTGATGTGAGTAGTAATTCTTTTTAACTGATGAGCTGTGGAGTGATGTTTCTTAAAACCGAACTGCTGGTGATGAGTTCTTGATGGTGTCTGAAGAAGAGGAAGTAGACGTCTTGCAATGATTTTTTCTAAAATTTTTCCGGGAATACTTAGCAGACTAATAGGCCGTCTGTTATTAGGAATTGTTGGGTACTTTTTCGGTTTAGGAAATGTAACAATATGAGCGTGTTTCCAGGATCTAGGGAAATATTTATGTTGCAAGCATGCTTTATAAATTTTTGTAATAATCCTGATGGAATTGCATGCAGCGGTACTTCCATCTAGCGGTAATTAACAAAAAATTCATTTTCGACAGTGGAGATCCTGGTGGTTTTTCTCTTCTATAGACTATGTTGCATTTCATAACATAGAAGTGGTAAATCTGATACACAATATACGTGATCAGGGGTTTAACCGAAGTTGTATGGTGTGTATTTATATTATGCAGCATCAGGATTATTTCTTTCTATAATTATGCTTCGGTCAATTCATGATGGTCAAGGTCAGCCATCGTCAACTGGCCTGCATACTAGTTCGGAGCGCCGAGACGCTGGCTGAGGAGATAGTGTATTGAGCCAAGCCATCACAGGAGCCAACTTTCTGACCATAATTTACAATGTCTTCTTCGATTGTGTTCTACACGAGCATTGACACCTAACATTGACCAGTTAGTGAGGGAAAAACGAATTAAAAAATTCAGGAAAACCAATGCTAATGATTAGCGAAAATATTTTTTATAGTTCGTTACTTACATTGTAATAAAATAATTTAGGCTTACTTCAGTGTTGTAACAGAAACGACAATATGTTTCATGTTATACATAATAACAAATAATTGGTTTTGTGATATATAGTGTCAGATAAAAAATGAATAATTTATTTTATTTTATTTTATTGACGACCCTTGAACAAAGGAATAGGATGACATGATTTAAATATTACTAATAGATTCGATTTGTTTAATATTTTGCAACAGTGAAAATGCATTATAGGACTGTAAGTTCTCAATTACTTTAATATGAAAAAAGAACTATTTACGTTTCAAAACCGTTACAATACATAACGGAAAAATACAACTTTTTTCTTGTCTTAAACTGAAAAGTGATTTACTTATTACACAGTTCCTCTTGAAATAAATTAAGTACATGCTTCTTCCGTCTTTACTTTCATTATACTTATTAGAGACTGATTAAAAGGGTTGAACAAGTGAACGGACGCCACTGCCATCACCTGATTCCTTCCCCCCACCTCCTGCTGCACAGTTGATGTGTAAGGGACAGAACTGAACTAGCTAGCAAACTGTGCCTGCACCATAGTGCACTGAGATGACGACTCCTGGTCAAGGTCATTATGTACATGGAGTAATGTTGCTATCCCTGTTACTATATGGAAGTAAATGTTGGATATTAACAACAAATCAAATGCGAAAGATGTCAGCTGAAATGAGGTTTCTACGATCTGTTGCTGAATACGCGTTGCTTTATTGAAGATATTAGGAGGGAATTGAACATTGGAATCATTATGGAACTTACAATACAGAGAGAACTGGAAGACTCGTTTTATGAATTCCAGAATATTTAACAAAAATAGTTTAAAAACGCAGAACTGCAGAGAGAAGAAATGTAGGTAGACTATTAAAGAAATAGCATTCTCAACTTTTACAGCCGGAACAGACAAAGGAGACCTAAATCTTGATGATGATGATGATGATGATGATGATGATGATGATGATGATGATGATGATGATGATGATGGTGATATATTAACTCGCAAGAGTTATGTTTAGTATAACCGTGGGTGAAAAGGAACGGATTACATAACTGCATAACAGAATAACGTATCCTTTATGTGAGTATCAATTGAATAAAATGTATTGTATTATATTTATTAACATTTCACGGTATTCATACATGCTTACAGCTAGAATATGGAACAAGTCAAAAAAACTTAATACTATTATAAAATCTTAATTTATAGTTACAGTATAGATGAAATATATACAGACGAGGTTTACAATATAGTCTACTAGTACAACACAAAGTTTTAGTATCAATTTCATGAAGCGTTATTGAATGTCATGAATTTACCTACAGAATAGAAGGCGTGAGACATTAGGTACTTCTTTAATTTGGCCCTGAACAATTTTATGTTTTGAGTTTCATTTTTTATATCGATAGGGAGGCTATTAAAAATTTTTACTGCCACATAACGCACTCCTTTTTGATAGCACGATAGACTTGCCGATGGAGTATGAAAGTCATTTTTTGACGTGTATTTATGCTATGAACTGTTGAATTAGTTACAAAGTTTTCACGATTACATACGAGGAAGATTATTAATTAAAAGATATACTGACAAGCCATGGGCATTATTTGTAGTTTTTGAAAATAGTCCTACACGATTCCCTAGATTTGGCACCTACCATTATTCTAATTACTCTTTTTTGTAATAGAACTATATTGTTACTATCTGTGGAATTTCCCCAAAATATTATTCCAAAACTCATTACCGAGTGGAAGTATGCAAAGTATATTGTTTTTACGGTATTGATATTTATTATCTTTTGCATAGATCTAATAGCAAAACAAGCTGAATTTAGTTTGGGGGTAATTTCTTTAATATGATTTTTCCAATTTAACAATTAACGCGCAAGTTTTCTACGTAGGAAAAAATGTTAGGGAGAGAAGAGAATTCGTTACAGGGACAACATACCAAATAACGTCTTTCACTTTCAGAAATATTAAAATTCTCTAAATCTCATTTTTGGAGGGGGCAAGGTGGCCTACCTTCCTACGTTTCTAAAATAATAAAGTAAATTAAAGCAAAGCGAAATGCCTTTCCCTCTATACGGTCCAGAGCGCGACGAAGTGTTAAGAAGAATATAAAACGGGTCTCGAGGTGACGGGGGAAGTTTGAAGTGTGAAATGGGTGTGAGCGTGCGCTGAGCACTTCATTAATCATGGCAACCGTGTGAGATTCTCAAGGAGAGGGGTCAGATCTGCTCCCAAGTCTCGCGTCTGTGGGATCGCTCCAGACTGCCTGAATTCTTGGTGAGGGATTGGATACCTCAGTGACACAAAGTTATCTAATGATTTCTTGAAGAAGAACTATCTCTTTTCCTCAACACTCTGTTGAGACAATCTCAGAAATCTGGATTAACAGCATTGGATGAAATTCGCAATCATCTAGTGTCTATATAATTTTAAGTGGTGTTATTGTCTTTTGGCGAAATGAGTCCCAAGATGCGTGATGAGATTGTCTGACATTCACCTTATATATGAGGAAAATTGTGGAGAAATACGTAAGCAGAAAATCAGCCGAAGCGGAATTCGAAGCCACGTCCGTTTGCATCTTCGAACATCACCTCACGCTACCCGTAAACCACACCGGTGTCGGATATTTCGGAGCTATTGAACGACTTTTCCAATCGCGTCACCAATTAAAACTACCGGCACTCAGCTCAGCATGAATTTCAGACAATAGATCTATACTTATAACTAGGGATAGGTTTTTGATGAAATTGCATGTTTTTTCTAGTAAGCCAGAAACATTGCTGCTTTAGTATTTATATGTTGTGTGATAAACTGATGGCCAGTTTGTCCAAGTAATGTTAAATTTTGCTTAACGAATGTAAAATTTACAGTCTGTTTATTTTTAACGCTTTGTTAATGCATTTTCCATTTGTTCAACATAATTTTGTTTAAGATAACCAACACTTAACTATAACGTCTGTTAGCACTATTTTAACTACTCAACAGCAGTTGGTAATGATTCTACACATGTAAGACAATTTTTGATTGGCTAAAATTAATCTTTAAATTCTATATTATAGAGTGAGTCATGAAACTTGAATAAAATGACAACCTGTTATAGTAGGCCATGCTCCATAAACAAACAGTTGACAAATGAAAGTTGTAGGTGACGTGCTGAATAATAATTACAAAGTAAGGTTATAATTCCTCATTGCTATTATGGATACGAAATACGAAAGAAATAAAATAACTCTGATGTATTTAAACAGTCCAAAGTGTTTTTAAATGTTATATTACCAGTCATATGCCAAACATTCCCTACAGAGAGACACAAAATATTAATTTCGCAACTTCTGTTCGAACAGCTGTGGGGACATCGGCCATATTTAACTAACTGTTAAACGAGTTAACTGCCCGAAATCCTACATTTAAAATTAACAAACTGTTAACAATCTGTTAAACCAAACTGGTGTTGAAAACATACAATTTTATTAATTAACAAACTGTTTAGAGTTTAACAGTCGTTAAATTTTCTAACAATACTTGGAAAAACCGGCCATGAGTGTTTTAAAACGTATCTGTTAGGGCATTTTTTTGCCTCTTACAACTCATAACAGTATGTTTTGTTTTATTCGGTCATTTTTTTGGGTATTTTCATTTTATTTTGGCCATAAATTCCCATTATTAATGTAACATATTTATTTCCTTTGATATTTTCTCTACATATTTTGTCCATTAATACCCATTATTTTGTATATTATTTTAATCGTTTTTCTACATAAATATTGCCATTTTAACTTAGTACACTTCCATGTAATGGACCAGTTCAACCACCACTTCAATATAGACTCCTCTATACCTGCTAGTTCCGGATAAGAGTGGCCTTGTGGTGGGCTACATCAGGTAAAATAATTAATTAAAATGTACTACTTAGAAAAATTATGTAAAATTAAATAAACTTGAATGTTGGTACTAGAATTTAATTTAATTGCTAGTCTAAATATTGATATTCCTACTAAGCCAATTATGTAAGATCAATTTTTAGGGCATTTTTAAGGGAATTTTTGAAAGATTATTAGTTCATAAATGCATTGTTTTTAGGACATTTTTTCATTATTTATAGGTCATCAAAATCCTAGCTCTACTTATAACTAACTCATCGTTTCGTTTAGCGTCAGTCATTATACAGGGTGATTCAGGAGCTCTACGCCAAATTCAGAAGGGTGATAGGTCTTGCATAGAAGACCATTTTTTTCAGACAACCCATTTTCGCCGACGTGTCATTTAGAAGGTATGCACTCCGGTTAAAACGCACCGATGAGTACATTGTTTTGAGAGGAAATGTTTACAATGTTAACCCGAGCCGCGTTCTCTTTTTCGCTCATACTCGTACGTATGTGCACACTAAGCTCAGAAGAAAAATTGTGAACCAGCAGCGTTGTAATTTGATTATTATTATTATTGTATCAAAAATCACCACTGAATGCTGTATCTTGTTGCCGAGATCATAGCCTGTCTTTCAACTTACACATTGGATTATCTAAGCAGGTGAACGGAGCAACTTACCTTCAAAACACACTGCCACTGTTCATGGAGAGTGTACCCTCGCAACTGCCCTTGTTGTGCGAGCACACCTCAACGTTTACGGAGAACGATGGATAGAAGAGGGTATCCTTTGCGGCCAGCACGGTCGCCCGACTTAATGTCCCTTGATTTTTTTCTTTGGGAACACGTGAAGATTGTGGTGTAGATCACCTCAATTGACACCAGAGATGAACAGATTGTGCGCATACGCGCTGCCTTTCATCAACTTCACCAGAGACCCCAAAAGTTGGAGAGAATCCGATGATCAATGTTACGACGGTGTTATGAATGCAATGCGGTTCAGGGTGGACACTATAAACACCTGCTAAATAGTGTATGGCTTTAAACTGTATGAAAGTAAATCAAGCAATTAATTGTTGCATAACCTAAGATCGCTAGCTCCTAAATCGATTGTCAGACAAAAAATGGTACTCCTTGCGAAACATCATCCCTCAAATTTGGTGCAGGGATCCTGAATCACTCTGTGTGCCCGCTAAGCACTTATGAATGATTTCGTGCAAGTGTGACAATACGTAGAACAGAAGCTGAATCTAGTTTATAAATATTATGCATAATTATAATTTTTCCCTCGATAATTTTAGGCAGTTTTTGTGTGACCAATAATTCTTTGAGATAAATAAAGATGAAATAAATAGATATATAGACTAATCTTATACTTAGTGAGGTGTCTGCAAGTCCTAGTCGTGGCTGTTTGCTGTAATCTGTTGTAATAAAGGATGCGTGGTATTCTGTTTCAGGTGGCCGTGAAGATCATAGACACCAGCAAGGTCACGGAAGAGTACGTAGTGCGTAATCTGGAGCGTGAGGCGCGTGTTCTGTCGCGTCTCTCACATCCCAGCATCCAGTGCCTCTTCGAGACCATGCAGGTATTGTCCCTCCACCGTTCTTATGGTTATACTACAATTTACGAGTCAATGAACTGAGATGAATTTATCACTGACAAGGTTTGCATTGGCTAAGGTTTGTGCATTGATCGTATACTTCGCCATGTCACTGGAACACAACTACGAGGCGCATCCAGAAAGTAAGTTTCCCGATTTTTTCCCTTGAAAGTAAACGTAATTAGCCGTGTCAATTGCGCATGCGTAACAGATCTATGACGTATCAATCATATGCCAGCCGGACAGGTCCCGCCTGGTGCCAGTAGCGTGGCAGCAGTGGTCCGAAATGGAAGCTCTTATTCCTTCACCCGCTGCCTGCGAGGTTAGGTCGGTTATAAAGTTCTTTAATGCACAAAGCATTGCGCCTATTGAAATTCATCGGCATCTCTGAAACATCATGAGTAAGCAGATGGTGAGGCAGTTTTCTCGTCAAAGTGTCCATGATGAAGAGCGCAACCGTCCTCATCAATGATGATCGTGTTGAGCTGGTGCGGCAGTGCATCATGGAGAACCGTCGCTTCACGATTACGGAGCTGAGCAGCCATTTTTCCGAGAAATCGCGATCCTTGTTGCATGAGATTGTCACTAAGCACCTGCTGTTCAAAAAAGTGCCAGGTGGGTGCCGAAAAACCTGACAACCGAACACAAAATGCACTTTAAAATATTTCTGCAACGCCATCACGATGACTGCGACGAGTTCCTCGACAGGATCGTCACGGGCGATGAGACTTGGCTTTCTCACTTCACCCTGGAAACCAAGCAGCAGTCAATGCATTGGCGGCATAGTGGATCTCCGGTCAGGACGAAATTCAAACAGATGCTGTCGGTACGGAAAGTGATGTGCACGGTGTTCTGGGACAGAAAGGGAATTCTGTTCATTGACTTCCTTCCAAGAGGTGAAACAGTGAACGCTGACTGTTACTGTGAAACACTGCGAAAATTGCGACGTGCCATTCAAAACAAGAGGCGTGGAATGCTTACTGCAGGTGTTGTGCTCCTCCATGACAATGCTCGTCCACATACGGCTCGGCGCACAGCAGCTGTTTCGACGGAATTTGTCTGGGAGTTGTTTGATCACCCACCCTACAGTCCTGATTTTGCTCCCAGCGATTTTCACGTTTTCTTGCACCTCAAGAAATTCCTGTCCTACGGTGAGCGTTTTGGCAACGACGAAGAGCTGAAGACGTCTGTCTCACGCTGGTTTCATTCACAGGCGGCAGAGTTCTACGACAGAGGGATACAAAAGTTGATCCCACGATACGACAAGTGTCTCAATTCTGATGGTGGCTATGTTGAAAAATAGCTGAAACATTGCTGTACCTGTTGCCAGTAAATGTTTTCCTGAAAGTGTGTGTTCTTTTATTTTTAAAAATAGGGAAAGTTACTTTCTGGATGCCCCTCGTATTTCAAAATTATTTTCATTCGAACTTCTCTAAACTTTATAAATTGGTATTATTATAGAACTTGTGATTGAGTGTCTCAAAATAAAAGGGTGCAAGTAACCTTTTAACATAAATTGAAATAAGTGCATATCTGCAAACTAAATAGCCTAAAATATTGACAAAGAGATATTACTGCCATTTGGTAGCTGTTTTTTGAACTACTGAATGCTTCATCTCTTCAGAACGGAAGGAGCGCAACTGATCTCTCGCCTGATTTGTATCATGCTTATTTGCAGTTACTCAACTGATTCAAGTAATTATTTAGTCATGCTTTGTGTTAAATTATAACCAATAGTTTTTTAAGATATCAGATAATGAATTCGGTAATGTAAGCAGTAACTGGGTTTTTTTCACTGATTAACTTTGTAACTTCTTTATTGTGTTCATATGAGGAATTTTTCTTCATTCCTTCTTACATTCATTCATTCATTCATTCATTCATCCATCCATCCATCCATCCATTCAATAATTCATTCATTCCTTCATTCATCCATTCAATCATTTATTCACTTATCCATTCAATCATTCATTCATTTATTCATTCATCCATTCAATCATTCATTCATCCATTCAATCATTCATTCATCCATTCAATCATTCATTTATTCCTTCGTCCTTTCATTCATTCATCCATTCAATCAATCATTCATTCACTCATCCATTGAATCATTCATTCATTTATTCATTCATCCATTCCTTCATTCATCCATTCAATCATTTATTCACTTATCCATTCAATCATTCATTCATTTATTCATTCATCCATTCAATCATTCATTCATCCATTCATTCATCCATTCAATCATTCATTCATTCATTCCTTCAATCATACATTCAATCAATCATTCATTCACTTATCTATTCAATCATTCATTCATTTATTCATTCATCCATTCATTCATTCATTTATTCCTTCGTCCTTTCATTCATTCATTCATCCATTCATTCCTTCATTAATCCATTCAATCATTCATTCACTCATCCATTCAATCATTCATTCATAAATCCAATCAATCATTCATTCACTCATCCATTCAATCATTCATTCAATCATTCATTCATTCAATCATTCATTCATCCATTCAATCATTCATTCATTTCTTCATTCATACATTCAATCAATCATTCATTTACTCATCCATTCATTTATTTATTCATCCATCCAATCAATCATTCATTCATTCATTCATTCAACCATTCAATCATTCATTCCTTCATTCTTCCATTCAATCAATCATTCATTCACTCATCCATTCAATCATTCATTCATCCATTCAATCATTCATACATTCAATCAATCATTCATTCACTCATCCATTCATTTATTCATTCATCCATTCAATCAATCATTCATTCATTTAACCATTCAATCATTTATTCATTCATACTTTCATTCATTCATTCATTCATTCTTATTCCTTCTTTCATGAATTGATTAATTAATTCATTTATCTCTTCGTCCTTCGTATTCTCTAGATATGACTCCCTGCGACTACGACCATTTCCCTTGGATGAAATAATCGCTGAGAAGGGTACGCTTTAGAAATAGACAAGCCATTATAACATTTGTAGAACAGTCTTGTAGAAGCTTAGAGCAAAGTTACGCTTCGTCTTCCAAGGATTGTGGTGAAGGATACATGATGTTGGAGGAAATTACTTTTAAGTACCCACTGTAATTATGTAAATTGTGAATAAATAAGTTTTTTTCTTAATTAAAGTACTATCACTAATTTTCGAATGACACTTCAAATAATAGACCTACATGCTAGTATCAAAAGACAGCTCCATCCGGGCTGATCTTTGAGTCCGTCGTATTTCACTCTACCAACAGAGCTAATTCATTCTCAGTCATTACCCTGAAGTGCCGTATAAAAACCACGAAACCTTTCAGCAAGGCACAAGGATTGAAAACCTGAGTTTTGAATATGAACCAGCACGCACACGTGCGGCCTGTGTGGTCGGTAAATAAAGGTTCAGAGTGAGAAGAAATAAATAACTAAACAAACAAGAAAGCACACATCGCACCTGCGTGCTAGTGCCGGCGCTAAGACGTGGAGGCAGTCTGCAGGCCACTGAGCCGCGATAAGGAAGATTTATTAACAACTCCGCGCGAATTTATCCTGCAGTTATTTCTGAACTCGTATAATTGTAAATTTATTCTCAAGTCCGTGCATGTTGGAAAAAATACCAGGAAGGAGACTTCCGGCTTAGATAACTGAGCTCGTTCCAGGGAAGTCGTAGCGTCTGGAATGCAGCGTAAGAGCCCGAGGTTGACAAGACCGGCCTCTCGCCCGGTGGACTCTGTTGTTTATTTCACGAAGGGTTTCAAATGTCCGATCAGCCTCACAATAATTTGCTAATAGTTTCCGTCTGTAGTTTTAATCAAATGTCTATTAATTTCAGAACAATTTATGAACAAGTACCGGTAGATATTAATTAACTGCAAATAGATTTCCACCCTGTGATAGTTACAGGAAAAATAACGGTATAGAAAGACGGGACATATTCACAAAAAAAAAAAAAAAAAAACTAAAGAAATACAGAATAGGAAAGCTTCTAGGAAGTTACTTCCATCCGTATAAAATGTATCTACACAAATTTATGTCCACTTTTATCTATGTCCAAATTTTTTTGTCCTCGTGATCTATGTCCACACGCGTTTATGTCCATTTTTATGTATGTCCACTTTTCATATAATGTCCACTTTCATATTATATATCCACTCGCGGAATATCAAATGCATTATGTGTATTTCTTTATTTAATCAATTAATTTATTTATTTATTTAATTTATTTATTTAATTTATGTCTTTTTATTTTATTTATTTTATTTTATTTATTTATTTTTAGTTTATTTTATTTTATTTTATTTATTTATATCATTTTATTTATTTATTTCATTTAGTTAATTAATTAATTAAATTTATTTATTTAAAGCATTTAATTTATTTATTTAACTTATATTATTTATTTATTTATTTATTTATTTATTTATATAATTTTATTTATTTATTTTATTTATTTGTTTTATATATTTATTTTATTTAATTAATTAATTAATTTATGTATTATTTTCTTTATTTATTAATTTCTTTATTAATTAATTAATTTATTTACTTATTTATTTACTTACTGACTTAGCCTACTTATTTATGTATTTACTTATTTATGTATTTATTTATTTAGTTAATTAATTAATTTATTTATGTATTAATTTCTTTATTTAATTATTAATTAATTTATTAATTTATTTACTTATTTATTTACTTACTTATTTATTTATGTATGTATTTATTTATTTATGTATTTATTTATTGATTTATTGATTCATTCATTCATTCATTTATAGTTAAGGCGCACAGCAGAGTCCATATAAGCCAGTTTCAAAGCTATATGAAGATGAAGAAGCAGAAGACAAGTTGCTAATTTATTATGTGAAGTGGACATAAATATTTTAGATGAACATAATGTATTCGGCATTCATGCAGTGAACATAAAAAAATTTGGACATAAAATTTGTGATTTTGGATTAAAATAAAGTGGACAAATAATTAATTAGACATATAGGCTATTTGTGGTAATAATTTAGTGGACTTTTATGTAATGGATATAAGAAAATGGACATTAAATTTTTGGACATTAAAAACTGGACCTCGTGTCTATATTTCAGTAGGAATATAAACAAAACAGTCAATAACAGCAAGTAATAGCTCGAACAAGGTAATTTAGCCTGCATTAAAATAATTGTCAGGGCTTTCTTCTGAAGGTAAGTAGAGCTGCGAGGCCCTAGTCGTAAATTTACGGCATTCAAAACGAAACGTGTTCATCAATGAAGGAATTGCGTGTAAAATTCATCAGTCTTTTTCCCCATATCAAGAATTGAGTTAGCCTATAAGAGTGAACTTCCCTAATCAATAGCCTGAATGCATGCTGATTTAGGTCCCTCTCCATCTGTGCTTTTTGTCATTCATGTTTTCTTCCGTTAGATGACGCAGAGTCCGTCTTCCTGGTAGAATGAAAATTGTGTTTTCGACATTGAATTTACTTGCGGTCGAAAAAGCAAGGGGGAAGATAATGATAAATAAAAATAATTTGCCTTTCGCCGATAGTTGTGGAACTACCACGAGGTTGATATTGCAATGCGGGTTTAATAAAGTTTTCCGATATCGAAATACTGTGACGTTCCCTGCAACCAACAAGCAGGTGCCGCGACCTCACGGAGGAATACGTTTTCGCTTCTTTCGTTACGAACCACGAGCGGAATATCTACTCTTATCCTAGAATATCTGTGTGTGTTCAGAATTATTCTCATATGATATGTATTCTTGTTCCTATGTTGTGCTGATTATAACTTACAAAAGATTTTTGTGCGAGATCGTGCGTATTTGCTTGTTTTCCGCACAGAACCAATACGCGGTAAGTGTGAAATACCACATTCAGTATTCCCAACGTAACACACATAACAATTTCCCTCTTCTTACCGCTTAAGCGCCATATTCATTTTACTGCTTTAGGCTTTTAACATATTATTTTTAGAGACGTTTAACATAGTAATAATTATAAATTGGAAACTTACCACTGCAATTTCACCTAAATTCCACTGTTAATTATTGTTTTTAAATATTTGCAAAAATTAAGTAAACTCTACAACACCACAAAAGTTACTGCATTTGTAATGCAAGTGACATTAAGGAAGCCGTGAAAAAATCAACAAGATTCCAGATGCCGATGTTATTACTGCAATATTTTATATAAATAATATTGTTAAAATATTAAAATGAAAAATAAATTATTACATAACCTTACCGTTTGTTTTAAATTCGCATTTATAGACTGGGGGGGGGGGAAGACAGACGTATATCACGGCCTGCTGGAATATAGTAAACACAGAAAACATTTTATAGCAACAATGTTGATTATAGATATTTTAGTTTTTAAAAGTTGCCGTCATTGAACAGAAACCAAGATGAATATTTCATTGCAACTAATTAGAAATTCGTCTTTCAGGTATGTAATAAACGATCTTCGCACAAAAAATGTACGATACACGAGCGGTATGTTTGTTTTCATGTTCTCGGAAATTAAAAAAGCTCAACTACGTTTCGCTTTTTCAATCTTTTCCTCAACCATGAAAACGTCAACATACCGCTCTTATAACGTATATTACTATTTTTAATGCAGTGGCATTTTATAGTCATTGGCCGTACAATGGCGATAAAAACTAAAAGGAAAGAAAACGAAATAAAATGAACAATATGCAAGTGAAACTATGAAGGAGAGGATGTCAGCAGTGCTGCATTCTTTCTCTGGCCTCCCAGTACCTATCCACAAAGCCGACAGATGAAAGAGCTGGACAAGTCTTAATGTGTAACTTACAAAAGTGAAAGTACTGTATGTGTCCGTGTTTTTTCTCTATACAAATGTACACCCTTCGGTATTTGCAAAATTTTTCACAATTATTCTTCACAACTAAGAGAAAACATTAGCGTACATTGAAATTGGACAAAGTAAGTTGGAATTATTAAAAAAATGAAGCTAAATACGACGAAACATGCACATATAATAAAATTATAATAACCATTTTAAGTCAATAATTGTTGTTTATTTCTGTTATATTTAGCTTCGACTTCTAAGAGGGCTGGAAAAAATAACACAATATTAAAATGACATTGTTCATACATTATGAAAGGCAAAATCTAGAAAATGCATGCAATGAGTAGCTATTACACAGTTCAGGACCATATTATGAGTCTCTCGATACAGTGTTAGATACTATACCTGTTAAGGTTTATCTTGTCTCAGTAGCAATAAAACCAAGTCCCTTCAAATGAGGTTGGAGATTATAGGAGGGTTGTAAATTTTCAGGATTCCTTTCAAAACCTTGTTATTGTACAGGCTGCCGGAACTCAATTTCTTGAAAGACAAGCCCAGTGACGGAACTACACAGTACGAAGAGAGATATTTTGTTATTTTATTTTGCGCTACAGGATGTATCAACTAGTCCCTTCCGCCACTGAATGGATGGACAGCATCGCTCCACTCCCCCATCGCCATAACAATACAGGCGAAGTAAGACATATCTCCTTTCTCTCTCTTTTCACAGTGAGACAAGATACATCACACAGACTTTAAGCAGGCTATGTTTTATACAACTGAATTCTTAAATTTTATTATTTGAACCCATAAGAAATGCCACCACTTTGTGATTCATTTCGAGGAAACTACTTCTCACGAATTTGATGTGGATAAAGAAAAAAAAAAGTATATAAAAATATACACTCCAGCAGTCCCTTTCTTTCAAAGTTACATTTGTAATATTCATAAAATTGCATATCCCTAACAAAAGATCGAGATCTTGTGGACTACATACCGGTAACACAAAGTGCACCATGAAAAAGTAGCCCCAGGCAGAAACAACGAGCAAGTGAATAATGTACAGGTCTACAACTACTGTAACATGACGCTGGTTGTAACATAATAAGCTTGTTATATGTTATGAAATTAAAATAATTATTATACATATAATTAAAATGTTTATTCAAATATTTTTAAGTTGTTGATTGTTAAACGATTGGATTTGCAAGCACGCTGAATATGTTACGTACCCTAAACTGGGCAGCTACCTCGTTTTGAGATCGCTATTATTACTTGGGTTGGATAAAAAGTAATGGCAACAGTTCGATATTTCTGACATGGCTTTATTCACAGGGGTACAACATTTACGTACCTTCTATATAGTCGCCCCCCTTATTTATTACCTTTTGCCAAATGTTTGGAAGGCGTCGTACACCATCAGCGCGTCCATCTTTGTTGATGTTCCGTATTGACCGCCCTAAAGCACGGATAAGTTCATCTAGGGTATTGTACCGGGTCCCTCGCAGTGGTTCTTTCACTTTGGTGAAAAGATCGTAATCGCATGGATCATATCGGGTGAGTACGGTGGATGTTCCAGTAGTCCGCGTTTTCCGTCTGCCTTGGAGGTACAGCGTGGTGCAGTATTACCCCATCATTGTCATACGCCACAATGAACATCTCCTTCACAGCACTTTGTGTAGGGCACACTTTCTTTGGACGAGGAGAACCGGGATGCTTCCATTCATTTGATTGGCGTTTAAAGTTTGGTTCATACGAGCGAGTCCAGGTTTCGTCCATAGCGACGATTCGTCCAAGAAAGTCGTCACCCTTTGGTACCGGTGCAACAAGGCCTTCCCGGAACGCTTTAACCTATCGTGCAACTGTGCGATATGGCAACGCTGCATCGCCACATGCTTCACACAGTCCCTGAAAACATTCTTGTGCACTATGACCTCGTGCCATTTCAATTTTGATCCAGGAACGTTGCTCTAGTTTTATAAGGATGGTCATAGGGCGCTCGCACTATCCCTATGAAAGTGGACGTTCTACACACTGCAGTAGATTGATGGAGTACTGGCTGCACTAACTCATCTAACAGTCCTTGTTCATGTCCACAGAGCTGGCAGCTCTCGAACGCACCATTGTCACGTGACAGCAGTGTTTCCATTACTTTTTATCGAACCTATGTATAATAACTGAAGCGTTCCTTGGAATAACAACTTAACGCACTTTACGCCGTTTTCCATTTCGGTGCAATCAATATATTTCCGAACTGCGCTTGTATTTATTGTACCGTTAAACATACATGCGCGTGTCACTGAAGATCGTTGCTTCCATGCCTGTTGAGTCAACCTACGTACCAAACAGCGTCAGATAGGCTTAAAGATGTCAGCTTCTACATGTAATTTTGTGTAAACATGTCAAAGATCTATTGCGATTTTTCCTGGAATCTCTCCATATACGCTTTATGACTTGTCTCCTCCTCTGGCTTTCAAGTAATGCATTTAATATAGATTCCAGACTTTTCCCTGGTTCTACATAATTTAACTTCTCCGTTTCCTGTGTTTTGTATGTTGCCTGTATTCAGGGTAGTCCGGAAACTTATTGATTGCCTCTTGTATATTGAATTCTTAATAACACAACTCCCTTCTGAGAAAATATTAGTTCCTTCCAACAAACATAGCGCCCTCTAGGAACATTTGAATGTCGTTCTGCGCAGTGCTGTTATAATATATACCAAAGAAGACAGAGGACGGACACTAGAAAGTTTTCTTATCTCAATCGTACTATCAGGGACTGGAATGCTCTACCTGCAGACTTACTAAAGGCTTTACCAACAACCAAAGATGTATTTAAAAATAGGCTTAAGGACTTTACTAATAGACGGTAATACATTACGCAGACTATTTCGTGGTTATACAAGTATAGTGAGTAAGCAGAGAAACATAATGAATCTCCAGTGATTTATATTGGGTGTGCTGTGTGCTGTAGTGAAAGTGCAGTGAGCTTATAAGTAAAATCTGAGAGTTATAGTGGCAGAAAAATAGATTTATAGTGAACGGGTGTGAGTTATAGTGCTTGTAATGGGGTCTAAGCTATCGATTTGAGGTTATTATAGTAAGTATAATTCTACGGAATAATAAGATGTAATTGATGTTCTGTTATTTGAAATTTTGTATCAGTGAAGAGGTGTGTTATGTCTGTGAAATGTGTTGCGACAGTGAAGTGTGTTTTTGTCAGTGAAGTTCTATAGTTTACAGTGGTAGTGCAAAGTATTTGATCAGAGAAATGTTTTTGAAGTCTTAGTGAAATCAGGATAGTGTCAGTAAAATGTGTCTTAGTTCCAGTGCAGTGAGTTTGATAGCGAAATGAGTGTAGTGCTGAAAGGTACTTATGCAAGTATGAACATATATCATACATACTCGTGGTTTTAAGTTCTAACTTAGGGTTAAGATATAAATTAGATTTATTTTAATTAATTATGTTATATTAAGTGATTCGTTTAATTTAGAATGCTACTTGTTAATATTATATATATATATATATATATATATATATATATATATATATATATATATATATGCTATTATTATTTTATTATTAATATTATGATTGTATTTTATTATTATTGTAATTATTGAGTGTAATTAGTTACCACTGCCACCGGGTATTTACCCATTTGCAGTGTGAATAAATACATACATATACTACATACAAATCTAAAATTTGTGATGCTCTGTAGCTCAAATTCAAGATTTTGTAGTTAAGTTCTTATTCTGGAGAACGCCTGAAGTCCACCGCTGTGTAGTAACGTTTAGCACGTCTGACCGTGTCCGGGTTCATATCTTGGCTGAGACAAGTTACCTGGTTGAGGCTTTCTCCGGTGTTTTCTCTGAACCCATTAAGAGCAAATGCTGGGTAACTTTCGGTGCTGGACCCTGGACTTATTTCGCTGGCATAATCACCTTCATTTCACTCAGAAGCTAGATGATCATAGTAGTTGATAAAACGTCCTAAAATAAACCTATTTTAAAAAAAAGTAAGTCTTAATTGTTTTTTTATTGGTTTATAGTTAATCTAAATGGAATGAGTCAAATGGAGCCCAACAATGAGTGCTTTCCCGCGGTACAGCGGAGCGGGGCTACTTTTTCGTAGCCCCCCCCCACCCGTCGATATCCTAAGTTTCATTTTTAGTGTTGTATATTGAAGCAGATAATTTAGCACGAAAATAGAATATCAATGGCAGAAATGTGTCATTGTAGATGTCTTTTTGACACGAGACAGTTAATTTTGCGACTGCCTCTGAAAGCTTTTATCGTTGGAAATTGAAAGGGATGATATGTTGACAATGGCTAACAAGTTCACGGCCGCTATTCATGAAGTAAGACTGCTTCAGGAATATGATGGATCACTTCCTAAGGGTGCCTCCGCAAACACTGACAGAAAACGACTCAATTGGCTCAAGGAATTGGAGCAGTCTTTATTGTTTCAGGATGTGTACAAGGCAATTAAGTGTTTTGCAGTAATTTCTGTTACAAGTTGTACGTGTGTACGGGCTTTTTAAAATCATTAAGGGAATACATAATCTCAAATGCACTGTTATACTGTATGTCATTAATCGCTGATCCCACAATTTTTAGCTATCCACCTGAAATTTGGTACAGGTATTTACAATGACTGACTCTATTACTTACTTACTGGCTTTTAAGGAACCCGGAGGTTCATTGCAGCCCTCACATAAACCCGCCATAGGTCTCTATCCTGAGCAAGACCAATCCAGTCACTATATCATATCCCAGCTCCCTCAAATCCATTCTAATATTATCTTCCCATCTACGTCTCGGCCTCCCCAAAGGTCTTTTCCCAATTAACACTTTATATGCATTTCTGGATTCGCTCATACGTGCTACATGCCCTGCCCATCTCAAACGTCTGGATTTAATATTCCTAATTATGTCAGGTGAAGAATACAATGCGTGCAGTTCTGTGTTGTGTAACTTTCTCCATTCTCCTGTAACTTCATCCCTCTTAGCCCCAAATATTTTCCTAAGCACCTTATTCTCAAACACCCTTAACCTATGTTCCTCTCTCAAAGTGAGAGTCCAAGTTTCACAACCATAAAGAACCGGTAATATAACTGTCTTATAAATTCTAACTTTCAGATTTTTTGACAACAGACTGGATGACTGACTCTATTATGATACTTAATTACAGTACCTTGCCATGTCAGGGAGCCTAATTATGAACGGACCTAACCTAACCTGATATCACAAAATATAAGGAACATTTTCTCATTTATTAAAGATATGGTTCGGAAATTTTGTACACATTTGCTCTACATTATAAGTAACAAATCTCTGGAGACAGAATTTTAAAACTTTAATTTTTTTCTTCTTCTTCTTCAAAATAAGAGATTCCCAACACTAATATTCAGTGGCAGATCGTGATAAAATATTATGTGTTCACAATTTTGTGTTCCAAAATCGAAGAGAATTTGAAATCGTACGTTTTTAGCCTAATATGGAATGTCATGATTCCAATGTTTCATTGTCAAAAAAAACCGTATATAAATTAAAAACAACGTATAATAATAATAATAATAATAATAATAATAATAATAATAATAATAATAATAATGAAACCTAGTCTTTTTATTTCCAATTTTTACTGGAAAGGCAGTTTACCCAGTTCTTTACTCTTCAAAATTACTTAAACAGAGTTCATTGTTTACGTTTGTTAAAAATTAATACATAACACAATTTACAAAAGCGTGTGTTCAATAATATATTTTGATTCACAACACACTATTACACTATAGCCTATACCAGTACTGTAATCCCATTCGCATAGATTGATTACTATAAATACATGCCAGTAAATATTATTCTTAAATAATATACACCACCATACAGATATTTAAATTCATACACCATCACATTCAGCCAGCACGTCTTTGAAAGCCAAACTATGCTATATGCCGACACTGAAGTATAGTAATTCACAAACTACACTCTCGTAGCATCACTGTACACACATCCACATAAAGTAAACGTTCCGACAATGGGATGCTGACACCTGCAGGCTAAAATACACACTAATTAAATTTTCTCCTCGAGATGTAGCACGTGAACGATAGGCATCGATGCACCTGACATCTGTAGGATAGATTCACTGTTCACTTAATTTTTATTGGGTTATTTTACGACGCTGTATCAACATCTAGGTTATTTAGCGTCTGAATGATATGAAGGTGATAATGCCGGTGAAATGAGTCCGGGGTCCAGCACCGAAAGGTGTTCACTTAATGCTTTGTGCTCTTGATGAGTCATAAGCGGCCAGCGAAAGACAATTTTCTCCCGCGCATGCGTGAAATTTCTGTAACCTTCTTGAAAAGAGCACGGCTTGTACGTGAACGGATGTTGCCAAGTTTACATAAGAGGTTTATGCAAGATGCGGTAAGTTTAAAATAATCGATCCTGATATTATACATCCCCACTACGTCAGTACGGTATTAAATAATAAAACTAGTCGTGCATTAATGGAAACAAGGTGTTCACGTGTTCTTGTGCTCTTATTGACGCACCGCTACTGCTAATATTTTTAGAAAATGTGTTTTTTTTTTTTTTTGGTCAGTCTGGACTTAGATCTTCCCTTAAAGTAAACTCAGGAGTGCCTACAGTATCCCAACAACGTTCTCAGCCACCGGCCTCTATTCATGGAGTACGGCGCTTGCGTGTCAATCAGTAGTTGCGCTCGGGCGCGGACGTGATTCGCGTTATCATAACACGTAGTTTTTACTCAGTTTCCGCAGCCTCCGTTCTGAGGACATGCGTTGCGACGCACGCTGTAGTTGGTCGTGCCTGGCGCCCGCTCGGCGTGCTTGCACAGCGCTCTTCCTTCCTTTCCCTATAAGATCGTAATTTATTTTATTCCCCTCGCACAACCTCTATGCTGCGATCTGCGATCATTTGTTTTCTCTGTATGCACGCCTGAGCTCATATTCCGCGGGGAGGCGGTTGCGTCGCCGTGTGAGGCTTCCGAAAACAGGGTCAGCGAAACGGCCGTAATTAATGGACTCGGCCCAAGACCTGCAGCACAGGAGACGACATCCCAGAGCAGTGTATGAAATTGAGGCTTTCACAGTGATTGGATTGTGAAGACTATTTTGTACATTAAAGCAATCTGTTTTTATACGATATTCTTATTGAATTCGGTATTCCCAAGAAACTAGTTCGATTAATTAAAACGTGTCTCAGTGAAACGTACAGCAGAATTCGTATAGGTCAGTTTCTGTCAGATGCGTTTTCAGTTCACTGTGGGCTAAAGCAAGGAGATGCACTATCACCTTTACTTTTTAACTTCGCTCTAGAGTATGCCATTAGGAAAGTCCAGGATAACAGAGAGGGTTTGCAATTGAACGGGTTACATCAGCTGCTTGTCTATGCGGATGATGTGAATATGTTGGGAGAAAATCCACAAACGATTAGGGAAAACACGGGAATTTTACTTGAAGCAAGTAAAGAGATAGGTTTGGAAGTAAATCCCGAAAAGACAAAGTATATGATTATTTCTCGTGACGAGAATATTGTACGAAATGGAAATATAAAAATTGGAAATTTATCTTTCGAAGAGGTAGAAAAGTTCAAATATCTTGGAGCAACAGTCACAAATATAAATGATACTCGGGAGGAAATTAAACACAGAATAAATATGGGAAATGCCTGTTACTATTCGGTTGAGAAGCTTTTATCATCCAGTCTGCTGTCAAAAACTCTGAAAGTTAGAATTTATAAAACAGTTATATTACCGGTCGTTCTGTATGGTTGTGAAACTTGGACTCTCACTTTGAGAGAGGAACATAGGTTAAGAGTGTTTGAGAATAAGGTGCTTAGGAAAATATTTGGGGCTAAGAGGGATGAAGTTACAGGAGAATGGAGAAAGTTACACAACACAGAACTGCACGCATTGTATTCTTCACCTGACATAATTAGGAACATTAAATCCAGGCGTTTGAGATGGGCAGGGCATGTAGCACGTATGGGCGAATCCAGAAATGCATATAGAATGTTAGTTGGGAGGCCGGAGGGGAAAAGACCTTTAGGGAGGCCGAGACGTAGATGGGAAGATAATATTAAAATGGATTTGAGGGAGGTGGGATATGATAGTAGGGACTGGATTAATCTTGCACAGGATAAGGACCAATGGCGGGCTTATGTGAGGGCGGCAATGAACCTGCGAGTTCCTTAAAAGCCAGTAAATAAGTAATTACATACATACAAACAAACAATTGTCTTTACTCTGACACTTCGCCAAGTGGTGATTAAGAATTTTAGGACATAGGCCTAAGTAAGAAATAGTTTCAGGTAAGTATGTAAAGTCATTTTGAAATTATTTTCACTTGGAAAAAATCCTGTCTTATTTAAAGGGATAGGTATAACGGTTGTTGTTTTTTTTTTTAAGGTTTGCAGGCATCAATTTTAACATTTTTTTATCCAATGGCAGGGCCCTTAAGTTGTTGTTATTCGCTTCGACTTTACGACTTTCTGTTGCCCCTGTATTCAAAATTCATAATTAGATTCTTGCGTTTGGTTACTTTGAGTACATGTTAGATGCACATGGATCATACTAGCTTCGCTTGCTTTCAAAGGAGGGCACTGACTCGTCTGTCCGTTCCGTTTGCTTGCATCTGGGAATTCTGCACACGTAGAAAATATACTGTCAGATGTATTTATTTTAATAACAAGCAAAATATTTATTTAAAGCCATCTTATGGACAACAGATGATTATTCTCACAATAAGTAAAACGCATCTACATTACAGATAGGCCTATTTTTTTGTTTCACAATGTAGGCTATTTTTCACCCAAAAAGTAAAAGCCAATGCTCATTATTTCTCGCCTATTTACAGAGTTTTGAATAAATATTTAAATTACACTTTTTAAAATAAATAGATATATTTTATCAAAGCGAAATGAGTTTAGAAGTAAATAATATGATAATTTATTGAAAGGATTGAAATTTGAATATTCAGAATTAAAAATGAGTTAATATTGAAACATATATAATATATTTCGACTCTGATGTTTCAACTTCCGTTCTATTAGAAACGTTTGTACGTTGTACCGTCTCTAATGCCAGATTACAGAAATTAATTATGAATATGCCTACTTGTTTTACACGTGAATGTTGTAACTGGGCATAGCCTATACAGTATATGTACACATCTATTAATAAATACATAAATAAATAGTTAAATGGTGGAAATTACAATAATAGCCTACAATAAATCGTAACAGAAACAAAATTATTTACACTGGCTATTTTCTTTACGAGCCTCAATACTATACCTGCACAAACAGCGCTCAACGAGTCCGCGCTCCTTCGGAGCGGGCGAGCTGTGTTTACAGCTCGCCGAAACGGAGAGGAAGATACGTCAGAATAACATAGACTTGCTATAGGTAGAGGAGAAGGAAACGACCACTCAACTATCTAGTGGAGTGCAGTGTGTAGGCCTATTCTCAGGAACTGTTTCACGTTGCTTACCTACTGCTACAGTACAGTATGTAGGAATCTAAAAGACGGAACATAACATTTAACGATTTACAGCTCGAACTTATTGATCTTCAATGTGACCTAAGGGCTAAAGATCGTTTGAACAATACTACTAGCCTCGTTGAGTTTTTACAAGACTAAACCTCAGGAATTACTGTATATCCACGACTACACAGGCTGACTGTGAAAATGATTGCTATGTTTGGCTCAACATTTATATTTGTAAGCAACTATTTTCTATAATCAACTTTAATAAAGGCAGACATCGAATATCTGTAACTGATTTTCATTGCGATCAGTAGGCTACTGTTCCTTTCAGCTGCCAACAGCATAAAACCACGTTTTGATGTACTGGTAAATAAAAATATAACAAAATGATATTTTACATTTAAGTAGCTATAGAATGTATATTATTTCTGTAAAATAAATATTTCTTTATTAATTAATAATAGTCCAAGATAGTTTTGCAAACACTGAACGGGAATTCATTTCATAAACACTCGTAATAGTACTTCCTTCTGTGTATATTTTGTACGAGATCACCCCTTCTTCCAGTCCACCCTTATACAGAGCGCAGCTAATATCTGCATTCCTCTCATGAGCTGTGAGCCGACTCGGAGAGCGCAAACTTTGTGCAGGCCTGCTCTATACTTTACAACGAGTGACTGTAAACATTTTAAGTGTTTCAAAATAATAGTAATATACGTTACAAGAGCGTTTTCATGTTCGAGGAAAAGATTGAAAAAGCGAAACGTAGTTGAGCTTTTTTAATTTCCGAGAACATGAAAACAAACATACCACTCGTGTATCGTACATTATTTTGTGCGAAGATCGTTTATTACATACCTGAAAGAAGAATTTCTAATTAGTTGCAATGAAATCTCCATCTTGGTGTCTGTTTAATGACGGCAACTTCGGAAAGCCAAAATATCTTTCTTCAACATTGTTGCTACAAAATGTTTTCTGTGTTTACTATACTCCAGCAGGCCGTGATATACGTCTGTCTTTTTTTTTTCCCCCAGTCTATAAATGCGGATTTAAAACAAACGGTAAGGTTATGTAATGATTTATTTTTCATTTTAATATTTTAACAATATTATTTATATAACGTATTGCAGTAATAACATCGGCATCTGGAATCTTGTAGATTTTTTCACGGCTTCCTTAATGTTACTTGTATCAGGAATGCAATAAGTTTCGTGGAGTAGTAGACTTTACTTAATTTTTGCAAATATTTAAAAACAATAATTAACATTGCAATTCAGGTGAAATTGCAGTGGTAAGTTTCCAATTTATAATTATTACTATGTTAAACGTCTCTAAAAATAATATGTTAAAAGCCTAAAGCAGTAAAATGAATGTCGCGCTTAAGCGGTAAGAAGAGGGAAATTGTTATGCGTGTTACGTTGGGAATACTGAATGTGGTATTTCACACTTACCGCGTATTGGTTCTGTCGGAAAACAAGCAAATACGCACGATCTCGCACAAAAATATCTCCTCCTTTCTGATAAAATAAGTTTTATTTTTTCCTAATGAAGCGTTCGCTACCAAATTCTTCTATTGGAGCACTCATTTCCAACCGTCTAGCTTTGTTTTGCTCTGACATGGTTCGCTGAACATCAGACCTGAACTGTATAGGCTGTGCTGTACTCCGTACATATCTACACTGCTACGCGTTGCTCGGGTAACCAATCGCAGGACTCCACTCATAATAGATGAGCAGCAGTCTCATTACTCTGTTGGCCTCCGATTCAAGTAGGATTCGATGTTTTCCCCATCTTGCAAGCCCTGTTAAAAGGTCTATTTGTCGTAATTAATTCTAGTACAAGGTGAACTGTGCACAATGCATGTGTAGTTTGTTCATCTCACCTCATCCACAGCATTTTACAGTCGCAGCCCAGAAATTCGTCGTTGCGCAACCGCCACACAGGAAGGTCTGATTTATTGCAGCGCTCAACGTGGTGCGGCTCCCCAGCTGAGCGTCTGTGTGTACTTTAAAATCCATAAACAGAAACAAACAACTCATCTGCACACATATGCTGAAAGGCGGAGTTGTTTATGTGGAGCCTCATAACCGACTTTATTTCTTGCTTATCTTCTAATTGCTTGTTATGTCGTGAGAATGGGCAAGTTTACGTTATGGTGTAACAAAGATGAAATGTATCCAACGTTTGGGAACACTTTCTCATTTTGATTATTGTGATTTTCTACTGACCGTCCTCAATGCCAACGAGTCACAAAGATTATAACGTTTTCATAATTCTTGTGTTCGCTTCGTCTAAGATGTCTGTCGCTCTAACGACATTACCCCAACCTTCCAAACTGTAAACTGGCGTCAGTGTGTACAACTATAGTCATCATCATCATCATCATCATCCATAGCGCTACAGCCCGGATCGGGCCTCGGCTTCCTTAAGAATTCTTCTCCATCGGTCTCGATCTTTAGCTTACCGTCCACCAGTTCTTCACTCCAAGCCTCTTAATGTCATCCACAACACAGTCCATCCAGCTTTGGCCTTCCAACTCTTCTTCCTCCAGCAATCCCATATTCCATCACCTTCCTAGGTATTTCACATTCATCCATTCTCTTAACATGCCCTGCCCATCTCAGACGAGCAATCTTAATGGATGTTATTATATCGGGAGACTCATAAAGCTGGTATAATTCGTTGTTATATCTTATTCCCAAGTTTCACCATTCCTTACAGGTCCAAAAATCCTTCGCAATATATTCCTTTCGAATGCGGCCAATCTAAATTTATCCCTTTCGCTAAGAGGCCATGTCTCTGATGCATAGGTCAACACTGGTTTCATTAGGGTCTTATATAGTCTACATTTTGTGCCACGAGATAGCAATCTTGATTTAACTTGTTTTTGCAGCCCATAATAACACCTATTGGCGCTTTGTATTCTTCTACTTATTTCCTCTGAGATACCATTGTTACCATTAACTAGTGATCCAAGATATACAAAGCTCTGGACTGTCACAACTATAGTCCCGTCGCTCTAATTTCCGGCAGCCAATCACGTTGCATGTCGGCTTCATTTAAACGTGTGCGTCTTGTGATTCGCTGAGGAAGACGTTATTCATTTCTTAAGGCTCGATAAATACCTAATATAATCGCCTGCCATTTTCGCTCTTTCGTTGGCTTTCGCAGAAAGCACACGAAGACGTTATTTGCCGCTCAATTATTTGCTGAATTACAGTGCGTTTGATTTATTATCATAGGAACTACGACATGATAATGTTTAACGGTGCGGCAAATAGATCCCTCGTCTGATAGCTCGGCAACGAAAGAACAAAAATGGCGAACGATACTACCTACCTAGACTTTATAGAGCCTTGACTTCCTAAGACTTATGCAAAGAGGAGGAGTCATGCCGGGAATGACAGCGTCGCGACTATATACAGTATTATCTTTGTACAGTAGTGGCAAAAAAAAACCGGACCGACCCTTGTAGATGATACAAAAGAATCCTGTGCTGTGTATTGTGTCAAACTGTGGTAATTTCAATATGGATAGTGAAGCCAGAAGTGTGTACTGCTATTTAATGTAAAAATACGCAGTTAACTTTGCCGAATAGAGGTAGAAATGTAATATTGATGCCAGATGAAAATAAAACTCTCAAAGATTTTCCTCTGTAAGTTTGAGGCACTGAAGGAAACAAAAGACGGTAAGAATCGAAAAAATGCAATAAATTTCATTGTTACAGTTAATTATACAAGATGGATGTGTTTTGTGACTAGCAAAATTTGAATCTGTGACTCTGAAATCAGGGTCGATCCGGTTTTTTTTTTTTTGCCACTACTGTACATTTCGATAACTTTCTGTAATAGATTATGCTTCATTGTCAGATCTTTTATATAGCTTCCCACAGCTTCATCCTGGGAACTATTACTCATTACTAGGGACGACACTTTGTCCCAGTTCGCCACGAGGTTCACTGGTACTGGTGTATAGAGTACCTGTGTTTACTAGTTGATACGAGCAGTACAGCTACAGCACGGGACTGTTTGCTGGTATAGATCGGCGGAACAAAAATGCAACGTTTCTACATGCCATATAGTATGTATGCACGTAGCATATGCCTTGATTAGTTACATGTTCACAACATTACTTACATATATTTACAACACCGACGAGTTAGTCAAATTACACACAAGTACTTGCAATCGAATTACCTAGATTATTCTTATACAAACTGTAGCCCGTTACAATATATAACAATGTACATTTTTAAGTGTGAAAAAAATGAAATTCCTTCTGTTTTTCTCTAAAAATATGCTTGTACTGCGAGAAAGTTCGCCCAACATTGTACGATGTTATGTATAGGTGCATCTCAAAAAGATTAACAATAGTTACACTGTTTACTTTTTCTAGTATTTCTGATGCCAACAAAAATTTCTTTCCTGGTTCATTGGAGGACATCACTCCTACAGTAACGTGAGCTACTTATCGTCCCACAGCATCCGATGTCTCATCTATAGATACAAATATTTTGTTACTACCTATAGCTGTTCGAATGGGTTCAGAGTTTTTTCATATACAGACGATAAATAGATTGTACGCATTGATGTTACACTAGGCAGTTTTATAGACGTGTATTTTTCCATAAACCGCTGAAAATGTGGATTACTGAGCTTGCGTATTGGACTATTCGCCGATACCATCATCTCGCACAAATCATTATAAAACTCAAAGTTTGTAAACCGTGCAGATGAGAGAAATAACGGTAAACGTTCACTATGCTTTTTCGTTTCACAATGCTTTTACAAATCTTTACGAACGTTTACCTTTAGTTCTGTGTTGCACACTTTACAGGTTATATTATCGCCCTCCACACTAAAATACTCACTTCCAAACGCAGTTGCAATTGCATTCAGTTTAGACTCTTGTCTGACTGCATTGTATTATGTTTACACTACTGCACACAGAGACGATCACAAGCAACTTGTCATTAAGTGGCAACGGCAACAGTAGTACTGTAGGAACTTTAGGTAAGCCACTACAGTGAAAAACAAGCGGGCAGCGGCAGAGAGCAGCGTAGGTTCTAATCTTAAACAAATCAAACGTACGTACGTTCGTGCTCCGGTGCAGCACACACAGGTTGCCCTTTCCTTTCACAGTGTAGTACCTTCGAACCCATGGCCTCCGTGACGTCAATATAGACAAGCAACAACCAACCTAAAATCCATCCATGCTTGGACAAAGTGTCGTCCCTGCTCATTATCTACGTGACAGAAAATATAATTATACTCAAAATGCTTATTTCTTAAAAATCTCGAATAGTTTTTTTTTTTTTTTACAGAATCACAATCTTTTTATTCTTGTTGTAATGAGCAAGTCGGAATTGGCACATCCTTCCTCTTACATCGCCAATTGCTTGACAAGCGTAGTAGGCCCATGTTAATGAACGGCTCTGAGAAGGAACGCTGTCCCCTTGCCGGATACTTGTCATACCAAGAAACCGTATTTTGGCCATTAGTATGCAAGTGTCATTTAGTAGTTATGTTACAGCTGGTTTAGTTGTCGGAATTTTCCCGTGAGACGTAGCCTCCAATCAGGGGTGTTGACTTCTGCCATTGTCAGCAATGGGTTCTTCTAGGTCAAAGAACGTAAACTGAACGTAGACCTACTGCTCTTCCTCAGCTGTAACGATGGCGATCTGGAGTACAGATAATAAGCGCCAAAATGTGGAAAAGTTGTGTTTCATTAGTATGGATCTGTGATAAGAGAATAAGAAACACAATGCAAGAAATAAGTCCTTCCCTATAGCAAGGGCAATGTCAATGCTAGAGTCTGATCTGTTCTTAAGCGAGTGACGTAAAAATAGTGATGTAATTACCGTTGCTAAGCAGTTCATGAAATCCACAAACGATTAGGGAAAACACGAGGATTTTACTGAAAGCAAGTAAAGAAATAGGTTTGGAAGTAAATCCTGAAAACACAAAGTATATGATTATGTCTCGTGACGAGAATATTGTGCGAAATGGCAATATAAAAATTGGAAATTTATCTTTAGAAGAGGTGGAGAAGTTCAAATATCTTGGAACAACAGTAAAAAAATATAAATGATACTCGGGAGGAAATTAAACACAGAATAAATATGGGAAATGCCTGTTATTATTCGGTTGAGAAGCTTTTATCATCCAGTCTGTTGTCAAAAAATCTGAAAGTTACAATTTATAAAACAATTATATTACCGGTTGTTCTTTATGGTTGTGAAACTTGAACTCTCACGTTGAGAGAGGAACATAGGTTAAAGGTGTTTGAGAATAAGGTTCTCAGGAAAATATTTGGGGCTAAGAGGGATGAAGTTACAGGAGAATGGAGAAAGTTACACAACACAGAACTGCACGCATTGTATTCTTCACCTGACATAATTAGGAACATTAAATCCAGACGTTTGAGATGGGCAGGGCATGTAGCACAATTGGGCGAATCCAGAAATGCATATAGAGTGTTAGTTGGGAGGCCAGAGGGGAAAAGACCTTTGGGGAGGCCGAGACGTAGATGGGAAGATAATCTTGCTCAGGATAGGGACCTTAAAATGGATTTGAGGGAGGTGGGATATGATGGTAGAGACCGATTCATCTTGCTCAGGATAGGGACCGATGGCGGGCTTATGTGAGGGCGGCAATGAACCTCCGGGTTCCTTAAAAGCCAGTAAGTAAGTAAATAAGTAAGTAAGAAGTTTATATGTAGACAACAAAATAATGATAGAAACAAGAACAAAGAATGAGGATAAAATAACAACAATTAACAAAGGAGTGAGACAGGGTTGTCCTCTCTCACCACTGCTTTTCAATATATATATATATATATATATTTACAATGTCATAGAAGAATGGCAGATACATTTAGAGACATATTTTAAAATTAAGAATAGGTTTTTAGACACAATTTTATTTGCAGATGACCAAGTTCTAATCTGTAGCTCAAAGGATAATTTACAAAAAGCCATACACCAATTGAAATACTGTAAGTAGAAAGTATGCATTAAACATCTTCACAACCAAAACAAAAGTTCTAGCATTTCAAGGGTCCAATACAATGAGGGCTAAAATCAGTTTAGAAGGAAAAATGATAGAACAAGTAAAGAATTTTAATTATTTAGGCTGCAGTGTATCATACGTTAAAAATGATGATATAATAAAAATGTTTAATAAATTTAACTATATATATGGAACAATAAAAAGAAACCTCAAACAAACTAGGAAAGAAACTAAATTAAAATTTTATAAAGTAATGGCAGTGCCCATGTTCCTATACGGCTCGGAATGTTGGACATTAAGGAAAAGTGACGAGAGAAAAATAGAGGCCGCCGAAATGCGATTCCTGAGGAGTATAGCTGGCTACACTTTGTTAGACAAAAGGAGAAATGTTGACATAAGAAAGGAATTAGGCATCTTTAAACTAACAGAGAAGATACACCAATATAGAACTAAGTGGAGGGAACATGTGGAAAGAATGGAAGAATATCGCATTCCAAAACTGCTGTTAGATTACAGACCAACAGGCAAAAGAAACATTGGCAGACCAAAGAAAAGATGGACTCAAGAAATGTTTAATTCATGAGATCGGAACAAGCCTTTAGAGCAGGGCCGTGCATGAGAGCGGCTCCATTTAGTCGGCCAGAGCTGCTCTCGCTCCGCAAGTCAAGCCAGAGAAGAACGCTCACGCAGTGGCGGACTCGCATTACAGCTACCTTCCCTGCATTAATATAACAAGAGCCACGGTTGTTCTACCATTCAGTCTGTCAGTACGTAATAGTTTATAAGGATATTGCATCAATCCATTGTACAGTACAGACTTTATAACACTCTTAATAATTTAATGAAATAAACTTCGCTCTATGCACACACCAATCATTAGGCTTATTTACATAACCCATATGCACAGTGCTTTAACAATTATATAATGGTAGGCTATTAATAATATAATATAAACATAAATAATTAATATATAATATAATATAATATAATGTAATATATCGTGAACTGTAATATACTATAATATTGATATACCGTAACATAATGCTTGTATAATTTAAAATTATATATTACTCAATGTATAATAACTTATAATGCAATATAAATATCAAATAGATACTTTAATATAATATACCTGAGAAACATTTTCTTTAAGTTGTATTAATTTTTGGCGTTCATTACCAACATATTTGTCATATTCAGTAGTATGTTGTAAAGAATAATGTCGTTGGATATTGAACTTCTTAATCAGTTGGAGTGTTTTATGCCAAATTAAACACTTTGCTAATCCACTGTTCTCTACGAACAAAAACTTCTCCTACCATGATACATTAAAAGCCGCTTTAGTGTAAGAGCGAAAGCTCCGCCTTCAAAGTTCGTCATCATACTGCAGAGTCACCACTGCACCGACACTGAATGACGTACAGTATGCATACGTCACAGCGCTCGGAAGAACAGCTCTTTAAAACACAGCGCTCATTTCACAAAATAACGTAAATGTGCCCAGCCCTGCTTTAGAGGCTTAAACCTTGACGACGACGACGATGATGATGATGATGATGATGATGATGATGAAGCGATTTTTGTAAATCATCTTCTGAAGTTGCTAGTAGCGCCAGATCATCAGCGAAAAGTATTACTTTACTTTATTAATTAACTTATTTATTTATTCTTTAATTCATTCAGTCGTTCATTCATTCGTTCGTTCACTCACTCACTGCATTAACTTGTTCATTAATTCGTTCATTGATTCATTCATTCGTTCATTGATTCATTCGTTCATTCATCCATCCCTCCATCAAAAGTATAAATCTGGCCCAACTGAAGAAGCGAAAACTGAGGATGATTAATAGAAGGAAATATTTCAGTACATTTTTAAGTTTCAACAATTTTTGTGTCCTGCGTGCCTGGGCTGTCTGCGTGGCGATGTAATCGGCTTGATGGGAGCGCCCCGCCACAGGCTCGAATGCCGAGCGTTGATGTTCCATTCCGCGGATTGAAAGAGAGGGACCGGCCGGCCACTCAAAATAATGATTTCCTATACAAATACCGCAGCACTGTCACGATGGAGCGTTACAAAAATTTCCCAAGGGAAACCCTGCCCAGTGTCCCGGCACAATCAATTAGTGGATCCTGCAGCGAGATTTGGGACCGGGCGTCATGTGGAAATGGGTCTCAGTCGATGACGGTGGTTGAGGTTACGCACGGGACAATAAGAGCTTGTGCCAGAAGCGATTCGTGGCTATCATACATGCTGGTTGGATATGGAACCGAGAGAAATAGAAATAGGCCTAGTCATTCCTCGTGGACAGTATATTTAAACACATTAACTTTTGTGCCTCAAAGTCTGAAAACAAATACCTATAACTTGCCTTATAATGAGACACCTTACTGGAAGATTCCCAAACAGAACAGTTTACATAAATTTTGCCCAATCCATTTCGTTCACTTACATACATAATGAAAGAAGTGTAACGCATTAATTTTAAGAACAGAATCTTTAGGTTGTAAGTAACCGAAAGCCAAATGTCATTTTGATATTTGAATATCGAAAATTTGAAAGGCATGTTGGTCCGACAAGTTAACAAGTAAATGAAGATAAATATCATAGGTCCTTCAATAACTGTCAATAACTTCAAAAATCAGTAAAATCAGCCATAAGATCTGCTCCGGACATCATAAATGAGAAAGACGCACACAAATATATTGCTAAGAACCCGAGTTTACCAATTCTTAAGGCTTTACCAAAAACCCATAAAAAGAATCTATCTATGCGTCCGGTCGTTAACAGCATAAATTCCCCCAACCATAAAATTAATAGATTTTTGCTGAAATACCTCAAACAAATTCTAAAAATGCCGGATAATATTAGTAATATGCGTTACAAGAGCGGTATGTTGAAGTTTTCATGTGCGAGGAAAAGTTTGAAAAAGCGAAACGTAGTTAAGCTTTTTTAATTTCCGAGAATTGAAAGAAAACATACCGCTCGTATCGTAATTATTTTGTGCGAAGATCGTTTATTACATACCTGAAGAATTTCTAATTAGTTGCAATGAAATCTCCATCTTGGTTTCTGTTCAATGACGGCAAATTTGCAAAACAAAAATATCTATCTTCAACATTGTTGCAAAATGTTTTCTGTGTTTACTATAAAGGCCGTGGATAATAAATTAGTCTGGAATCTTGTGATTTTTTCATCTTCAATGTTACTTGCATCATCAGTAACTTTAGTGGAAAAAAATATTTAAAAACAATAATAACAGTGCAATTTAGGTGAAATTGCAGTGGTAAGTTTCCAATTTATAATTATTACTATATTGAACGTCTCTAAAAATAATATGTTAAAAGCCTAAAGCAGTAAAATCAATATGTCATTTAAGAAGAGGGAAATTGTTATGTGTGTTAGGTTGGGAATACTGAATGTGGAATTTTAGACTTTCCGCGGATTGGTTTTGTGTGGAAACCAAGCAAATACGCACGATCTCGCACAAATATTCTTTGAGCAATTCCCAACAGCTTAAAAAAAATAGACAGTTATTGAAGGACCTATGATATTTATCTTCATTTGAATACCGGTTTAGCCGGAAAAAAAAATAATTTGTGTCTGAAGTTTGACTCCCATTTATGGTAGTATTATTTGTATTGAGACGTATGAGTGGTAAGATATCAACGCGAAGAACAAGCCGAAAAAATATCCCTTTGTCATTTCTTCGGAAAACGCTTCATTTGTGTAATAACGTACAAAATTAACTAATTAAAAACGCATTTACAGTGTGACGGAACCTTCAGGGAAATCTGGCATCACTGCGCTTAAGGGTTGCTCATCACGTGCACACTGTTTGCGTTCTTACGTTGTACCTCAGCAGCAAATCTTATACCAGTCTGTTCGTAGAATTCTAAACGTGAACTCAATTAAGGGCAGTCTAGGCCTACGTTAAATTTAATATTAGTACAGTTTAATCAAACTAAACAAAGAATAACGAACATACCTTATCTTTGTTGAGTATATTTCTCAAGGAATTCCCTGAAGCACTCATTCTTCAGTTTGTAGAGAGGAATGTCAGCAGAGATGAGAGAACGGCACAGGTCGATGTTGAACTCGGACCTTACATTCAATGTTGTTGGTTCTGTTAAAAGCAATTGTCTCTGCTTGGAATTTCATTGTTTTTAGCCTGATGTTTACTGGTTGAACTTTTGTGTAGGCGATACTGCACACTGACGCAAATTACAAAATAATATTTTATTGTCAGTTATTAACCATCATCTTTAAATTCTGAAATGTAACTTCTTATGGTTGAATGTGGTACTTTTGGCATATTTACCGTCTTTATAGAATGATTAACAAAACTGAACCAATGTGTATTCTACTGGCATGTAACTGTGGAGCTGCACATCTGTTTTCTGTTACAAACTTCAAAATTAAAATACTACAGTTTCTTAACTTGCTTCCCATTGTTGAGAGAACCATTAATTTTCAAATAACTCTGATTTTAAAGGAATTACTGAAAATGTTTAAAACTCTGTTGTTGAGATGTACAGTATTTTAAAAGTTAATGGAATTTTATTTTATTTTATTGTTAAGCTTAATTTAATAGGACTTTTCTATAATAAATAAGGAAAATACAGGGTGGAACATTAGGTAGTACATTATTTGTAGGATGTGATTCCTTAAAATATAACGAACGAAAAAGTATAATACCATTTTGCGAGGTTTTTGAAGAAATTTTTTATGCCGACATTTCGATCGCGAATTTTACGAATACTGTTTAAAATCCGCTGTACGTCCAACTGCACACTAATGCAATGTAAACATCACAACAGCTGATCAGTTGCGAGTACTAGGCAAACCGTCTGCCGTCTCGACAGCGATGCCAGATTTTTAGACCTTCTGTACGTGACTCGACAATCAATGTTTCCAATGTTTCTTCAATCGATTAATTCGTTATCTGTGAATTTTCTAAGTAAAATACTGCTGCAACATGAACATAACAAACGTTTTCTTCCTTGTTGTAAAAGAAATTAAACCGTATTTTAAACAGTATTTGTAAAATTCGCGATCGAAATGTCGGCATAAAAGTATTATTTCTTCAGAAACCTCGCAAAAACGAGCAAAATGGTATTAGACTTTTTTGTTCGTTATATTTTAAGGAATCACATCCTACAATAATTAATGTACTACCTTATGTTCCACCCTGTATATGTGAATTAATTAAAATATGTACTAAACTCTGAAATATGGAGAAATCTATACTAATAATAAATCTGTAGCCAACAATTTTCTGGTAATTTTCGATTTTCCAAAAATAATTGGCGTTAACATATATAATTAACCATCCTGAAACTGAAAATCGCTTTTTTGAAATTTTTGTTTGTATGTCTGTCTGTCTGTCTGTCTGGATGTTTGTTACCTTTTCACACGATAATGGCTGAACCGATTTATATGAAAATTGGAATATAAATTAAGTTCGTCGTAACTTAGATTTTAGGCTATAGGGCATTCAAAATACTTTATTTAAGAGGGGGGTTATAAGGGGTCCTGAATTAAATAAATCGAAATATCTCGCTTATTATTGATTCACATGAAAAATATTACATAACAAAAGTTTCTTTAAAAATAATTTTCGATAAGTTTTATTCTACAAAAAATTTTGATAGGACTGATATTTAATGAGATAAATGACTTTTAAAATTACAATAACACCATCTAAGGCGCTGTACTAAAAAACAAGTGACTTCGTCTATAAGGGGCCTTGGACAACAACAATCGAAAGCTATTAAACATAGCCTAAGAGAATGTTTCTGTGTTTGTATGAAGTAATATCGGAAGCTAATTAATTGTTTAATTATTATTTCACCATTGGAAAGTGTAGTTTCTCTAGATGGACATAATTCTACAATGTTATTACAGTAACTTCTGAAACATATAGCAAGTAATATTAAAGTATGCACATTAAAACTAAATGATATGTCAATCTTCATTAAACTATGGTTGCATGTAATAACAATTAAGTAACATGTTAAAGGAATTGTCATTGCACCAAATGATTGCTCTCTGGACCAAAATGACCGCATTTTAATTATTTAAATACAATTTAAATTAAGTAACATATTAAACGATTTATCTTTCTATCAAACACGAATGTTCCCTGGATCAAAAGTCCTATTTTAGTTATGTAATTACTTTATATTTATTTCTAACGGGTGCAGCGGAGCGCACGGTACGGCTAATATGGAAATAAATGTAGCATTTTTCAACTGTACACATTGTGAAACATAAAGACAATGGAAACTATAATTGATATTAGCTTTATGAGTAAATATGTATTTACATAGAAATCCTTCCCCTGGTCATTACTCTTGTGGAATGTCCTGGTATTTATAATGCTTTGAAATTTCGATTTCTAATGATCTTATATTTCAAGTTTCAAGTTTCAAGTTTATTTAAATTCAAATTCAAATATACAGAATAAAGAAATATAATTACAAAAACAAACAAAGAGAAATACAAATAAAATAATACAAGCAATATAAAAAGAAGATACAGTAGTATTAACAAAATTTGAGACCGAATGAGCAGCGCTCGTGCTCGGTCGCAGTTCAGATATAATATTAAAATAAAAAATAATAATAATATAAATAAATAAGTAAAATAAAATAGGAACTAAAATATAATTACAGCGACAATGGAATTATATAATATAATATTAACACTAGAGAAGAATAATATCGCACGTGAAAAGTAGGACTAATATATATTTCAAAATTATAGAATACAAATATAATATAGGTTGATTAATTCATACACATAGGCTATAAATTTATTTAATCAAATTTAAGATATTAACACGTTTCTAATTTTCTTGTTATATGTTAGTGGGTTACATGTTAGAAGTTCTGGGTGTAATTTAGTTAAAGCATTATACAACCGAGGGCCAAAATTTATGCTATGCTTTAGACCAGCAGATGTGAGACATTTAGGTTCTACTAATGTTGAATTAATATTTCGTCTTGTGTCATAATTGTGTGTCTGTAATACAAACTTATTACGTTTTTATGATAAAATTTTAACAGCGTATACTTATAAATTTGTTCAATATTAAATACATTAAATTCAGAATAAATTAATTTAGTTGGATAATCGAAACGTTTCTTCAAACAAATTTTAATTATTCGTTTTTGTAGTAAATTTAACGGACTAAGATTAATTTTTGTACTTCCACCCCAAACAATTATACCATATTGAATGATAGACTGGATAATGGCCAAATAAACATAAATATGATATAATATTTTTAAAGTGAGTAGAATTTCATTATGCTTTGTTGATGAATTCGTGGAAAACAGACCTCAAAAATAGTATTCTGCGTCGAAAAATGTCATGTGCTGCGTATGTTACAGTGTGGACCTCTGTACTACCTGGTGACCGAACTGGCGACCGGCGGAGACCTCTGCGCGCATATCAAGCAACAGCGCAACGGCCGCCTGGACGAGAGGACCGCGCGGAGATACGGACGGCAGCTCGTGTCAGCCCTCGCGCATATGCACAACCGCGGCGTCGTCCACCGGTGAGTACTGTGCATACAATGACATTATCTTACCGTACTCGCCTAGAACATATTCCTAACGTAGGTCAATCGAAAACAATTACTCTTTGCACTGGTGGGTTAGTGTACGAATAGTAATTTTCTAAAATACGTGAAAGATAGCGTAAGACTAAAAATTCCGGGAAGCTTACCAAATGCTGCTATAATATAAGCAAGTTTATATTTTATTTTATTTTAAATTCACCACCAACAGAAGCAGGCTTCCAATTACAGATGGCTTACACAGATGTATACACAAAATACATAATAAGAGAGAAAAAAAACAATAAAACAAACAACACAAACAAAAGAAAGAAAATACACAATAGTAATAGATGCTAGAATATTATAATATCACAGTTAATATAGTGCCAAATGTCAATATAATGATACAAAATTATTTAAAAACTTGAGTAAAAACATTATAATACACTTCTTCATAATTTAAATATCTAAGGAAATACAATGCTTTTTTATATTGTATGAAATTTTTCAATTGTTAAACTGAAATCCAATTGAGAATCACAGTTTAAAGACAGAGAGTTGTAAGTATTACACATAACAAACAATGGAGAGTTCTTGAAGAAAACAGTTCTAGGAATAGGAATAATAAAAGGTTGCCTCTGGCGTAATTATGTTCTTTTTACATTGAACCGAAGGAATTTAAGAAAATCGCAGTTATTCAATATACCGTTAACAATCTTATAGAGTAAAATTTGGCTATTTATTAATCGTCGAGATTTTAAAGTTTTATAATTAAATTCAAAAAGTAACTGATTATATGAAATTTGCTTGTCATAAGACGATACGTGATGTTTTTTAAAATATAAATAACGTAAAAATCTTTTCTGTATCCTTTCTGCTTGCATCTGATGGGACTGGACCTGAGGTGACCATATTACAGATGCATACTCTAGCTTACTTCTAACCATAGTTTTATAGAGAGTATCAATAGTATTTATATTTTTTAATTCTTTTGTATTTCTGATTATAAATCCTAATTTTCTATATGCATCAATTACCACGTGATTTAAAGTGCATTTTAAAACATAAGTTGTGTGTAAAATAAATACCCAAATCCTTAAATGATTCTACTCTAGGTAACTTCACACCATTAATTTCATACGAATTTTGAGGAACTGTCTTATTTTTAGAATATGTCATAAAGCAACATTTATTAAGATTTAACAGAAGAAAATTATCGATACTCCATCTGTATAGTCTGTCCAAATCATGCTGTAGATCAAAAACGTCTTGTTGTTTGTCAATGACTTTATACAATTTAACATCATCAGCATATAGTGAACATTTAGTATGCAAAATCTGTTTAGATAAGTCATTAATATAAAGTAAAAAGAACAAGGGACCAAACAGGTATTAGTATTCAAAAACGAAGGATAGAACGTGCTCGATGCATTAGATTATATCAGCGGTGGCGAAAATGTAATCGTGCGCCGAGCCACTGTGTAACCTGCAACGTGCATGGAGGGAGGCGGACACCCGAAGAGGAAGTGAAGCAACTGTCTGACTTATTAACGGGTTTTCATTTTCCTTACGTCAAGCACTTAAATATAATTTTATACAATACAAGGCTGCAAACTGATGTTTAGTACGTGTAACGAAGAAAGAAGTGAACAATATCACAACCTAAAATTAACTGTCTTCAGAATGTCTCTGCGACAAAGTTTCAAAATCAGGAATTATGTCACTTACTGCCAGTCGTAGTTGATCACGAAGGTATTTGTCTGTCTGTCGTGATCTAAATTTGGTTTTTACTATTTTAATTGTTGAAAATAATTTGTCACAAACGTAAGTTGTAGCGAACATGGCTTCAACAGAGCAAGCGAAAGAACGAAGCTTCGGATATTTATTTTTTGGCAAAGATTTGAAAGTTCAACACTTGTCAAGTCCTTACATCTAGCTTTCATTTGACATCACATAGTAAATCAGTGAGTTCATTTGACATCAAAAAGGGTCGACGTAGAGATGATGATGATGATGATGATGATGATGATGATGATGATGATGATGATGATGATGATGATGATGATGACAACAATAACACTTAACCTTTTAATGTTTCATCAGTAACATGTAGTATAATGCCGTTTTATGTTATACAATCGTTTTCCTCGTAATACTTGTAACAAATCATATTTAATGACAGCAAAAAAATGCGTCCTCCCATCCTACTTGGAACTTTCGTACATGGTTTCGAGAGAGACATATGCCACTCGCAGGTCAGAGACAAATACAAATGGAACGGAGTTTGACTCCAGTGAGTGAGAGGGTGGGGGTTGGCGGAGATTAGAAGCAAGCGAAATGCACAGCTATCAGTGCGAGCCACAATGTCTCGCGAGTCACGTTCTCGCCACGGCTGGATTATACAACGGAACATACCTGCGATAACCAAGTATTACATCAAGCGTGAACATAGGCTTTTATTTGATAAGACCAATATTCTACCTTTGAAAGTCAGGCTATTGCGAACGTTTAATAAGAGAGATTATAGAAATGAATAAACAAGAAGTGCTTGAGACCAGAAATAAGTTCCGTTTTATGAAAGGTGCTGCTGTTTTAGTAAATTTAAATTTTAAGAACCTTTAATGAAAAATAAACATATAAATTACAATACACAGCACATTGCAATATGGAAACAGCTATTTATTGAAAAGTCATAGACACTCCAATGTTATGAATGTGTATATTGTAATTTTTTTTTTTTCCTGAAGTTCTTCAATGTTTTCTGCTTCATAGTTTTCCGGAAACTAAAGTGTCCTAAATTAGACATTTTTTAATGAAATACGTACGCAGTAACAACAACAATTGAATCTTCCTCAACTTGGTGAGGTTGCCAAAGACAAAGAATGTTAAACAGTGACATTTAAAATAACATGAAAAATGTCTTACAATAAATTAGTTTACAAGAAACTAAAATTTTCAGTGGATAATATTTCACATGTCCCGCGCCGTGGCGTCGTGGTCATCCTGCCTAGGACTCGCGTTACGGAATGCGCGCTGGTTCAAGTCCTCATGGGGGAAGAAATTTTCTCATGAAATTTCGGCAAGTGTATGGGACCGGTGCCCACCCAGCATCGTGATGCACTTGGGGAGCTACGCTAGTTAGCGAAATCCGATTGCGAATACCAGCTATAACGGCTGGGGGGGATCATCGTGCTAACCACACAATACCTCCATTCTGGTTGAATGACCGTCCACCTCTGCTTCGGCATGTGGGCGTGAGGCCAGCAGCCCGCTGGTCGGTCTGGGCCCTTCATGGGCTGTAGCGCCACGGATTATTATTATTATTATTATTTATTATTATTATTATTATTATTATTATTATTATTATTATTAATATTTCACATAATGAAAATTTGTAAAAATACAGGGGTAATTCCATTTGTGACAGACACGACAAATGACTCTCTACAAAAATATAAAGATTTATTTCTACTTCAACATAACATTAGCAGACTTTTAAACTATATCAGATACAAAGTGCATGTACACACAGCTACACTTTCATGTAAGAAGCAAGTATCAATCTCTATTTATTACAGATATCTAAGTACAAGTAATGTTGTGACAGACACGACAGAAAAAGGAACACAAATTAAAGGGAAGTCCAACAATGTACTATATCTTCCAATATTAGCAACTTCTTTTGTTAGTACTATAATCATAGAAAGGTAGAATATCCTTCCTTAATATGCTACAGATAGTTTTTCATTTGAAACATTTATGAAGTATATATTAAGCCCTATTCTCGTGACAGACACGACATACAAACTGTGACAGACATTACATATTCCAAATATGATTTACAAAATTACATGCAAAATTAAAGAACATCATTATCAAACTAGATATGTTGAAAATTTAGTTTAAGCCTATTATCAAATTGTGGCTCTGGTAGAATTTTTATAACCTGGTCTTTGTCAATATCAGCCTCATCACCAATAGCAGGCGAAAAGAATTTCTTGGACTTCCTCTCATGCCGAAGGAATTTTACATGAAGTGTATCATCCTTGTCATATGTCTTCATTTCCAAACATTTTCAGTTCACAGTGCTGCCAGCATATGATTTATGCAAAAATACGGCCAATTATCTTTGATTTCATAAAATATAGGCATTAAAGTCTCTGGTATAGCATTCAAGAATTGTCTAGAACCACTTTGAGAAAATGGCAATTTGGTTGACATAATTATGGAATTACCCACAGGTAAAAAATAGACTGAAAAAAATTCAACTGTAATTTGAATTTAAATACAAATGTCGCCGTAAAATCTGCAAAGAACCCTTCAAAGCTATCATAGAAATTTCCTTAATTTTTGTTGTTGGGACCCCAAATTTATGACAGAATGACACGAATTGTTTTGCTATGGTCCCTCTAGCGCCCACCATTAATCCGATGACCCCTATATCCCTGAGTTTACATGATGTTTAGTAATAAGGGATAGTTGGTTAATAAATTCTGCTTTTCTCTAGATTAACCTCCTCAGGTTGATTGTGATGCGTCTCGAATCTGATGGTCGGATCCAGAATATAACCTTTTGTCGCTACCACCGCCTCAGGTTATTGTGCCCAGGCTCTCACAGCGGTTCGTTGCCACTTAATGTCTTGTAGTCTCGCTAAAGGAATTTTGGCGAACATCGGAAGAGCATGTAAATCCGTTGGGTTGATCGCTGGAGGGTCAGCGAAACTCTGGCCTTGGATACGCAATTACATTGGCGTACCAGGTTCAGGAAGCGGAAGATCAAAAGCTTGACACGACTTGTCACTTCTCGTCGTCATAAACAGACGTCGTTCCCACGCGAGAGGCTGCGTCTCCAAATTGTCACAGTTGCACCGGCTTCCCCTGCGACAGTTCATTTATTTTGGGCTGCTTTTAGTTGTAAGCAGGTCTCCGAATCTGTAACTTTCCTTGAATTCGTTGGTTATCAGTAGAGTCCTGCGTTTGGTTACTTTGAGTGCAGGTTAGATTCACATGGATCACACTAGCGTTGCTTACAGAGGAGGCTCTGACTAGTCTGCCCGCTCCGTTTCGTATGTTACATCGGCTTATTCGTATAGGGCAGTATATAATCTATAAAAAAAGGTAAAAAAAAGGTAACCCCGTAACATGCCATGAAGGCACTTGGGGGCATGGAGGTAGAGCCCCATGCTTTCCATGACCTCGTACTAATAATAAATCTGTAGCCGAAATTTTTCTGGTAATTCTCGATTTTCCAAAAATAATTGGTCCTAACATATATAATTAACCACCCTGAAACCGAAAATCGCTTTTTTGAAATTTTTGTTTGTATGTCTGTCTGTCTGTCTGTCTGTCTGTCTGTATGTTTGTTACCTTTTCACGCGATAATGGCTGAACGGATTTCGATGAAAATTTGAATATAAATTAAGTTCGTTGTAACTTAGATTATAGGCTATATGTCATTCAAACTACATTATTTAAAAGGGGGGTTATAAGGGGGCCTGAATTAAATAAATCGAAATATCTCGCTTATTATTGATTTTTCTGAAAAATGTTACATAACAAATATTTCTTTAAACATCATTTCCGATAAGTTTTATTCTTTGAAAAATTTTGATAGGACTGATATTTAATGAGATAAATGAGTTTTAATATTAAAATAATTGCCATCTAAGGCCGTGTAATGAATTAAAAAACAAATGACTTCGTCTATAAGGGGCCTTGGACAGCAACAACCGAAAGCTATGAAAGATAGCCTACAGATAATGTTTCTGCGTTTCTATGAAGTAATATCGGAAGCTAAGTTAACCGATTTGTATAATTAATTATTATTTCACCATTGGAAAGTGTAGTTTCTCTAGATGGACATAATGCTATAATGTTATTACAGTAACTTCTGAGTAAATCGAGGACAAGTAAGATTAAAATAGCTTCTTATGCACAGAAAACTTAATAGGCTATTCTGTACATTCGTTTCCTGTATTTCCTAAAATAATTTTTATGACCAAATGCGTGATCTCTTGATCAAAATGATCGCATTTTAATTTTTTAATTAAATTTAAATTAAGTAACATAATAAACGATTTATCCTTCTATCAAACACGAATGTTTCCTGGATCAAATATCCTATTTTAATTATGTAATTACTTTATATTTATTTCTAACGGGTGCAGCGGAGCGCACGGGTACGGCTAGTAATAATAATAATAATAATAATAATAATAATAATAATAATAATAGTAATAATAATAATAATAATTTATTTTAGCTGGCAGAGTTAAGGCCGTAAGGCCTTCTCTTCCACTCAACCAGCAAAAAGTATACATACATATGTATGAACTTACAAAGAATTCAACAATTTTATTTAGATAAGAGCTATATGTATACAAGAGTTATTTACGAATTAAACAACAAAATACTATGAACTATTAATTAAACACTGAAATACAAACTATTTAGCAGAATTAAGCTAAAATACATAGAATGTTAATATATTTCAAATAATGTTAGATAATAGAAAGAGATTATTATGAGACAATTTTGAAAATACAGCAGTATCAGGATGCATGTCTAAAGGAAGGAGTAACATTGTAGTCAGTGATAGTTTAAGTCAGTATGATTGGAGTGAAATGCTAAGAAGGTTATTTTTAAGCTGTTTTTAAAAGTGTTCATTGTCTTGCAGCCCCTAATACTTTGTGACAGGGAATTCCATTGTCGCGAGGTGGATACTGCAAAAGATGATGAAGAACGAGATGTTCTATGAAGAGGTATAATTAACGCGCCACAGATAAGTGATCTGGTATTTACGTCGTGGTTAGAATATAGATAAGAGAAACGAGACGAAAGGTAATTTGGTGTTGAGGTGTGCAGAATTCGAAAGAATAAAGACAAAGAGTGTAAAGTTCTACGTTCTTTAAGTCGGAGCCACGAAAGACTTGCGAAGGACTGTGATATGTGATCATATCGTCGGATGTTGCACACGTATCTGACGCACATATTCTGAGCTCGTTGTAACTTGACTGACAGTTCAGAACTTAGGTCACTTAACAAAACGTCACAATAATCGAAATGCGGCGTTACTAGGGTAAGTTTTAGTTGCTGGGGCAAGAAGTTTCTTAAGCGAATCAAACAGTGAATGGAGAAACAGATTTTTTATCGTTTCTATAACTTGAAAATTCCAAATTAGATTATTATCGAAAAAGAAGCCAAGATTTGTTTACGACAGATGAATAAGGGATTAGGCATTGAACAATTCTTAGTTCTTGTGTTATGAAAGCAATGTTATTGATGAAATCAACATAAAATAATATATTCTTAACAGAAAAAAAGAGAATTGAGATTCTGATAATGATATGATTTGATGACAGAAGACTGGACACAACAAGAGGTATGCACACTTTTAACGAAACTCATCCAAATCGACCGTCTATTTCTGAGTAAGTTGTGAATGGAAGCGAAATTCAGAAACCTGGACATGCCAGAGATATAAAATGATCATTTTCTGTATTTTAAAGGGGACTCAACTCGGTGATTCTATAGGTCTAAAGCACTAAAGCTACGCCTTCATAGCTGTGAATAGCGAGGTATGTAGGCTATGTACTGTACATAATTACAACAATTGTAATGCATCGTACCTCGAGAGTGGTTGTTGTAGGTGAGCGGGAAGAGCACGGAATGTGAACAATGTGGGTTCGTAATTAGCGCGCTGACCCGAATGAATGAACAGGGGTCTCATGTTCGTCCATTACGCACGCTTGTACCCCCCGAATTTTATCACACTTACACGTTACGTTTCCGTCCCCGAAGGAAGTGGCGTGGTATCGTCATCGCAGTAATACGGTAGCGAATTCCACGTCGTAAAGTTGTAAAACATTGCTCTTAGCTCAAACCCCTGTCGAGTGCCAGGGTTACATAAGCGTTTTGAAGGGAACCTAAAGTCTGTGTGATGTATCTTGTCTCACTGTGAAAAGAGAGAGAAAGGAGATATGTCTTACTTCGTCAGTGTTGTTATGGCGATGGGGGAGTGGAGCGATGCCGTCCATCCATCCAGTGGCGGAAGGGACTAGTTGATACATTCTGTAAAATAACAAAATATCTCTCTTCGTACTGTGTAGTTCCGTCACTGAGCTTGTCTTTCAATAAACTGAGTTCCGGTAGCCTGTACAATAACAAGGTTTTGAAAGGAATCCTGCAAATTTACATCCCTCCTATAATCTCCACCCCCAGTTGAAGGGACTTGGTTTTATTGCTACTGAGACAAGATAAACCTTACCAGGTATAGTTCTATGGGACTTACCGTGCTTGATAGCCTCTGGGTCATACATAATCGCTTTCAGATTTTTAATAGTTTAACGACTCATCAGCTGCTAGGTTATATGTCGGTGGAATTGGCGGTAGCAAGATCGTAAGATTAATTCGGAGATCTACCATGTAATTATCAGACATTCTTCGCAAGAAAGTGGTTTTCCATTATTTGTCTGTATCAATCTATTTCTTATATCAGATTTTCTGAAACAACTGGACAATGCATGTGCTAGAAGAGCGCCGAGTATACTAGCTACTTACTTACTGGCTTTTAAGGAACCCTGAGGTTCATTGCCGCCCTCACATAAGCCCGCCATTGGTCCCTATCCTGAGCAAGATTAATCCAGTCTCTATCATCATATCCCACCTCCTTCGAATCCATTTTAATATTATCTTCCCATCTAAGTCTCGGCCTCCCTAAAGGTCTTTTTCCCTCCGGCCTCCCAACTAACACTCTATATGCATTTCTGGATTCGCCCATACGTACTACATGCCCTGCCCATCTCAAACGTCTGGATTTAATGTTCCTAATTATGTCAGGTGAAGAATAAAATGCGTGCAGTTCTGTGTTGTATAACTTTCTCCAGTCTCCTGTAACTTCATCCCTCTTAGCCCCAAATATTTTCCTAAGCACCTTATTCTCAACCACCCTTAATCTCTATTCCTCTCTCAAAGTGAGAGTCCAAGTTTCATAACCATACAGAACAACCGGTAATATAACTGTTTTATAAATTCTAACTTTCAGATTTTTCGACAGCAGACTGGATGATAAAAGTTTCTCAACCGAATAATAACAGGCATTTCCCATATTTATTCTGTGTTTAACTTCCTCCCGAGTATCATTTATATTTGTTACTGCTGCTCCCAGATATTTGAACTTCTCCACCTCTTCAAAAGATAAATTTCCAATTTTTATATTTCCATTTCGTACAATATTCTCGTCACGAGACATAATAATATACTTTGTCTTTTCGGGATTTATTTCCAAACCTGTCTCTTTACTTGCTTGCAGTAAAATTCCTCGATCCGCAACCTGAGGACGCGCCATGCCGTGGTGATAGGGACCCACAATACATGGATACTAGCTGCTAGTGACCAAATTTATATAATTTTACGTGTATGAATTACAATAAAATAACGTCTAAAAATTAAAGTTACTAATAAAAAAATTGCTTACATGCATTCTTAAATTTCAAACTGTTTGAGGTAAATAGATGTGGGTGCTTCTCTATTAATTTGTTGTAAATTCTAGGGCCGATATTAGTACTATGGTTGAAAGCAGTGTTCGTTAAACACTTGGGTTCAAAGAGACATATTGTATCCATGCCTTTTTTTGTGTTTGTGAGTATATGATCTGAAATATGTGTGATTTTATGTATAACATTTAATAATGCATTGATATAAATTTTATGTAGGCTATTTTCAAGACTTTAAGTTCTAAAAAACAATTTTTCGGTAGAATAAATCAATAGATTTTAGGCATATTTTAATTACTCTTCTTTGTAATAAATCTAGTGAATTATGCTTAGTTTTATAAGTACTACTCCATCCTAATATTCCATACTCGGTTATAGACTGAAATAAGACAAAGTGAACTGTACGTAGTACATCCATTGGTAAGTAATTTCATAACTGAACAAATAATATATAATTCTACGTAATTTGTTACAAAAGTGATTGATTTCTTTGTCTCATTTCAAATGTTTACCAATAATGATTCCTAAATATTTAACCTCTGAAAATTCATTTATAGGCTAATTTGGACAATTACAGAAAATTACGTAACAAGAAAAATTGTGTACTTTAATGTTTTGGAGAGAATTAGGCAATTTATAACATTTAGTTGTTAATGAGAAAGGAATAACCTGTAGTTTTAGCAGAGTTAAGAGAAAGAATATTAAAATAAAACCATGTTTTTATTAATTTTAAACCATTATTTGCATTATTACTGCTGTTGCTGAGATCCCTCTCAATAAATTCCAGCAATCAAGAGACACATAGAAGAATATAATCTGTTACTTTTGTACAAAAATTGGTGATGTGGAAGAGAAGGTCGCTGGCCTTAACTACACTAGAATAAATTAATTAATGAATAAAATAAGTAAATAAATAAACAAAAAAATAAGTGAAGAGACGGATAATTAAATATATAAGCGGATAAGCGAAGAGACGAATAAATAAATAAACAAGTAACTAACTAATAAAGAAAGAAATGAAAAAGATTCAATAGTTATTTAGAACAACGCTAGAAGTGGAAACTAGCGTTCCAGGGATAAGCTTAGAAATTAGTAATCGGTCTCTAGTATTAACAGTAAATTTCGCGTAATAACTTAAGGCCGTATTAACTTGGGATATAGGATAAGGAGACTTAGTTTTACTATGTTTAATATTTTTACGTAGAACGACGTATGTTGTATTCCCCTTGTTCTCTTTATTCTCTCCTCTCTTCCTTGTCTCTCTCCTGTTGTGCTTGTCTTGCCCTTGTTCTCCTTGTATTTCCCTTGATCTTCTTATAGACCTACCCCCTTGTTTTCATTATATTTTCTTTGATCTTCTTGTATCTCCCTTTCCCCATGTTTTCTTATATTACCCTTGCTTTTCTATTCTTCTTGTTGTCCTTGTATTCTCCTTGTTCTCATTTTTCCTCTTGGTTTCCTTGTATTCCCATTGTTCTCTTTGCATTCCTCCTTTTTCTCCTTGTATTCCCTTTTTCTCTTTGTATCAATGTAAAATTCTGATTGGGGCGTATTATTATTCATTATTAAGCAATCTTCGGAAAACAGTTGTGGAGCAACGTCGTAGTAAATTTCTTACAATACAATGCAACTGCACCGAAATTTCTGATTACGTTGCAGAAAATTGATGCAGTTAACGTCGGACTGATTGACCACCCATCTAATGAAGCAGTAATAATTACTGTGAACTAGTGATTGCAGACTAAGTCAAACAAATTTTTAAGGACTTTGAATTGATTTATCAGCGTTGTGTAGAGCTGAGAGCTACCATGTTGAGTAAATACGAATTAGTTTTAAGATATTTCAACTTTTTCCTTGTCAATCTAAGAACTTATCAATTCCGCCTCATGATCTCTCATTACTTGACAGTCATGCAATAACATTGAGATAAGAGTTCATATGAAAATACTAAAACATGAGGAGTTAGATTTGTTGCCAAAATTATAACTTAATTTACTCGTGTAGTTATGTTGTGATATAAGATCAGGGGGCACTCGAAGCAAGGTATGTATGTATTTATTCACACTGCAATGGGTGGCAGTGATAACTAATTACACTCAATAATGACAATAATAAACTTATTAATTAAAAATATAATTAATAATAACATTAATAACTAATACTAACAATAATTTAATAATAATAATAATAATAATAATAATAATAATAATAATAATAATAATAACAGGGAATATCCTAAATTAAATTAAGCACGATCACTTAAAAAACATTTAAAATAAATCTAATTTGTATCTTAAACCTAAGTTCGAACTAAAACCCACGAGTATGATATGTTCATATCTGCACAAGTACCTTTCAACATTACACTCATTTCGCTGTCAACTCACTCACTGCACTGGAACTACGACACATTTCACTGATTCTATCCTGAAACATTTCACTGTTCAAATACTTTGCACTGCCACTATAAACTATAAAGCTTCACTGACGGGAACACGTTTCACTTACACAACACACTTCACTGACACAACATAATTCTTCACTGATACACCACTTCAATAACAAAATATCATTTACACCGTTTAAGTCTGTGTAATTTGGGTCTAATAATTAAAAATATTATAGATATTACAAATATAAGAACCAATAAAATAAATCGATCAATATTTATATCACCATCTATATAATCATCTCTATATAAAATAACTAAAGAAGAAATAAAAAAACAAAACCTATATAATTACCGTCTATTAAGCCTATTTTTAAATACATTTTTGATTGTTGGTAAAGCCTTTAGTAAGTCTGCAGGTAAAGCATTCCAGTCCCTGATAGTACGATTGAGAAAAGAAAACTTTCCAGTGTCCGTCCTCTGTCTTCTTTCCCTCAATAAGTTTGGTTGCTAAAAGGATTCAATTTGTAATGTGTAGCACATACTGGTCATGAGACCCAATAAAGAAACAAAATTAGAGCTTCACAATTTCTCATCTTGGCATTAGAGGGAAGTGAATAGCCTCCTCATACGAAAATAATAGAAGACTGATTGGGGCTGAGATGCTGGTAATCACTATAAAGAGAACCATCGATTGCCTGCTTCTAAAACTGAACATGCGCCTTCGTATTCCTTGGCCAATGCCTGCTACTGAATCGGTCCAATTAAAATACATCACACGAAATCAGATACTTTTATACATGAAATAATGTCAATATGATCACTTTCAAATACTCAATTCTTCATCTCTTTGTAATGCCGCGCATGTTAAGATCCATTATAATTTACTACAGACTTGTCACTTTCCGGTATCAGAAGAACGCTGTCTGAAACGTTCTTTTTGTCAGATTTACATTCTCATAAAATTGGAATTTCCAGCGCTCTTGTCGTTTAGAAAAGACAAGCACATAATTGACATCCAGATAGCGACAGGTTTCGTATTCTGTGAAATCGTTCGCCACATTAAAGTCAAAATTATATACAAATTAATGTCACATCGTAACGGTAATTATTTCAACTCCTCGACAAGAACTGACGATGTCAGAATACGAACAAGAGTCAAATTGCAACTCGACAGCATAAATCGTTTTGCGTTCTGCAGATTCAGTAATAATTTATTTTATTGGGTTATTTTACGACGCTGTATCAACATCTCAGGTTATTTAGCGTCTGAATGAAATGAAAGTGATAATGCCGGTGAAATGAATCCGGGGTCCAGTATCGAAAGTTACCCAGCATTTGCTCGTATTGGGTTGAGGGAAAACCCCAGAAAAAACCTCAACCAGGTAACTTGCCCCGACCGGGATACGAACCCGAGTCACCTGGTTTCGCGGCCAGACGCGCTGACCGTTACTCCACAGGTGTGGGCTTCAGTAAAAATGGTGCAAAGGTTTTTTCGTAGACATTTCTGAGTTAACGATCTATAATCTTTTCGCTGTAAGAAAAATCCTAATGTAAACAATAGCACGTGACTGAAGTGAGGCTTCATTGGCCGCTGTTTGGCGCCATAGATTCTCAGTACATGTTCCCGCCTACTGTTGTACATTCTGTTTCATGTTAAACATTTCCCGTTACTCGTCAACTAAGCCCAACCTCACTACTATGCATTCGTTTGCTTAGGAAACATTTATTTTATAATTACTACAGTTACATTATTTTTAAGTCTTATGTCTTCACAATGGACAGTTGAGAATGCGAAAGCCATACTTCAGTACCGGGTGCTTACATGAACAACTACGAGCTCAAGTAACGCCAGATTGTTACAAGAACAGATTACCTCGGTATTACTGTTTGTATTCATCCGCGTTCATAGTACATAACAAAATATAAAAGTAGCTTTTATTTTACATAGCGTTTTACATATAAGTGAAATTAAATGTTTTATCGTATTTAACAACTAGAATTCAATTTTTTATTTTCAAATAATACGAGATTATGGTTTCAAAATACGAACTATATTTTCCTGCTCCATATGAGTGTTTCGACTAGAAGCCAATCACGGGTATGACAGCAACGTGCTTATGTTTACATTAGGATTTTTCTTACAGCGAAAATAGTATAGCACACCGCAGGAGTAGACATGTTATTGCCGCTGAACTGGCTTATAGCCCTTGGCCTCCCATCTCACCAGTCTTGACACCATGTAACTTCTTTCTTTGAGGGTATGTGAAGGATACAGTTTATATGTCACGTCTACTGCAAGACCTTGAAGAAGTAAGACATTGATCATTGTTACGATTGCATCCATAAACAGAGATATGTTGGAGACAATGTCGCAAGAATTTGACTGTCGTGTTGATGTATACTGTGTAACAAGGGGTTCTCACATGAAATGTTCACGATGTACTTACTTACTGGCTTTTAAGGAACCCGGAGGTTCATTGCCGCCCTCACATAAGCCCGCCATTGGTCCCTATCCTGAGCAAGAGTAATCCAGTCTCTACCATCAAATCCCACCTCCCTCAAATCCATTTTAATATTATCTTCCCATCTACGTCTCGGTCTCCCCAAAGGTCTTTTTCCCTCCGGCCTCCCAACTAACACTCTATATGCATTTCTGGATTCACCCATACGTGCTACATGTCCCGCCCATCTCAAACGTCTGGATTTTATGTTCCTAATTATGTCAGGTAAAGTATACAATGCGTGCAGTTCTGCGTTGTGTAACTTTCTCCATTCTCCTGTAACTTCATCCCTCTTAGCCCCAAATATTTTCCTAAGAACCTTATTCTCAAACAACCTTAATCTATGTTCCTCTCTCAAAGTGAGAGTCCAAGTTTCACAACCATACAGAACAACCGGTAGTATAACTGTTTTATAAATTGTAACTTTCACATTTTTTGACAGAAGACTAGATGACAAAAGCTTCTCAACCGAATAACAACAGGCATTTCCCATATTTATTCTGTGTTTAATTTCCTCCCAAGTGTCATTTATATTCGTTACTGTTGCTCCAAGATATTTGAATTTTTCCACCTCTTCGAAGGATAAATCTCCAATTTTTATAGTTCCATTTCGTACAATATTCTGGTCACGAGAAATAATCATATACTTTGTCTTTTCGGGATTTACTTCCAAACCTATCTCTTTATTTGCTTGCAGTAAAATTCCCGTGTTTTCCCTAATCGTTTGTGGATTTTCTCCTAACATATTCACGTCGTCCGCATAGACAAGCAGCTCATGTAACCCGTTCAATTCCAAACCGTCTCTGTTAAATGTTCACGATGTAACAATAAAAACTTGGACAGTTTCTTAAACAAATTATATGCAGTGTATCATTAATATTTGCTTAATAATAATCGTATGAAAGTCTTAGCACAATTATGAACCTCGGTGCATTTAATGTAGAAATAGGCTTTGCAGAATGTGTTGAATTGTTTCTTTCAAATAATACAGTTTTGAAGTTCATTATCCTCCAAAAATATTTTGTGAATTTAAGTATCTTCAAATTGTTATTTGGTCATTTAGTGTTAATGGATATTCCATACCAATTTTATGTGAGTGTAAGGACACCTTCAGACGAGGGCACTTGGCTGCACCACGCGCGGTTGAAGCCCTGCTTAAAATACTAGGCTAGTGATGTCAAAGCAAGCGTATTTTTCTGACCTTGACGTCGTGCGCGGGCATTAAGCGCTAGATATGCTAGGAGGAATAAGCAGCCTGTTGGATTAAGAAAACAGTGGTGTACAAGCTTCAAACGGAACGTGAAATTTTATGTCGTTATTTTTATGTGGCTTCTTTCTGTTTTTTATTTTCTATATTGTCTGTAAAACAAAAACACTAACACCTATTTCCTAGCCTAATATTGCAGTTGTGTTTTAAACGTTAATAACGTAATAAAGAGTAAAGAAGGAATATTCACACAAATTCCATAATAACTACAACTATACTGTACTAAGTGAATTAAACATAAAGAAAGTGTTATCCCAAAGAAAGACACTGAATGTGACATAAGTTGAAATTGATATTGATGGTATCTTTAGCCTTATGAAAGTAATCAAAACAATATTATAGTACGAAGCAAAGTTATCTAGTATATGTTTTAACTGTAACTAATATTACATAATAAAACTCTTATAGCATTATGCTTTTAGGTGATATTGGTGCTCAACTTTCTGTTATCGGAATATTAAATTATCTCGAAATCTGCTGAAGCTATAGAACTGAAGTTTTACCAACACATAGGCACATATCGCTTGTTTGTGATGTAACAGTATTTGCTTTGTTAATTCATTTCCTTACAAACATTTTCCATTCGAATATTTTCAAACATTTTAATACACCATCTTCAGTAATACGTATTTACGATATACTAGATTTACGAAAACATTGTTTTAATACCTGTAAGGCTACTAAACAAACATATCTGAAAATTTCACTTTTCTGTAAAGAAGTTGAGAAAATATTCCTTTTGAATAAAAAAGCAAACTTGTGAAAAAGAGCATTAAAATTAAAACTTACATTCTTATAATGCACTTATACTTCTCAGACAAATCTAAACATTAACATGGATACAGTTTTAATAAGTTCTCTTCCCTTTATCCATTGAATCAGTGCTGGCCATCCCTGTATATAGCTCGACCAAGCGGCATAAACTACTTTCTCTTTCGTCTGTCTCTTTCCTTTCCGCTGTAAAGCGCTCAGGCTGTCTGGGCTCTAAAGCGCGCGCTTGCTCCTATGAGCATCAGTTGACATCACTGTTCTAGGCACTAGATTTTTGTAGAGAATTTTTTAGTCTCCCAATGAAACATGGACACAGATGGAGATATACTTTTGTTGACGCTTCTCATACGGATAAAGAATAGACGAAGAAATAGAAGAAGCTGCTGAGTCCATCCATTGGTTTTGGAAAGACAGAATCGAGGACTGTTTCACACTTTGTTTGATGATTTACATAAGGACTTTATAACTTTTCTAGTTTTGCATGTTTAAGACATCATTTCAAGAGATTCTAGCTGGAATTACCAATTAAATTAGAAAAAAAGATAGTGCTATAATAGTCTGTATACCGTTGAGGTGATGTAAAGAATTGACGGCCTAACAGTCGTCCTTTAGTAGCGCCAATCACGCGCCACTAAAATAGTGGCGTGGCTGTGGCGCCATGTGAAACCTACAATTTAATTCCTGGTATCGCGAGGGAAGCCAACTACTCAGACCGTCGCAGCGCTCCTATTCTGTGGCTGTGGCTGCGTGTTACAGCCCCCATTTAAATTCATTATTCACAAACAGCAGCGCTTCAGTAGAGCTTCTAAAAGTAGCATCGTCTGAAGAGGCTATAATTTTTCAGAATTAAATAAAATTAAATTATGTTTTATTTAACGACGCTCGCAACTGCCGAGGTTATATCAACGTACAGGTGTGCCGGAATTTTGTCCCGCAAGAGTTCTTTTACATGCTAGTAAATCTACTGACATGAGCCTGTCGCATTTAATCACGCTTAAATGCCATCGATTTGATCCAGGATCGAATCCGCAACCTCTGGCATAGAAAGCCAGAATTATACCGACTGCGCCACCCATGGCGATTTTCAGTATTTAATACAGTATTAATATAGTACATGTTTCTTAATTCATGATTTATTATTCATGTTATGTGCAGCGTTATATGCATAAACTGCATTCTAATTAATTTCCAGGAATTCGTACTTCCTATTGCCATCCTCTGATAATAATGAAATATGTAAAACACAGTACATCGAGCAATTTTTACATTTAGGTCATTTTTGCTTGAAGGTGTATTTACTACTTCTCGTGTTTCTTTGATTGCTAATGCCATGTGCTTCAAAAGTCGCGTGCGAAATGGAAAAAGTAGCCTTCGTGCAATTCTCCCGCACTACAGCTATGCTGAAGAAGTTGCCTACTTTGTACGGCGATTCATAGATACCTGTCTGTGTGATAAACTGATAACCAGGCAGCGTATTCTTGTTCCCAAATAAGTTAGGAAAGTTATCGGTTAGTATATCCTGGAGTTTCAGGGTTCAAACTCTAACCTTAAATGCTCATGTCAGGACGCTACGAAAGCTAAAACCTAGTTCGGGAAATAATAATAATAATAATAATAATAATAATAATAATAATAATAATAATAATAATGAAGCATGACAATTGTAAGTGGGATTGCTCCTAGACTGAAATAGTCTGTCCAGCTACTTTTTAACCACATAAACGCACTAACATTGCAAAACTAGCGCTCTACAAAATATTAGTGCTACATATGACAGGAAATATAATTAAATCGATGATAACACTGAACTAGTATATGCACGGTGTTTCCGAGGTGGTGTTACAAACTTTCAGGGATGATGGCGAATGGCTCATGTATCAATTTGAGATAAGGAGCCATGGTCCGGAAATGGCCGAGTCGAAAGTTAAAAGCAAAAATATTTGTGTGGAAATGAAATAATTTTATTCCTCTGTACACCTTAATTATGTGTATTTATCTGTACATCTTACACATACTGTATTCATCTGACGTTGTTTACGTTGTCTACTTACAGTATTCCATTCAGTGCGCTGTCTGAGGGATGGGGACAGGAAACTACACTAAAGCAATGCAGATAGCGTAATGTGTAACGGACAATCTCGGTCCTGATAGGCACGTCTGTAGATAGCAGTGTATGTGTACAAGTTGCAGTGTCCAGTCGATCAGTCCTAGTGAAATGGAGGAGTACACGAGAGCGGAATAAGCAGACCTGATTTTCGAATACGGATGAGCCAATGGGAACAGCAGACAAGCTCACAGATTGTATCGGGCTAAGTACCCACGTAGGATACATCCGGCCCATACCATCTTTCCACGACTGTTTCGAAGTTTAAGGGAAGGAGGGCACCTGGTGCCAAATTACAATTCCATTTCCACGCAACTATTTTTGCTTATAACTTTCGACTCAGTCATTTCATGGGGGTTTGTGGCAGTGTCCCATCTCCGTAAACTCCAAGTTGTCCAAAACCAGGTGATTCGACTCATTACCCATCTCCCCCGAGTCGCCTCGAGAAGAAAGTTCCATGATGAACTAGAGTTGCCAACCATAGACGAGTTCATTGCTCGACTGGCTAGGAACCTGTATGCGGAAGCTCGTGCTAACCCCAACCCGCTCATATCTGGGCTCGGCCAGTATGATCCTAGGTTACGGCGTAGACACCAGACAGGTCCATTAGCTATACTATTGAGACAGGAGGACAGGGAGGCTGGCGTTACTCCCAGGTTTTGGTAGCCACGACTCAACTCCATGAGACTCCTTGGATAGTGCAACCGCTTTAAAATGACCTTGTCTTAACTGGGCTAAACAAAATCCCTCCCTAACAATATCTACTTTTGTTGATCGATGGAACTATCATAGAGCCAATGGGCTAGTATATATCCATCGATTCATAGAGTCATTCTACCTAAGAGCCAACTGGCTAGTCTCTGATATTGAGACAACTCATCCTGCCTAAGGTTTTTCCGTGGTTTTCCTAAGGCGCTAAGACAAATGTCGGGATGAGCCCTAAAAGAAATGGGCCACGGACCTGCACTCATATCCCCATTAATCTCCCTAATTACTTTAAATTAATTAACTAATTACATCTCTCCCCCCTCTTCGTAATTGAGCCATCATATAGCCAAATGGCTTGTCTCAAAATTGAGACGATTCAACAAGGCTCATGACAACAATCACCTACATAATAGCCAAATTGGCTAGTCTCTTATACATGAGACAACTCATCTCGCCTAAGGTATTCCGTGGTTTTCCTCAGGCGTAAGACAAATGTCGGGATGAGCCCTGTAAGAAATGGGCCACGGACATATATGCCCTTCCCCATATATATTCCCCCCTTATTATAAACGATGTATGCCTAGTTCAGATACTATAAATAGTCTATTAAATATACGAGGTCACTCAATTAGTCGCAAATTGAAGAACAGGGACCTCTCAAATTGCAGATTAGATTTCACGGTGCTTCTTCCGACGGCCTTCACATGCTTTGTCATCGAACAACAGATGACGGCGTCTTGCCATCCTAACGGCAAACACCAGCCAACTCCTCCTCGCCCCGTTCCGTGATCACTTGATCAAATCTCAGTCCCCCTCGCGTATGTGGTACCTAAGAGGTTACGTCCAATTTCAGCTTCCCCTTCAAAATTTTCTAGAGCTCCTTCAGAGGAACATCGTAACCCGGAGTGAGACTAGTGGCCAACAGGCTTGGAGCTCACATATTTAGTTTTGTACAGCCCCCAACCCCTTGCAAGGACGCGTTTTGCGTACCTTTTAAATTTTCCTCCCAATTCTCCTTCGATTTTTCCGATTCGATTTCCGGACCATGGTTTCTTATCTCAAATTGATACATGTGCCCTTCGCCATCATCCCTGAAAGTTTGTAACACCACCTCGGAAACACCCTGTATAATATACAGTATTATAGAGCGTAATAATAAGCATGATACACATTAACTGTATTACTCTGTAAATACAATATATACAATTAATTTATCTAACAGAATCAGCTCCGAACGGTAAACAAAAATAATAATAAATAATAGTAAACTGCCCCCCATTGAGGGTAGCCTTTACGGACTCAGTATACACATGTAAACATAGATATTAAATTTTAAAGAAGGGAAACAAAGAATAGGGCGTGAAAAATTACAATTGCTATTAATGTGGCACCATGTGATTAATTAGGATTTGGCAGGATTTTTTTAACACAATTATCACAATGTCATCCCTCAGAGATGTTGGCACAGCAAACTGCCGTCGAAATTCTTCGAAAAAAGCTGCTATAGTCCCTCGAGCACCTATGAGCAAGCCAATTATCTCAACGTGAATTAAGGGGACACGCTACTGAGATTTCTAATCTCCACAATTTTGGTTGTAAGTTTTTGAAATTTTAAAATCGAATAGATGTTGATGAGTTACATGTGCACAATTATTTTCAAAATTTTATGTTGAAAAATGTACTCGGAAAAAATAAAATATAAAAAAGTGTTTATAATTTTAGTAAACAAATATCTAGGTCTCATATAAAGATAATTTGTTTCTTAAACTTTTAAAATGATGCTAAGACTACCTACAATGAAATGGTGCATGGGTTTGTTCCTAGCCAATACAGTTCATCAGTAAAAAAAAATTAACTTTTAACATTGACCAAAATTGACGAAAACTCAGTAGCGTGTCCCCTTAAGGCATATTTCAGCTTGAAATAGTTGATTGTAGGCTCATAGATCGACTTCTTCTCAAGGAGGACCTCGGCTGACTGATGACATTCTACTTCAAAACGTATCGTGAGATTATAAAATTCATTTATCTTTTACCATAACTGTCGGTAAAATTTGTTTAAGCTAAGGAAATGTTCTTCATACGTCACAAGATGTTACAGTGACACAATTATAGTAACAAAAATCAAAATACAAATTAACAGTTATTTACATTTTACACAATATATACAAAGTACAGATCAAAATGAAATACAATGTAAAATAGATTGATAAATTAAAATAATATTAGCACAAAAGTCTGAATGAAAATGCACTTATTCAGCATTAGAATCAGATCACAATGCAGTCGTAACTGGGTGTTTTACATAAACAATATTGACGATGGAGCGCCTGTATTGTACTATGATTCATAGTCTATGCGTACAAACTGCCCTGCTTATGCATCCATGGCTAACGTTATGCATCGACGTGACGTAATAGATGTTTCAGAAGACACTACTCGATTCGCTGTACGTTTGGGAACAAAAATACGCTGCCTGCTAATAACTAACATTGGTTTAGGTCCTTAAGCTTATCGTTTATGTTCGAAATTTTTTCCGTTTACTCGAAGACGATGTCTTTCATATGAAATGTTTCATGAGTCACGTATAAACGTGTAGCTGGTGGAATATTTTGTATGACGTTGGCGAATCTTTCCTTTAAGGAATCCAGCGTTTCAGATTTTATCTGTTTCACGTAGACCCATAGCAAAAAATCAAGAGTTCTAAGCTCCGGTGAACATGGAGGCCAAGTTTCAGGACCACCTCGTCCAATCCAACGTTCTCCAAACATGTTATTTAATTTTTGGCGAATCAATAGAGCATAATGTGATATTGTTCTATCAAGCTGAAACCACATTCTTTGCAGTTCATTAAGTGGCAGTTCATGTAAAATTCCATTACAACGCTATAAATGGTGTCATCAAAGTTGTGCTGGTAGATGTGACCATAAAAGAAGTTGTTGTTTATTGACTTTTCTGGCTTTGAGCCAGAGGCCGTTTTAGGGTCTTATACGCGCAGAACGCCCTCTCCAGTCTTTGTACATAAATAATAATACAAATATATTTACATATATGACACTATGTCTGGCATAAGTGCCAGTAGGTGTGTGAGTGCAGTGATTGATTCCTTTTATTTTGGTGTAGGCCTAATTTGTTAATTTGCGATACTTAAGGAATGGTGAACGGGACAAGAGTTCGGGGTACAAGATATCAGTTGATAGACAACGTTAAGGTATTATGTGGGGAGATTAAGAGGAAAGCAAGAAATTGGGAAGAATGGAAAATGCTGGGTTTGCAGTTAAAGGCCTGCTCTTGGGCAGAATACTGTGGATACATATATACATACATTTTTTTAAGATTTTTTAGTTTCCCCTTCCGGTGGCAGAAGCGTGTGAATGGTTATGGAGACTTATGAAACCATTATATCACATTGAATACCATAATCCTATTAGTCACATCGTATAACGATCTTTATTGGTGGCTAATTTGTGTCGACCACTCCTTTTGGCGCCAAGTGCAGTGAATGTTGTCTTAAATTCATTCAGCAGTTTGACCACAGTTTGAGAATATCAGGATGTCTGCAACGAAACTCTTCTGCAGCCTCTCGTGATTGTCTCTGGTGATCGCCACATAAAAGTATAAGCTATACATGTTGTTCAGGTGTCGGCATTGTTACTAGGTTTTACCATTTCACCTGTAAAGTAACGGCAATCAATTCATTCTGTACACGAGTTTTGAGACACACGGTATTTTCATACTGAATATTTTATGTCGTATCTTAAAATCATTGGAGTACTTAAATTGTATTTAATAAAAATCAATATTTTTCACATTTTCACAATATTATTAAAATCCGGATCGTGTTTTGTGCTGCTCTCGCTAAGCACAAGAATTGGATTCCTTGTGGGAGGCCCCGGGCAAGATATGTGATTCCTATTAGTAACACAAATAGAAATATCCAACTGAATTGATCTTGGAGGAGTTGAGTCCGTCCGATGATTGGAAGTCTCCTTCGCATATCGAAGTAGATGCTGTCGCCATGAGCGTGTTTGTGTTGGGAAGCAGCTGTCGAGTGGGCTACGCCCCAATCCCAATGCTACAGTTGTTTCTGGAGCGCCTGGACTACGCATGTGCCTGCCCTCGAGCTGACTGGAGGCCCAAATTAATAGAAAAGAAACATCTCTACCTCGTGCTGCTTGATATGTTTGTATTAGTGGGAAGTGACGAGTGCTCTCAGAGAAGTGCGATGACCATTATGTCCTCCACAATTTTATTTATTTTGTATAATCTCATGTGAGTCAAATTTGTACAGGACATTCAATAACACTTCAAGGAACGACCTATTGACAGATAATCTACTAAGTTTTTATTTCTTAAAGCAGAAGTAGTTGTGTTTTTCCTTTTTATTTTATCTTTCTTGATTACACTCTGTTCTGTAATGATGACTATGATAAGATGAAGAAGAAGAAGAAGAAGAAGAAGAAGAACAAGGAAATGAACTATTAATAATTTGAAATTTTTTATTTAGCTCTGAAATCTGAAGAAAATAAGATGATATTTTGAAGTAGGACGTTTAAAACTATATAAATTCATAAACATATTGTGAACAGCCGTCGGACTGAAGCCGGATGGTCTATGGCGAGTCCTTGGCATCAACTCCTTTGATTAGATTACCCCCCTTTGGTTTGATTACCTGGTTGGGTTTTTCCGAGGTTTCCCCAAACCAAAAGGCAAATGCCGGGTAATATTTTGGCGAATCCTCGGACCTCACCTCATCTCACTACATTTCGCCAAAATATTGTAAAAAATTGCACAAAATTGTAAAAATTGTAGAAAATTACTAAATTGTAAAACTACAAAAATTTGTAAAAATTGTAATTGTAATATTTTAAATTTTGACTTGTTCCACATCTTAAAGCTTCATTGCTGATGTAAGATCTATGGAATAAAATCAATGAATGAATGAATGAATGAACGAACGGTAATAGGAAGAAGAATAAGAAAATGGTGATTGCTGTGACGATAATAATGAGAAGCTATTGGAAAGGTATACTTAAAACATTAAAAATTATGACATTGATCTAATTTAAAAAACATTTACCATACATACTCTAAATTTAAAATACATTGATTCACAGTGTTCTGCTCAAGGACAGACATTCACTGCAAACCCAGCATTCTCCAATCTTCCCTATTTTATCGCCTTCCTCTTGGTCTCGGCATACCTGCAGATTTGTTGGGAAACATAAATAGCTTCCCGTGCAATGTAATTATTAATTAAAGTTGGGTTACTATTTTTTTTTCAAAAAGTGAAAAAAAAATAGTATTAGAACCCTAGTGGCGGCCGGATAGCTCAGTTGGTAAAGCAGCTGGCTACGGACTGGAAGGTCTGGGGTTCGAACCCGAGTGGTGACGGGATTTTTCTCGTTGCCAAACTTTCAGAACAGCACCGAGGTTCACTCAGCCTCCTATAAAATTGAGTACCGGGGTAAAAGGCGGTCAGAGCATGGTGCCGACCACACCACTTCATTCTAGTGCCGAGGTCATGGAAAGCATGGGGTTATACCTCCATGCCCCCCAAGTGCCTTTATGGAATGTGACGGGGATACCTTTACCTTTATTAGAACTTCTAGTATGTATTTAAAGCTCTGAAAAAGGATACAGTAAGCAAAAAAAAAAAAAAAAAAGGTAAAATATGTAGTTACAACCTAAGCTATGGCAAACCAAAATGTAAGCTTCGCTGTATTTTCACGACTTTCGCATGGCTGAACAAAACAACGTCCCTTAATAGCAAACGGATGTTGTTCACCCGTCCAACGCTTTATCGTAACTAAATGCTGTAGAATGAGGAGACAGCCTCCAGATATCGAGGGTATCTGCGAATATATTGAATAAGCAGTCGTGGACAGCCGATAAGGGGTGGTCCTCCAGCTTGGGGGTTGGGCGAAGGGTTAACAACCCATCACCGTAAAAAGAACAGCTTGTTACGAAACCTAACACGTTTGAGATGGGCAGGGCGTGTAGCACGTATGGGCGAATCCAGAAATGCATATAGAGTGTTAGTTGGGAGGCCGGAGGGAAAAAGACCTTTGGGAAGGCCGAGACTTAGATGGGAAGATAATATTAAAATGGATTTGAGGGAGGTGGGATATGATGGTAGAGACCGGATTAATCTTGCTCGGGATAGGGACCAATGGCGGGCTTATGTGAGGGCGGAAATGAACCTCCGGGTTCCTTAAAAGCCAGTAAGTAAGTAAGTAAATGCTGTAGAATGAAGGCTCGATTTTTATTTAAAAAATGTGACCGGAAGCAACTTATGTTTATAATAATTTTTTACATAACGAAAACAAGAGTTTTACTTAGCCTACTGTACAAATTTCATGAGAGAATCCCTGCGAGTAGAGTATGGTCCTTGCAGGTTAAGAGGAGAGGGTAAGCTAGTAAATCAGCGCCTCTGAAGGGGCGGGCAGGGCATAGTTGCGCCACACGGTCAGATAAAATGCAGCATATAAAAAAAGAGTCCCTGTTTTGTGGGCATAGTTGCGCCCCGTTCCCATCAGGTAGAGAAAAAGGCATGGCATAGTTGCGCCCCGTTCCCTTCAGATAGAGAAAAAGTCATGGCATAGTTGCGCCCCGTTCCCATCAGGTAGAGAAAAAGGCATGGCATAGTTGCGCCCCGTTCCCATCAGGTAGAGAAAAAGTCATGGCATAGTTGCGCCCCGTTCCCATCAGGTAGAGAAAAAGGCATGGCATAGTTGCGCCCCGTTCCCATCAGGTAGAGAAAAAGTCATGGCATAGTTGCGCCCCGTTCCCATCAGGTAGAGAAAAAGTCATGGCATAGTTGCGCCCCGTTCCCATCAGGTAGAGAAAAAGGCATGGCATAGTTGCGCCCCGTTCCCATCAGGTAGAGAAAAAGTCATGGCATAGTTGCGCCCCGTTCCCATCAGGTAGAGAAAAAGGCATGGCATAGTTGCGCCCCGATGAAATAGGTAGAGAAAAAGACACTACGGAAACTCGAGCCTCGTAATCAACCAACCTTATTGATTTCTTATTTGATTTATATTCATTATCGATACCGTTAAAATGAACACCATGAAGTTGGCAGTATTTTATTAACTGTTTTTCTACTGTTTATGCAGTGATTATCGATAGCCTACCGTTAAAATGAAGTTGGCAGTACTTTATTAACTGTTTTTCTACTGTTTATGCAGTGATTATCAATAGCCTACCGTTAAAATGAACACCATGAAGTTGGCAGTACTTTATTAACTGACATATTCAAATGAGTGAGCCGTTGGAATATGGGGCCTTAGCAGTCTTGACATTTTATTAGTGATTTTCACACCGTCTGTGGCGTATAGTGAGGTTAATTTAAAATGAATGTTAAGTTTAGTGAAAAGGGTGAAGAGTTAATAATTGATAATAGTTGTAAGTTTCAATTTTCGAAACCCTGTACCGTAGGGTTAAGATATCGATGTAGAAACAAAAAATGCAGTTCATTTATTGTGTGTGATCAATAAAAAAGTGTTATTTTAAATAGCAAAATTGATCATACGCTAGGCCTACCTGATTTCAATGCAGCTATCACTGTAATGTTTTTAAGTTATTTATTTATTTCATGACAGTCACTTTCGTGTGTACTATGCTCATCGGGGCGCAACTATGCCATGTCCCTTCTGCTACCTGATTTCTTCTGGGCGCAACTATGCCATGTCCATCCTGCTACCTGATTTCTTCGGGGCGCAACTATGCCATGTCCATCCTGCTACCTGATTTCTTCGGGGCGCAACTATCCCATGTCCATCCTGCTACCTGATTTCTTCGGGGCGCAACTATGCCACGTCCATCCTGCTACCTGATTTCTTCGGGGCGCAACTATGCCATGTCCCATCTGCTACCTGATTTCTTCGGGGCGCAACAATGCCATGTCCCTTCTGCTACCTGATTTCTTCGGGGCGCAACTATGCCATGTCCCATCTGCTATCTGATTTCTTCGGGGCGCAACTATGCCATGTCCCATCTGCTACCTGATTTCTTCGGGGCGCAACTATGCCATGTCCCATCTGCTATCTGATTTCTTCGGGGCGCAACTATGCCATGTCCCATCTGCTACCTGTTTTCTTCGGGGCGCAACTATGCCATGTCCCATCTGCTATCTGATTTCTTCGGGGCGCAACTATGCCATGTCCCATCTGCTACCTGTTTTCTTCGGGGCGCAACTATGCCATGTCCCATCTGCTATCTGATTTCTTCGGGGCGCAACTATGCCATGTCCCATCTGCTACCTGTTTTCTTCGGGGCGCAACTATGCCATGTCCCATCTGCTATCTGTTTTCTTCGGGGCGCAACTATGCCATGTCCATTCTGCTACCTGATTTCTTCGGGGCGCAACTATGCCATGTCCCATCTGCTATCTGATTTCTTCGGGGCGCAACTATGCCATGTCCATTCTGCTACCTGATTTCTTCGGGGCGCAACTATGCCATGTCCCATCTGCTACCTGTTTTCTTCGGGGCGCAACTATGCCATGTCCCATCTGCTATCTGTTTTCTTCGGGGCGCAACTATGCCATGTCCCTTCTGCTACCTGATTTCTTCGGGGCGCAACTATGCCATGTCCCATCTGCTACCTGATTTCTTCGGGGCGCAATTATGCCATGCCTAGGCCTCCCAATTGACCGCGGGGTGCAACTATGCCATACCGGAAGGGGCAGGTGGATGGGAGTTTTATCATTGGTCGGCTGGGACAAATAGGACACAGTCATTGGCCAGTCGGTTCCGTGTCAGGGGTTGGTTGTAAGATTGGGGGAAAATTCGAATGCCTTTCTCGTATCTTCTCCTGAAATCGAACAGTACTGTCAGAGAAAGCAAGAAGAAATATGATGATGATGAAGACTACTTAGAAGAAGAAGGTGTTGGAAGGCTAGATCCGTCGCTGTAGTCTACCCAGCAGTGGTGCAGCCGTCGACTAATGGAGAAATCGATGCAGCAGCAGCAGCAACAGATGTTATTAGTAAGTGGAGTGTCCACACGGCCGATACATAAATCTGAATTAGCCGGCTGCCTCTCTGACTGACGGGTTATTTCTACAAATCCAATTTATTCCGACGCCTAAAGTACACATCATCCCCAAGATTACACCGCCAGGCGCGCTGCGGGCGCTAAGCAAGATTGACTAGCGTGTGTGCTTTGTCTAGTTTTCGTGGATGGTAATTTGCGTTCACACAATTTGAATCAATCATCCGCGATGTTTTCATTTCCAGTTGCCAGACCCGACGCTGATGTTTATTGCTAGATACATGCAGTGTGGAGAGTACCTTCTGTACTAGTATTGCTTTAAAAGTGTGTCCGCCTACATCACCTCCCACTTGATTCAGTTGCATAAAATTGTATTTTCTGAACATGGCCAACTTTCATTGCAAAAAGCCAATTTGCTTACAAGTGACAATATATTTTGTACAGGGACATCATTTTATTTTTACTTGCATTTTTATTGTACCTGCATTTCTGAATGTACAGGGTGCGTCAGAAAGAACGGATGGATTTCACATGGCAAGAAAATTGTAAAGATTCATCAAATCAAAATTTTATTGTTATCAGTATATTCACCAATACATGCAGTTTATGTAAAACAACATTATCCATATGATGTCCTTGGCTTTCAATACAGGCATCGAGGCGTTTTCTGATGTTCGCCATCACTTTCACAGTCATAGCTGGTGCAATTGTCACGATTTCTTCACGAATCGCTGTCTTCAGTTGGTCCAATGTATGTGATCGATGTTTACAAACTTACGCCTTCAAATGGTCCCAAAGAAAGAAGTCGCAGGGCGCGAGATCTTACCGTAGCCTCGGACAATCTCAGTGCAATAGAATTTCGTCCAGATTATTTCTTCTTTAATGTTGAACCTGTGATACGAAATGAAGCCACCCACCGCAAAATTGTATTCCGAGTTGGAATCCTAGCGTGACATCCGATGTCGAAATGAGTCCTGAGTGGCGATCACAGACTCTTCCTTTTTCAAAAATGTCTCTACGATGAAAGCACGTTGTACACCAGACCAACACCATATTCTCAACTGAAACTGTATTCTATGGCTGACCCAACAGTCGTGGTCCCCCTCACTATATCTCTCTCCTCGTTGCGTATCGATAGTTTGAAATCCATCCGTTCTTTCTGACGCACCCTTTACTTCACTCTCACCCCTTCACTAATGTCCTTGCTCCCGTCAGACACACAAACTTACGGCCGCTGTTGCTTTCGAAGTCTTCAAGCAGTGAAGTAAACACTGCAGTGTATAGTGTGTTTCATAAATATGATTGTGTTTTCTATAGAAGAAAGAACCTATATTAATAACATCGTACTAAAAATTATATTCAAGAAACGATAAATTCAATTTCAGAGAATATGCTTCAAAATGTTTTTAATAATATGCGTACTGAATTGAAGCCTGCATTGTAATGAACGGCAACCATTTTCAGCAACTTGTTTAAAAATTCAGATTAGCTTTTTTTTAATTGAGGTGGCTAGAAGCAAAGGAATGCTAGTGACATTTGTAATAACATGAGTTAAGTGCATCCAGCGTAAGCAAAAGTAGCTAAAACTTTAGTGGCAAAGGGATATTTTAATCTCATCACACATTAAAATTTAAATAAAAAATTTCACCGATTTTACGAAAGCTTAAATATTTAAACCCCATTTTCTCAAAAGTAACTTAAGTGCACTTACAGCCCTTTACTTATGACCACCTCAATTTAAATGCACTCTCTATATTGTATGATAACATCAGTAACTAATATGCTAAATAAAGTAGACATTACATAACGAACATAGCCGCCTGAAAAGTTGAGTTTTCGAAAAAAAAATGTTACTACTCTACTGTATTTTGATAAATTCCGTAAAAGTGATGATCAAACTGAAAATCGTAATATCGTATTTCCCTACAATATAAATGGATACACTACTTTTCTCTCCTCCTATACCTAGTAAAATGATTTGTTTACATATTTCACTAGTAACATCAAACTCCTGTAACGGAAGGGGGCAACAGTGTTTCCGAGTATAGCCAGGTTAATGTTAAAAATGTTGGTAAAAATAAAGTGATGTCCCTGTATATGTGTTACCGTTAAAACCTGAAATATGTCAAAACAAGTTTTTACTAGTAAAAACTAGTTTAAGGGTATATGTACGTGAACGACCACAAATATTATCAGAAAATGCATTACTGTAGTCTACCTTTTGCATAAATGCATGTTAAATCAGTGTACAATATTTCAGAATTCTATCTCTAATGGTTGTGGAGTTATGAAATAATGTGTGAAAATTTTCAAATTTTGCAAAATTTAATTTAAAATATAAAGTGAATTATTAAAAATATTATTAGTAATCTTTTTTATACTTTTATCAGATATTTAAGTTCTAATAAGTCTTGTTGTGGTACCTTGTAATTTTTGTCCAATTATGAGTTCATTTCCTTATAAAATTTTAGAAACATATAGCCTGTATTTTCTGATAATATTTGTGGTCGTTCACGTACATATACCCTTAAACAAATGTAGACAGAAATTGAGTTTTCGTAACGTCTAGAATCAGTGACAGGTTAGGTTGGTTTGTTTAGGCTTTTCATAGTTCTTGTATGTACGCTTTTTGTTCATGCTTTTACTTGCTTAAACTAGAGTTTACTAGTTGAAACTGATTTTGACGGATTTCGAGTTTTGACGGTAACATATGCATCACGAAAAGTTTGAGACGAGATACTGCATATCTTCAGAATTACTTCTAAATCTTTCCTCATTCCACTTTATTATAAAAATAAATGTAAAACCACGGGCCTACTCTTAGTAAATAATATATAGGCCTATACAAAGTGAACCTATGTGGTGTCATTAATTTCAGAGTGTTATTCTTTGAGATATTTCAAACAAAAAAGTGTAATACAATTTTGCTCGTTTTTTGCTTCCTTTCCGAGATAAAAATTGTTTTATATGAAACATTTCATAGCGTGTTTTGGAAAAGCCATGATTTAACTCCCAAATATGCTCAGTCAATTTAAGAGAGTAGTGTATTATGATAATGAATGACTGAAAGAATTTTGGTTTAGTTCTTTAATTGTGCAGAAATTTCCGTTATTATCTCGGATTCTATGAGCGTGGCTGAGAATGACAGAAGATACTGCAGCAGTCGGAAAAGATCTTCCCACGGTCGAGTTTGTGCAACAAAACTCTGAGAAAATATATCGGGAATCTAACTGTTTTTTCTTTATGAAAGTTCTTTTTCTAGACTGCCAGGTTACCACTAACTTGAAGGCATAAACATAACAGAAAATCATTTTAGGCAGGTGATTGTGAAGTTATCAAGTGGAGCTCCTGGTGTTGGCGTTGACGGTGACAGATGTACCTTGCTTCTGCGGCATTCACCTCGCTTCCCGTTGAGAGCGGCTTCATTTCCGGACTTCCTCTCGTATTCTATTCCCTAAAATCTCTTTCTTTCGACGCGGGAAAGGAGAGAGAAAGTGAGTGAGAAAGATGGAGCTGAAAATCCATACTCTTTCCATGTCTATATTATCGTTTGATTGAACGGTTATTGGCTAGTTTAGGTAACGTGGAAGTAAATCAATCTTTCTAGCAGCAAGCGCGCCGCCAACTGGAGGAATATGCAAGCTTGTACGATATACTCGTAAGTTCCGTATCTTGCGATCATACTGCTCGATTATTTTCAAATTACATAGAAAAAATCTACCACGAGTATTGAGTACGTATAAATAATTATTTTTACATTATTATTATTATTATTATTATTATTATTATTATTATTATTATTATTATTATTATTATTATTATTATTATTACTATTACTGTTACTATTATTACTATTATTAGAGAGATTTCTGTCAGATGCGTTTCCAATTCACTATGGGCTAAAGCAAGGAGATGCACTATTACCTTTACTTTTTAACTTCGCTCTTGAGTATGCCGTTAGGAAAGTCCAGGATAACAGAGAGGGTTTGGAATTGAACGAGTTACATCAGCTGCTTGTCTATGCGGATGACGTGAATATGTTAGGAGAAAATTCACAAACGATTAGGGAAAATACGGGAATTTTACTTGAAGCAAGTAAAGAGATAGGTTTGGAAGTAAATCTCGAAAAGATAAAGTATATGATTATGTCTCGTGATGAGAATATTGTACGAAATGGAAATATAAAAATTGGAAATTTATTCTTTGAAGAGGTGGAAAAATTCAAATACCTGGGAGCAACAGTAACAAATATAAATGATACTCGGGAGGAAATTAAACACAGAATAAACATGGGAAATGCCTGTTATTATTCGGTTGAGAAGCTTTTATCATCCAGTCTGCTGTCGAAAATCTGAAAGTTAGAATTTATAAAACAGTTATATTACCGGTTTTTCTTTATGATTTTGAAACTTGGACTCTCACTTTGAGAGAGGAACATAGGTTAAGGGTGTTTGAGAATAAGGTGCTTAGGAAAATATTTGGAGCTAAGAGGGATGAAGTTACAGGAGAATGAGAAAGTTACACAACACAGAACTGCACGCATTGTATTCTTCATCTGACATAATTAGGAACATTAAATCCAGACGCTTGAGATGGACAGAGCGTGTAGCACGTTTGGGCGAATCCAGAAATGCATATAGATTGTTAGTTGGGAGGCCGGAAGGAAAAAGACCTTTGAGGAGGCCGAGACGTAGATGGGAAGATAATATTAAAATGGATTTGAGGGAGGTGGGATATGATGATAGAGTATGGATTGGTCTTGCTCAGGATAGGGACCAATGGCGGGCTTATGTGAGGGCGGCTATGAACCTCCGGGTTCCTTAAAAGCCAGTAAGTAAGTAAGTAAGTATTATTAGAGAGAATGGATTTGTCCAAAAGTATTGATGAGTTTTGCTTAGCAGATGACAAGGTGAAGTACGTTAGCAAGCTGATGCTGTACCTTGACATTTTCAACTTGGAATTCTCTCTTTGAAATAAATACAGAATGCATATGTTGAAAAAAAAATGTTTGTAAGAAGTTCCGTTACTTCTATTTGTGTGTGATGATTCTTGTATTAATCTTATAGTAATATTTTATTTATTAACAACAGGCTAACGTTTTCGCCTCTTCAGGCTTCTTCAGTTTCTATAATGTTGGTCTATATTGAACACCATGAACATATAGGGTCGTATTCATAGACATTCTTAGCGCGGGCTTTCGGTGGATGATCAACGAACTAACATTTTTCGTATTCATAAATCAGTGTTAGCGATATGATGTATCAATCCTGTTTAGCACGCTCGTAGCGCGGGCTAGCGAAATGTCTATGAATAGGACCCGTAATGATTTGCTGTGGTCCATATTCATCAAACTCGCACAGCATTAGTCGCAAAAGTTGTGGTTTTCTTAAGAACATTATTTTCTAAATGAAGAGTTTGCGTGTCTTGAGTTTTCTGTCACCAAACCTCTCAATCAATTTTAATTGCAATTACGTCTTACTTTTTAGAAATCTGTATATCTGTAAATTCTTGAGAGTTCATATCAGAAGATATAGATTAATCCAAAGAGTAAGATAATTAGTTTCTCTACTTTTACGGTTCGAAATGGAACATTGACTAGCCTAGCCTGTCTCTGGACGTCTGTACCTGGCGTCAGTAGTTCTGTATCATGGGGCCTGAATGCTTCTTGGCATGAGGTTCGACTGCAAGAGATAGACGACGATGTTTATATAATAAAATACTCCCTCTAAAATTATGATCGCAGGGGTTGTTTCTCGCCCCTGTAATGGGGGGGAAAGATGAAAGTTGAGAGCTGGAGGTCGTAAAGCAGACAGAGCATCGGGGAGTAGGCGTGGTTCGCTTGATTCGGTAAACAAGCATCCGCACATCCGTGTGCAGCCCTTCTGGGGGGACGAGGACACTTCCGATTTCTTAGATGCTGGAACCGATTTCAGTGAAATTAGGGTCGCCCACAAACTGTTTTTGCATAATATTCCTCCTCTTTCTTATTTTATAACACGCTTGGTCTCTTAAGAGTCGGACTACATTATGTATCTTCGAAGTCTTTTCCTTGCTGAACAGATACTGTCTCCAGCGAATAGGGATTATAAAGAATGGACACTTCGCGTCGGTACCTTTGATGTAGTCGGACTGATTTCAATGACCTTCAAGCCAGCTAAAGCGTCAGATTCTGCTTTCTCCCTAGAGCTGGCGCTGACATCACACCAGCTAGCAGTCGACACAGCAGAAATATAACACATATAATTAATATATCTAGGCACATTATGTACTCAAATAAAATAAATTGGATCCATAAAATAATAAATCCGTCATTAACTGTAATGTCTAGACCCTAGAGTTCCTTTATAATGGGAGTTGAGACGTTGAACCCAACAACAATTAAAATATGTAATGATTTGATAGCGCTGAAAATGGAAAAACAAAACTCTTACGAGAAGTAAAACCATATACCTATATTATATTATATACAAATATTAAATGAATTCGGTACTTAATTTTATAATGTATTATATTATTTTATAATATAATTTATGGTATCTGAAATATAAAATATTATTATTACAACTAGTTTGTCACTGAGAAATAAGGAAAAGCTGTTAACTTGAATTTATTTGAAGCAAAGCGTTACTGGATTATGCAATAAGGTAGGCGATGTTTGGATCCCGGGTCTCAACTCTATTCTCAATTATTATCTTAGCGTATGCTCGATTACACTAACATCTAGCGCTTGAAAGTGGAACTATACGCTTGCGCACAGAGAAACAAAACACAGGAAAATTCGCTCAGTGTCCATTCTTTATAATCCCTATTCGTTGTTGTCTCGTTCAGATCTCACAGTCCAGTGGGGCGTCGTCCGTGATACGTGATTGTTACACACTTGTCACCTACCGTCTTACAACCCCTTGACATGGGTTTGTATTCGATGATACCAGTTTTTCTCTTTTTGGAGCTACAACGAACTTGATACTCTTAGGGGTTACATACACCTTCCACCATTAAAAATGTAGACATTATGTTTTATAAATGTTATTCCTCCATAACCTTAGCACAGTCTACTATATACAGTCACGAAGTTTGAGTTTTGAAGGTGCTAGAAACAGTAGACTGTGCCGGGACTACTTCGCATTGTCTGTAATGAGGCGATATTAGCGATCCTAGTGGTGAGCAACTATCTAATGTTTGGATATTTACTACGTATTAAGCTTCGTGACTGTATATACTAGACTGTGACCTTAGGCTCTATCTTGATGACAGTAAAATACACAATCTTTATCAATTTTCAACAGTGTTAATTAAAATTAATAAAATTCAATAAAATTTAATAAACAATACAATAGTTGTATGGACACGTGTGCTTGTCGAGCTTCTTTAATTATTAAAATCAAACATGTTTCGGGGATTGCGTCCCTGTCATCAGTGATGGTGAAGACATACCTGAAATCGCTTTGTACATTCTTCGTTCCATTACTCTTACATCGTATTTATATTATATTTTATGTTACAATTATTAGCAAACTAAATAAATAAAAATGTGTCCCACCTCAGTGGTAACAATATTTGTTCTGCAAGAGGAAGGTCACTTTTTTCTTTATTTATATTTAAATTTTTAAGGATTTTTTCATTGAATGTTTTATTTCTCTTAAAGATGGGTTCAAGATTGTGTGACAATTTCTTGATCTTATTAAGACAAAAGACCATACAAGATTTCACGCAATTATCTAAAAAATTGTGGAATATAATGATTTAAACAGTTTTGAAAAGTATAGTTTTGAGAAAAAGAGCTGTTACATATGGAAGGCTGGTATTGCGCGTATGCTTCATGGAAGGAGACATTTTAATTAATTGTTTGTTTGTTTAGTCGATCGTCCGAAGACAGGTTTGAACCTCGTAAGTGACACCAGTAAGGCATCACTCATGAGGCAATTAAACCAGGAGGTAATGGAATTTGCATACATCGCTGACTAGTAGCATATTACACTAATCAGACTTCAGATGTATACAAACAATTGTTCTTCCTCTGACACATATCGTCAAGTGAGATGTACTGCCTGATAATAATAAATGTAGATATTAGCCAGAACCTCAATCAGAGGTACTGAGGTACTTAATGCATAACTTAGTCAATTTTATGGATATCATAAAATTTATTTCACAGATATGGAACTAAGAGTTCGTATTATTTTTAGTATCAGATTTCTGCTCATTTAAAGGACAAAGGTGAAATGCTTTCAAGCATAATACACTGCGCTCTCAAAATGACCTTGCCGGCTGGCGACACGTTCACATTCGATAACAGATAGCGTGAAAACTAGCTCAGCTCAGGACGGAATAATCTCACTCTATTTTAATAGTATATAGTTGTCACCGAATCACTTTTACGTTGTCTTTTCTGTCGGAAAAAAAATCGTTCTACAATACGTGATTACTTCAGAAAAATTAGAGCTGTCAAATCCGCCTGTGGTAATAAATGTAATATTTTTTGAGAAAAATATACTGTACGAGGTTCGTTCAAAAAATAATGCCCAACATTTTTTTCTCAGAATATATTTAATGAAAATTGTTGCAGTTTCGTGACAATGTAAATAAGTGTTTCTTCTTAACCACTTCCCTTATTATCCCGAGTTAACTCGGGTTGCTAACATGTGTCAAAATTTATTAACCCGAGTTAACTCGTTTGAGTCCCATTGTCTACTTCATAGTGATTTTTTAAGTATGTAAGAAAATTAGTGATGTACAGTGATTCTGCAATATTAAATGACCTCTTTACGAAATAAAAAATATGACACTTTTTTCACAAAACTGGTAAAATAAATACTAAGGGAAGAGGATACCATTTTTCTACATCACGATGTGCGGCCTTACACCAGCGTGGAACCAGTGCACACAGTCCTTGCCGGTACCAGCTCTTGTCCTGCGTGCGTAGCCACTTCCTCACTGCAGCAATTACGATGTTGTCACTTTCAAAATGAGTTCCATGCAAAACATCTTTAAGAGACCCGAATAGGTGGAAGTCTGACGGTAACAGATCTAGACTGTAGGGTGGATGGGGCAGCACGGTCCAACTCATTTTTGTCCATAAACGCGGAAGAGCGTGCATTGTCATGTTGGAGCAACATTTATGCAGGATTCTTGCCAAGCCGAACTTGCCGGAAACGTTTATTGACCTTTTTTCAGTGTTGATATACGCCTCTGTGTTAATGGCAGCTCCTCTTGGCATTACATCCATAAAAATGACTCCTTCACAATCCCAAAAGACAGTAACCTCGTCTTCGGCTTCAAAGCGCTCTAACAATTCAGAAGAAATTACTTTATGCTCAACCATGCCGAAATATAGTAATTATACACCTGGACCTCATTAAAGTACACCTATTCATTAAAGTTCAGGTGTTCCACCAATCAGAAAACACCATTGTAGCAATATGAAAGCGCAAGTATCGATTATTCTCGGATATGCAATCGAAAGACAACTAGCAAAACGTCACGGAGGCTGGAAATCCAGTACTGTCGCAGAAGGTTATGTTCTGTTACTATAATAATTAGCGTTAATTGTAAATAATATTCAAATAAATTCAATTTGTCATCTCGTTTTTCAATGTCTAAATCAATTTCAAGGTTATATCAAGATTAATGTTTATTTTACTCTGTAGATTATATCAAGGTCAATGACATTCGTTTCTCGGAAAAAATCAATACGTTCGCGTCTGCGCACATCTCACAATTTACGAGATATTGCACAAGGTCAGTTCCGCTCCTCAGTCAGATAAGAAGAACATGAATACTTATGAATAATTTCAAGTTAGAAATATGGTCGAGGATAAAAAGTCGTATGAAACTTGCCTATAATGGTAATTAAGATGCTCGTATGAAAATTATGAAACTCGTTTGCGATCGTTTCATAAACATACTCGCGTCTTAATTACTACCATTATAAGCTCGTTGCATAATGTACTATTTCTCTGCAGCTTGTGGCCTACGCTGAAACTTCCTGGAACCCATTTTGGGCAGACTTTTGAATATCCGAGAGCCTCAATTATTGAACTGACACTTCCAATGCTTGCCGAAGCTGTCGTGTTGTGAAGCCCTATCCGCACGAATAATGGCATCCGCGCGATTCATCTGGAGTGTTGGCTATGGCAGGGGTTCAGCAAGCGGCAGATCTCAGAGCTCGGTTTCTGCGCTTCCTGACGTCCGAACCCTCTGAGCCCACCGCTCAGCAGTGCTCCCATTAACACGATTATCATGCACTACACAGGAATGTTTTTGGATATTCGCCACATTTTCGTTTTCGAGAACCAAAAATTCAATTAGGATTACTGCTCGTTGCTTGTAATGGGAGTCTGCAACAGACACCATTTTAACAGTTCACTACAGCTCCACCATCGGTACAGGAGCGGGAGAAACATAAGATTTTAGGCCCTCAAAAGTGCAATTTTCTATCTTTGTTAATGACTGAGAAAAGAAAAATGTGGGCCAATACTTTTTGACCGATCTCATAAGTTTTCAGAAGAAAACTTACAGACTGACATATTTTACGAAAAATTTGGTTTAAAAGTCAACAAAGAACCTTAAAAATGGCCCAATCTCTTAATACATCAATCGATTCAGAAACTTATGGTTAATATAAGCAAATACCTTACTATAATAATACCGACACCTAGCAATTTTACGTGCGAACGACGCTGGTGCTGCTACCTAGGCGGCCGGTGTGGTGATACTCGTGAAACAAGCTGTAATCAACTGCAATGTATATTGTTGCTGAGCTAGTTAATAGTTATATTAATTAGTGCTGTGTTAAAATGTCAGGGTGTATATTATGTGCTGTTTATAATTGCTACAAAATTACAGCATTACAAATTGCTCCAAATCGTACTTTCGATTTCCGAGGGATCATAAAACGTGAGTCAACAACATTCCTAACAGGCCTAATTCCTTCGTCTTTGTGTTGATAGAAAAATACAAATTGGCTTTTTTATCTAGACCTAATAAATGAATATAAGTTAAAATGTATCGGAAATTTTAATGTTTTATCAAATTAAGTTTTTTTGTTGTCCACATGCCTTTAATAATTATTACAAGCATCAGATTACTATCAATTTTATCTTTGCAGTTGTCAGCAATGCGTATATAAAGCATTATTATAAATTCATTCCTAATATCAGAATTGATTTTGTCTCACTAAACTAAAGAAAAATATGTAACAATTAATTACGGAAAGTAATATGAATTATGCAATATTTCTCATAATATGCTGCTTTGATATAAGATAATAATTTTACATTAAATACTAATCAACATTTCTTAAGTGTTTCATATATTACTCCACATTAGTAACTCACGTTTTAAACAATAGTCCGAATCCCGCTATGTTAATATTTGTATATGTGGACGTAATTCCATCCCGCTCAGCTAGATGTCAGGTCCGCGATATTTCGCACTCACACCAATGCTGTTAGTATACAGCTGCCGGTATTATTATAGTAAGGTATTTGATATAAGTACACAAAAATTAAATCGATATTAATGATTTTCACGCTTTGGTCTAAATTGAAAATATACAAATGAAGACCTGACTACCCTCCCACATCCACAAATGCCGACCGCTGTTACATTGACGTCAGAATGGTATGACGACCCAGAGTGTGAATACATTAGTCACGTGTCAGTCAAGGAACACGTGCCCGCTCTGCCACGTGTCCGTCGTCGCGGTCGATAGTGGCTGTTTATACAATATTGAATGGCGAAGCCTATTTTGTTATTTCATTTCGACTTATTGGAGGTATGAACCGGCCTGAATCTGACATGTCGATGCGAGCGATGGAACTACATTACTTCTTCAGTGTCAACCCAAGTCTATTATCGTGGGCAGTATAATGGGGTGGTGGGAGGGGTGTAAGCGACCCCTAGCGGGGGAGAGCAGTGGCGTAGGAATTGTATAAAGTTTTGACGATCGTTTTCAAAAGTCTAGTCTCATTGCTCCGGCGATCTGTATTCACATATTGTTTTTTACTTGGTTATTTGACGACGCTCTGTCAACTACTAGGTTATTTAGAGTCTTAGAATTGATGATAGTGAAATGGTATTTGATAAATGAGGCCAAGAATTCGCCATAGATTACCTGACATTCGGCTTACAGCTGGGAAAACCTAGGAAAAAACCCAAGCAGATAATCAGCCCAAGCGCGAATCGAACCCACGCTCGAGCGCAACTCCGAATCAGCAGATAAACGCGCTGTCACCTGAGCTACGCCGGTGACTTACATTCCAGATTCCGGCAGTTGGTTCTGATGGATTTCGGCATCCTCTTCTGATGTAACTATAGGCTCGTTCCAACAAGCGGTTCATGGATCAGTTCATGTTCGGTTCCTGTAAAATGCCCAACCAGATGGAACGCTGTTGGAACGCTTTCGCGGATCGTTATGTACTAAATCCAGAGATGCTATCTGAATCTTTGCTAAGAACGGGATGCTTATTATTATCGTTTCGAATAATTCTAATTGCAGAAAATAGAATTTCATCATTTTCTATAAAAAGATGACAGGTAAACAATGTCGCTGGGGGACTCATCTAAAAATAGTTCTTTTTTAATTATTAATGTATGTACGTTATTTATTATACTTTTAATCAAAGCCATGGAAATTATAATTGACTATTTCAATTAATTTCCATTGCCTTTCTTTTCGGCGAACATTTAAATTAAATCTCCAGTTTTATTTTCGTCTGTAATTGGTTTTCATCTTTAACCTCATTGATGTGAACAGTCGATCCTCTTCTTCAGTTCCAGGAGACGTTGGTAATGTTCTTGGAATATCCTCAAACTATTTCTGACCGTTCAGGACCCGTTAAAAGCTGGGAACGCCCGACTTGCTTCAGGACTGGTTTGGATTGTGTTCGGACATCCATGCTCATTTTTTCCTGACTGAACGGACCTTATAATGTTTAAAATATCAAAATAACCCCAATGTCATTTATTATCGTTTTTAAAGACACATTTAAAGGTTTGGTTTCTTGCAACCTTACCCGGAAATTGTTCTTGACGCGTCGGTCCTAACGATTTGGCAGAACTGTGAAATGAAATGAGAGCAACAGCAGTTAAACGTTTCTAGTAGAGACGAACAAATCTAACTGCCGCTCTCGCTCGCTGTGTTCGCTGCATTTGTCTTTCGAGTCTGTCATTCTCGTCGCTTCGAGTCTCGCTCATCATTCTCGAAATAGCATTTGGTCGGCGTGGAAAGATTTTGTAACTTTGAATAACATCATAATTGAAATAAATAACATTAGAGATTTTAATTGATACAAAAGACAAAAAAACACTATCATAGTTATCAAAATGTTCTGGTTTTACTATCATTCTCTGAAATAAATGTGCGTTTGAAACATAAAACATAACGTTAAATAAAGCGTTAATATTTTTTATGCGACCATGCCGAAATGATTTTTACACCTGGTAACATCACCTTTAAAGTACACCTATTCATTAAAGTTCAAATAAAATCACCTTTGTACCATTATAAAACCGAGAAGTATCGATTATTCTCGGATATGCAATCGAAAGACAATTAAAAAGACAAATCCAAAACAGTTATGTTCTGTTACTATAATAATTATCGTTAATTGTAAATAATATTCAAATAAATTCAATTTGTCATCTCGTTTTTCAATTAAATCAATTTCCAGGTTATATCAAGACTAATGTTAATATTATTCTCTACGTTATATAAAATGACATTCGGCCTCGGAAAAAATCAATACTTCCGAAATGAAGGTTTGCATTTCATAACCATAACATTACCTACTTTTGAATAATTTCATAAAATGGTCGAGCATAAAAGTCGTAGCATTAAATAAAAATTATGAAACTCGTTATTTTTTCTTAATTACTAATTATAGGCTATTTGATAATGTACTATTTACTTGAGATTACACTTGTTCTCAAACATACAAAAAAATCCTAGCCTTTTAATAAGGGCCAAGTAATTAAATAAAGATTGAGGAACAAATTATTATACACTGAAAGGTAGAGATATTTTAAATAGGCTACTGGATTGTTTATACATATATAACAGTTGCCCAAACATAAAAATTCAGTCTGGTATAAACAGCTGTGACGATTCAAGACTACTTGACGTTCGAGAATTTATGACTCCCGATGTCTTGATCGTTTGTTACAAGCAGTCAACGACGTTGGCAATATTGTCGTGCGGGTTTTCGGCTTTTCGAGCGCTGTTAGTCTTGATTTCTCGATCGTTGTTCAACTCTAATTTCTAGGCACTGCGTCAGCGGCCAATCCACAATGAAAAGATCACCGATTGGTTTCTGCTTGAGTCATCATTGATTCCTACTCTTTTCATATGTTACAGATACAGTAGAACTTGGTTATAACGACATCCAAGGGACCTTGAAAATTATGTTGTTATAAACGAGTGTCGTAGTAACCGAGATTCATATTTATCAATGTAGTGAGGTGGAAAATAAAAATAATAAACATAATTAGGCTTATTTTAGATTTATGTATTCACTTTTAAACATACCATGAACACAATAAAATACATGTACAATTATAAATACAGTATTCTGCATTAAAACAGTTTGTTCATTACTCAGCAAACTTATTTACTGAGGAGTGAAGTAATCAGTCATTTTACTCTGTTGTCTCCTACTTGCCCAATATACACTTTCTAAATTACTTTCTATGTTCATTATTTCAGTTGCAATTTCACTGCTCCCTCTCCTAGCTTCATCCTCCCTCCTCTAGATTCATAGAAATGTTCACAATTCTAATGGCTTCTAAAGTGTCACTCACTTCTTTTAGTGGCCATAGCCCCGGTTTCTTCAACCTTTGTTAAAATGCACCAAACATAGCGTTAATTAACTGTAAGTTAAAAGTATGAATTGCTGTTAAAATATTGCGTTTCTTCAACTTTACATTTCACATTTTAACATTCTGTTTGTTAACTCTCTGTTAGGACCAGAGATTTTAGAGTTTAACCATAACCTATAACCAACTATAGGCTCACTTCTGTTTTCTGAACTCTGACAATTGCGATTTTCGTTTGTTTCCGTTGTTTGATTCAAAGAGGATAGAAGTCTTTCTATTCTCTCAGGTTTGATTTCTGCTTCTTTCCTCGTCTGTATCACAATAGCGTGGAGCGCCGTATTGGTATTCCTGTTATGAAATGGAAAACACTGGAACAAATAGAAATCATGGGACTAATTTCTCTTCGTTCTAGATAAGTCTTCTGCTGGAAATTATTTCGCAATATAAACCAATTAATGAGAATAAACAAACAAACAAACGGATCTATGTTGAAAGCGAAAAGTGAGGCTTGCTAGAAAATAGCCTTACCTTTGTATGAACTTCTGGTCTGTCAGATCACAGAAATCATCCCCTCTGTTTATGTATTCATGGATATCATTTTCTAAATAATCCAGATATGCAAGTTCAGCATCTAACGCACCAGTCATATTGGATACTTCTATGCTATAACTGACGCCAGGGTTTTTGCCGCGTGTCCTTGAGTACAATGCACAGTCTGCGAGCATCTATTGATGTGTAGCTGAAAATGGTACCACCTCCTATACACGTCACTTCAGTAATCTGCCAACCACAGCTGTCAGTCTTGCTGCCCAAATAAGATATCACTTAACTTTCCTGCATGTGTCCAGTCAAGTTTCTGTTGCCACTGCAGCTGAGAACGGTACCTCCTCCTAAATACGAGTCACATCAACAATCTACCAATCACAAGTGCCAGCTTTATCGCCTATAAATTGCTACAAAAGTTAGACACTCGCACTTAAGTTTCCCATAACTTATTTCACATGCCAAAATCGGTGGCGCGCCCTATAACAGAGAGTTAAATTATTTAACTGCATGAAATTGGGCAGTTATATTAACATAGGTTTTAACAGCCTGTTACTACTAACTGTAGTTGAAGAAATGCTTCAACTGTTAAGTTTACAGTTAAAATGGAATAACACACTGTTATATTTTAACAAAGGTTGAAGAAACCGGGCCATACTGCGTTAAAATGCGTGCACTTAGTGAAAACTTGCTGTCGAAACTGACCGCATGCAGGTAGCATTAATATCGCATGAATTCGGGCAGGTTACAATGGGATGGGGAATCTACCTGGTCTATGATAGAAGGGAACAGTAAAAGGATTTGCCAGATTTCAGCAAAATATTTTGGTTCTTAGATAATTGTATTCCAAACTGAGGTTGAAAATTACGTTATATGCGAGGTAGACGCATATACGTTTGTCGTATTAAGCAAGGTAGGAAAGCATATGTTTTATGGGGAATTAGTTGGGACCACAGAATATTTGACGTTATAGGCGAGGTGTCGCACAAAACGAGGTCGCTATAACCAAGTTCTACTGTATATTAAGACTACTATAAGACAAAAAGAGTGTCACCAATATCACATTGAAGTAATCAGTTATTTTAAGTGTAATTTACCTGCCACGATGATTATGAAGTTTATGATGATGATGACTATATCATTCTTCTTTTCCTTTTTATTTTCTCTTTTTTAGCCTCTAACCCCTTTTCGGTACGCCACTGCCATCAGTTCTTTACGCCTTTACGCTGGACTCTGTGTAAGAACCGTGAATATTTGTTTGCGTCATTTCAAAGGAAATCCTTAGAAGAATCCTTGACGCAGTAGCTGTTGATGGAGTATGGCGAAGACGTTTTCATAATGAACTTCATAATCTATATTAAGACATTGATATTATGAAGAGAAATCAAATATACAAATTAACATGGGCTGGTGACGTTATAAGAAGATGTGATTATGGAACTAGCAAAAGAGTTTTATTTACTGCGTTGGATATAAACAGAAAGGCAGACAGATCAAGAGTGAGATAAAAATCAGATTATTCATTTCTTTGAATGACTGAGCCAAGATATTTAAAACTTTTAACTATTATAATTTTTCCCCACTTATTTCCAGATTACTTTACTCCAAATTATTCATGATGCTAAATTGTAAGTCATTTAATATTATTATTTACTGGCTTTTAAGGAACCCGGAGGTTCATTGTCGCCCTCATATAAGTCCGCCATTGGTCCCTATCTTGAGCAAGATTAATCCATTCTCAATCATCATATCCCACCTCCCTCAAATCCATTTTAATATTATCTTCCCATCTACGTCTCGGCCTCCCTAAAGGTCTTTTTCGCTCCGGTCTCCCAACTAACACTATATGCATTTCTGGATTCGCCCATACGTGCTACATGCCCTGCCCGTCTCTCTCTTCTGTAGGGGCATGAGCATTTATAACTAAGATATCGCACCATCTACCCTTAAGTACTAAATACGATAACCCATCACCGATAAATTCGACCTATTTTATTGCTGATTTTATTCTTTTATGAATAAAGAATCCTGTTCCTAATTGATGATTAGCGTTTCCTTCCCCAAATACAACAAATAATCTCCCATTTGTGTTATGCCATTCCCATCTAACCTAACCTCCTGTACTCCCATAAAGTCTAGTCTCTATCTAGCTAGTTCTTTTGCTACTAATGTTACCCCTCCTGTTCTATATAGACTTGTAACATTCCAAATACCAAATCTCAAAACCTTATTCCTTTGCTGTGGTCGTGCCAGAGAATCAGTCCATTCCGAGGCTTATTTGAAGGATTCGTAACAAGCTGTTTTTTACGGTGATGGGTTGTTAGCCCTTCGCCCAACCCCCAACTTGGAGGCCCACCCCTCATCGGCTGTCCACGACTGCTTATTCAATATATTCACAGCTACCCTCCATATCTGGAAACCGTCTCCTCGATGTAAGTCATTTAATATACTTTAAATTTGAATTTATGTAAATAATTTCCTTGTGAGACATTTAAATGTTACTGTTTAACATCCTTTGTCTGTGACAACCTCACCAAATTGAGAAAGATTAATATATTTAAAAAAATGAAATAGGAGCAAATTAACACTGCATTTGATACTAGCCTAGTATTAATAATAATAATAATAATAATAATAATAATAATAATAATAATAATAATAATTCTTTATTTATACTGGGAGAGTTAAGGCCATAGGGCCTTCTCTTACACTCTACCAGGTCACAAAGTATACAAGTAGTTAAAATTTAACAAAAAGTTAAAGAACAGAATATTAACATATTACAAAAAAATAATAATAATAGCATAATAAAATCACACTAAACAACGTAAAAATAATACCATAATAGAGAGGAAAAAAAAGTAAAATACATTGGAATAAGTTATAGTGAAAGCAAAAGAGAACAAAAAGGGGAAAGGAAGGAAAAAGAAATATATAGCCTATATTTTTACAAACTATGGCAGAGAAAAGGGCTTATAACTGAAAGGAATCTAATTCAAAAAGTGCAATTTTAATTTATTTTTGAAGCTAGACAATATTAATTTTGTATTATATTGTCTTGTATTGTAGTATTGTATTGCTTTGAATTGTATTGTATTGTATTAATTATGTTATATTCACAGCATTGTAGTAATTTTCTATCATACTGGTTGAGTGGAAGAGAAGGCCGAATAGCCAGTTAAAATAAACAATTATTATTATTATTATTATTATTATTATTATTATTATTATTATTATTATTATGTCCGACAGTCTCTGACATGTTGTGATAGAGAGCATTAACATTAAACAGCATTAATAATGTTAATAATTTTCAATAAAACGCGAACCTATCTCATTATGCCTATTGTATGTGAATTCGTATAAGAAAATTAGACCTGAGATCTCGTCATTACACAAAACTCCCTGGTAACGCAGCATCCCGCAGGAGCAGTGAGTAGCACTGCGGACAGAACTAGCCTGGTGGTCGGTCCGCCCAGCTCCCAATTTGTCTGTCCAGTGCAATAAAATCTTGGCGCTGAGAATCGATTCCCCTCCCCCTCGCACTCCCCGTCGAATCGCGGCGAAATCGGACGTGGTGAAGCCTTATCGAGAGAAAGAGAGAGTGGGGTTCCGATAACCCACCATCCATCTTCCGCCCTGCCCCAAGGAGGTGAATGCTGAGGAATGTGCCAAAACTGAGAAATACGTTGCTACATTATTTGCTTGATGTTGGGTCCAAAGTCTGCGAGCTCACACTGCACTGAATGTGATTTATTTTTTAAAAGGAACCCTTGTTTTAGAACTTAAAAAAATACTTGTATGTACGCAGTAGATTCTATACCGACTGCTGTATACATTTTCATGTTCTGTCGTTCTTTTTGGTTTTAAGTGGGAAGTAATTTCTTGGAAACCTATTCCCTAAGAAATATGTTTATGAGGGTCATTTCATAAGTCATGGCAACTATATTATATTAGCCAATAAAGCTTCAGGAATAGAAATTCACTATATGCGATTAAAGATCGCTGAAATGTGCCTCATAATACTGAGCGTATTCCGAATCTCAGCGCTGAGCAATCTGATGGCATCACGGTGTTCCGAATTTCAACGATGATGTCACTGATGCTCCATCGGTGTCTCACCGGTTCCATCAGCTTGCAGAGGTGGTGGCAGTCTCCATCAGTCGCCATCAGTGAATCTGATTGGTTCTTGTATAGGGCTGGAATTAGCAGACGAATGACATCGTGCACTGTTGTGTCATGGCGGTGTGTTCTGCTGTATTGTTTGTAATGAGCACAACGTAAAAACAATATGTTAATGGCTTATGAGCGAACATGCCAACGGACCAGTTATTACTACCGGTTCAAGAAATAAATTGTTTATGCTCTCTTTTCTTTGAACGAGATGGCAGTACGGAAATTTCGCAAAATTTTGCTAGCGTAGCACAGACAACAACTTATACAGTCGCCATGACAGCCATCGATCCTTCCAGCAGCTTTGTTCCTATTTCGCTGCAGCGTGACGTCATTGTTGTCCACCGGTCCTGTGAGATTGGGAATACGCTGATTAATACCAAATTGGGTTTGAGTATAGGTGGCAATGGGTAAGGGAAATTGAAAGATGCGAAAATAAAAAACATTGTTTTATTATGCACAAAAGGAAACAAAGTACGTTATTCACAGCTAACACCCTTCAAAATAATCCCCCAACGGTTCCACACATCTTTGCTAACGATAATGCAGGCGTTGAATACCATCGGCTGTGTGCGTTTCGTCTGTGTGTACCAGCTCTCTTCGAAACGCTGTTAAGATGTCCTCCCTCTTGCAAACCGCTTCCCACGCAGTGGCTTCTTCAATTGCGGAATGAGATCAAAGTCGCGTGGCATTAGATCTGACGCGTAGGGAGGATGTTCCAACGCAATATCACCCAATGCTTCTCGTAGCTCAGAATGACACTGACGAGCATTTCTGCCTCGAAGAACTGAAATTTTCACGTATAACCGTTGTTCAACTTTACTTATATTCATCTTGGAGCACAGCCTCTAGCATACCAACTTTTGCGTGTGCTGTCAACTAGTCACCAATGCATACAGACGCAATCTGGAGGTGATATCCCATACATTGTACAACAGCTCTTCAAACGTATATACTGAACTAACCGCATTTTCGGTTATTCGGAAGATATAACACAGTTGTTATGACTTATGAAATGACCCTCATATATATTTTAAGGTACCTACATTTGTCTGAAGAAATTTTATGTTTAAAAGTAAATCCATGGCGCTACAGCTCATGAAGGGCCAAGACCGACCAGTCGGCTGCTGGCCTTACGACCACATGCCAAAGCAGAGGTGGACGATCATCCAACCAGAATGAAGGTATCGTGTGGTTAGCACGATAATCCCCCCAGCCGTTATAGCTGGTTTGCGAAACCGAATTTTCGCTACCTATCGTAGCTCCCCAAGTGCATCATGATGGTGGGTGGGCACCGGTCCCATACACTGGCCGAAATTTCATGAGAAAATTTCTTCCTCCATGGGAATTCGAACCAGCGCGCATTTCGTAACGCGAGTCGTAGGCAGGATGCCTTAGACCACGACACCACGGCGCGGGACAAGTTTTATATTTATATAGTAATATTCAAGAGTGTTAAACCAGTAATTGTCATGCGATGTCGCAATCATCATCATCATCATCATCATCCTTCAAGATTCTAGACCAGATGGTCCGATTCGGCACACAAAATGAAATCATCAGTTAGAGGCAACCGGGGAAGTTTAACTCATATGATCATCGGTGTATCATCCTGGCGGTTCCTTAGTTTGCCGCATTGGAACTGGAGAGTTTCTAGCAGTGTTTCTATGGGAATTATGGAAAAAAATAATTGGTTATACTATGTCCCATTCTCACAGTTTCCAAGAGATATTATGGATACCCATTATTTTACAGGATTTTCCAGTTAAATATTATTATTATTATTATATTATTATTATTATTATTATTATTATTACAATGGAAGGAGTCCATAATCGTACCTATTTTTAAGAAGGGGGACAAGACTAACTATAATAACTTTCGAGGAATATCACTATTGTTGACGTGGTACAAAATTTTGTCGAATATCCTTTTGAGAAGATTAACTCCATATGTAGATGAAATTATTGGGGATCATCAGTGTGGTTTCAGGCGTAATAGATCGACTATTGATCAGATTTTTTGTATTCGACAGATATTGGATAAAAATGGGAGTATAAGGGTGCAGTACAACAGTTATTCATAGATTTAAAAAAGGCGTATGACTCGGTTAAGAGAGAAGTTTTATATAATATTCTTATTGAATTTAGTATTCCCAAGAAACTAGTTCGATTAATTAAAATGTGTCTTAGTGAAACTTACAGCAGAGTCCGTATAGGCCAGTTTCTATCTGATGCTTTTCCAATTTACTGCGGGCTAAAGCAGGGAGATGCACTATCACCTTTACTTTTTAACTTCGCTCTAGAATATGCCATTAGGAAAGTTCAGGATAACACAGAGGGTTTGGAATTGAAAGGGTTACATCAGCTTCTTGTCTATGCGGATGACGTGAATATGTTAGGAGAAAATCCTCAAACGATTAGGGAACACGCGGAAATTCTACTTGAAGCAAGTAAAGAGATAGGGTTGGAAGTAAACCCCGAAAAGACTAAGTATATGATTATGTCTTGTGACCAGAATATTGTACGAAATGGAAATATAAGAATTGGAAATTTATCTTTTGAAGAGGTGGAAAAATTCAAATACCTGGGAGCAACAGTAACAAATATAAATGATACTCGGGAGCAAATTAAACGCAGAATAAATATGGGAAATGCCTGTTATTATTCGGTTGCGAAGCTTTTGTCATCTAGTCTTCTGTCAAAAAATCTGAAAGTTAGAATTTATAAAACAGTTATATTACCGGTTGTTCTGTATGGCTGTGAAACTTGGACTCTCACTTTGAGAGAGGAACAGAGATTGAGGGTTTTTGAGAATAAGGTTCTTAGGAAAATATTTGGGGCTAAAAGGGATGAAGTTACAGGAGAATGGAGAAAGTTACACAACACAACTGCACGCATTATATCCTTAACGTGACATAATTAGGAACATTAAGTCCAGACGTTTGAGATGGGCAGGGCATGTAGCACGTATGGGCGAATCCAGAAATGCATATAGAGTGTTATTTGGGAGGCCAGAGGGGAAAAGACCTTTGGGAGGCCGAGACGTAGGTGGGAAGATAATATTAAAATGGATTTGAGGGAGGTGGGATATGATGATAGAGACTGGATTAATCTTGCTCAGGATAGGGACCAATGGCGGGCTTATGTGAGGGCGGCAATGAACCTCCGGGTTCCTTTAAAGCCAGTAAGTATTATTATTATTATTATTATTATTATTATTATTATTATTATTATTATTATTATTATTATTATTATTATTGATCTATACAAATGTCTTTATGCATAAACATTTTAGAGTATTAACCGAATGTAAAGTAGCATCCATGACTTTCTCTGTTCAGGATACTCCAAGAAATATTGTTTTATTTTATTAATATTTAATGTAATGTATTTTCTTTTCCATTTGAAATTTCAAAGTTGTAACGAATATTGTGGTTTTCAAGATGGAGGCATTGCATATATTCAGTGAATTTTGTTCGAAGATTGGACAAGAAATCAAAAAGTTTTTTAGACAACTCTTTAATTATTATTCACAAAACAAAACTGAAATATCAAATCAAAAATGTAATGACGCTTGAGGCGATGGATTGTTTCAATGTTGTCCAGTAAGTTAATGGCCAGAAGATTTGGATGTAAGATAAGTCACTGCTGATAATTCCATGACCTTGTATGTTAAAATATATCCTGGGGCACAAGTCTCATTTATTTCCCGCCAACGTCAGAATTTGAAGTTAACAGAATCGATCCGCTTAATTGATTGAAATGTACAGTATGTATGCCCACAGTCCACACCTGTGGAGTAACGGTCAGCGTGTCTGGCTGCGAAACCAGATGGCCCGGGTTCGATTCCCAGTCGGGACAAGTTACCTGGTTGAGGCTTTTTCCGGGGTTTTCCCTCAACCCAATATGAGCAAATGCTGGGTAACTTTCGATGCTGGACCTCAGACTCATTTCACCGGCATTATCACCTTCATCTCATTCAGACGCTAAATAACGAAAGATGTTGATAAAGCGTCGTAAAATAACCTACTAAAATAAAAAAATAAAAAATGTATGCCCACTATCACACGCTTTGCAAGCTCTGCCTTGGAATCAAATACCCAGAAGACGTCAACTGACTGAGGTACGGAGAAAATTAATGTACAGGGTCTTCCGTTAGGAACGCGACAGGACCCCGCAGTCCGCACGGCCTTTGCATGTTAGAGCGCGGCTCCCCTTCACCGGTAACTTCAGTCTAGTCGCGTTCCTAACGGAAGACCCTGTACTTGTATGAAACCCTCCCGGTTGGTCACCCGTTCAAAAAAAGTAGTCGTGCTCTGCTAGGATTGATCTCTATCCGCTGTGAAGGACCGCCATTGTTGACGTGGACGCCGTGGTCACCCTCGCCCCTCGACGCCTCAGCAATAATGGTAGAAACGAGACGCCGACTCTTTTTGTACCTCGGTCTCGACATTTACCCAGATCGACTCGGAGGACGGATTCCCATTTTTCCTCGTTGATTCCCTCTACTACTTTTGCCACAGATCATAGCGATTCCAGCTAGACGTGTTGGGGCTGGGAGGTTGTAGACGTGAGTGATCAGTGGGTTCCAGAAGTACATTTACATATTTTTTCCAAGAGCATATTATAACTTACATAGAACGAATTATTAAAGGGTGTAAATGATATGTTGTTATTGAAGTGTTGTATCAGTGAAGAATTATGTTGTGTCAGTGAAGTGTGCTGTGTAAGTGAAACGTGTTCCTGTCAGTGAAGCTTTATAGTTTATAGTGGCAGTGCATAGTATTTGAACAGTGAAATGTTTTTGAAGTGTTAGTGAAATCAGGATAGAATCAGTGAAATGTGTCGTAGTTCCATTGCAGTGAGTGAGTTGACAGCGAAATGAGTGTAATGTTGAAAGGTACTTGTGCAGATATGAACATATCATACTCGTGGGCTTTAGTTCGATCTTAGTTTTAAGATATAAATTAGATTTATTTCAAATGTTATTTTAAGTGATCGTTTCATTTAATTTAGTATATTCCCTGTTGTTGTTGTTGTTATTATTATTATTATTAATTATTGTTAGTATTAATTATTAGTATTATTATTAATTGTATTTTTAATTAATACGTTTATTATTGTCATTATTGTGTGTAATTAGTTACCACTGCCACCGGGTATATACCCACTGCAGTGTGAATAAATAGATACATACATACATACATACATACATACATACATACATACATACATACATACATACATACATACATACATATGACCTATTTTGTGCATACCTGCGTATTATCTCACTTATTATAAATTCGTTATATTTTGATTACATTAAAGTTAGAGGAAATATTTACAAATACATTCTGTACTATACAGAGTGAACCGAAAGTGCAGTTTTTACCACATTCAGTAAAAATATTTCTAAACTCTGTCTCTCCCCTTTATTAAAACCTGATCAGAAGGTCACGATTATGAATCAATATCTCTGGCCCACTCTTACTTATCCCTTACAGTGTGCTCCACTCTACCAAATCAAAACCAAATTTCTTAATGATTTAGATAAAGTTACCAGAGGAGCATGCAAAGAGCTTATTGATCTTCCTCATGACTACCCTGACGGAATGCTTTACTCCCCTAAAAAATATCGTGGTCATTCTTTAATGAAAGCATCTTGGAAAGCTTATGTACAACATATAAATATCTGTAATACTCTTCTTCGTGTTGATGACTGCCATCTCCACAATATTATGAACCTTGTAAGCGAAAAAGTTTCTGCTCTGTCAAAATTGAATATCACAGCTATTGATGCTATCAACTGGTCAGGTCGTAAAATTCGTAAACACTTAGGAAACTTGGACAAACCATACCTTGCGTGATAAAGGGGTTATTGTTTACAGTGATCTCCCCAAGGCTAACTCATGGGTAAGCAATCGAAAGGGCCTCTCTTCCTCAGAATGGACCAATGCTTTAAAAATGTCAAGCAATATTTCGACGGTTCGCGCAATACCGGGCAGAACTCTAAGCACAACCCGCTGCCGTCATCCAGACTGTAGCGAGCTTGAAACACTTGGACACGTTCTTGGACAATGCCCCAAAGGCGAGCTGCTGATCAATGCTAGACATCATCGTGTACGACATGCTTAGGCGACATCGTTAAAAACTTTAAATTGGGAGATTCATGAGGAAGTACATTGTGTATCATCAGATGGTTCTTTTAGACGGGCAGACATTATTGCTATTAACGGACGCTTAAAACGGGCTCTTGTTCTTGACCCTATTATCCGTTTCGAAAGAAACCTAAATCAGGCCACCGAAGTTGATATTGAGAAGAAGTCTATATATGAACCTTGTCTGCCTTATCTTTCTCAAAACTACAACGTCCCTCTTAAACAATGGTCTGTCATTGGTTTGCTGTTTGGCAGTAGAGGTTCTATTACAAAATTCTCATGGAATTATCTTAAGGAACTTCACGTTCCTTTTGATTATGTAATGTCTGTCCTTATAAATATTATCAAGGATTCCTTTCTCAAAACTGACTGGTTTATCGAAATTTGTTGTATTTATCAAGAATTCAATAAATGAATACTAGCGAATATAGATAATATAAATTATTACGAAGACTTCATCTACAAGCACCCCAGTTTGAATCCATTTCATATTTTCATTGAAATATATAACAGCTATTTCTGTATAATAACAATAAATTCAATCCTCATAGCACCAAACTTTTCTTATGCAGACAAAAGCTTGGATTCTTTCTGCAATATAAATAACTAGGTACTATTGAAAACCGTAAGGCCAAGAAAAATATATAACAAGGTCATAAGACACAATACTTCGGAGAAGGCTACTGTTATCAGCTCACTGTTGAACAGAAATATAAGTCTTATACACTTTCTCATGAAAAGAACAAAACAGTTTACCATCTTAATCCCTGGTGTTGGAAGAAAGAGTACACAACATAATGCACTTCGTGCTGGTTAGCAAGAGATAAGGCATGTCATCACAAGTATTTTACCACGAATATTGCCCGTTTCAATTATACAAACATATTTATATTTACGTTTATATTCATATATATATAACTCTGCCTCTCCCATTAAATTATGCTACCTGTGGCACATTTGTTTCTTTCCAGGAACCAAGAAGCAAAATTAGTTAATTCAAACTGATACTAATTTCAGTAAATAATGTCTTTTATATGCTACAAAATAGTAAATTTCTCTCTTTTATTTTTAAAATATGTTTCCCATCAACTACATACAGTATGTGGTCTCCAAAAATATTGTTCGCATTTCTTTTTTTTTTTCTGGAAATAAAGGCTGCTTGTTACAAAAATAGCTCATCTGTGTGACTGACGACTTGGCTACTGCGCAGGCGCAGGCTGCGTGTGCTGTGCATTTGTAGACTCTGTGACAACCTGTGCTGGCTGTGAAGGTGAATCATCACTGGACACAGCTGAAGTAGCCCACACAATTATGATGATAACTAATATCACTGCAATTATTCCCATGATGATCATCATCTTGAGGTTTTTCCACCAATATTTCCGCTTCAGTTTGCCAGCCTGCTGCTCAAACTGTGATGCTCCCTGCTGCAAGGCATCTGCACGGTTATCCAATTCTGACAATTTTTGATAGTGCTAAATATAAACTACTAAATCATGGCTCAACTAAAGAATCTCATAATGAAGCGAACTGAAATGTCGCCTCCATCCATGCACAACAGCACCACATTGCAATGCAATAGGAACTTAAAACCGGAAGCACAAATCAGATGTATTCAAATCAACCTACAGCACTCCAGAGTTGCAACTGACAACCTAATGAAAATCCAAGAAAACAATACAGATATTATATTTATACAAGAGCCGTACATAATTAAAAATAAAATAGCTGGTATTACAAAAATGTTCAAAATATTTACCTCGGGCGAAGGAAGAAGCCGTGCAGCTATAGTTGTGACTAATGATAAAATTGACGTCCTATTAATAAAACAACTGTCGGACGAAGATACTGTTGTACTAGACGTAATAGCAGGAAACCTAAGGATTCTCATCGCAAGTATGTATTTAGATATAAACAATGAATTGGATTCGAGCTTGGAGAAAATGAAGTCAATACTATATCACGCTAAAGGAAGTAGAGTCCTAATAGCCATGGACAGCAATTGTAGATCCACATCCTGGCACGACACACTGACAAACACAAGAGGCAGAATTCTTGAAGAATTTCTCATGGGAAATCAGATGCACGTTGTCAATGAAGAGAGTGAAATGACTATCTTTTGGACTAGAAGAGGATCCAGTAATGTTGATTTAACAATAGCCAACAACCAATTGCTAAGAGAAGTTTGTGAGTGGGAAATTAGTAGTGAAGAAAGCTGCTCCGACCATAGGATCATCAAATATTCCATAGGTCTGAAGAAAAACAACTACCATGTTATAGATTGTAATCACCAAGGAGTGAAGTATATAGTCAAAGAACAAAACTACAAGAAATTTCAAAAATCTGCTTCGATGGATGGCGATAAAATTTAATCAACCAAACTGGGAACAACAGGCAGAAGAACTTGACAGCATACTATCATCTCATGTAGCTAAAGAAACTGACATTGAAAGTTGCATTGAAATATTTCACGAGGCTTTGAAAGCAGCTTGCAACCGGTCATTTAGGATTAAGCTGGGCTCAAGAAAGACATCAGGAACTAAATCCGTCCCTTGGTGGACAGATGACCTCACCTTATTGAGAAAGAAAACGAACGCATTAAGACGGAGGTACCAAAGAACAAGAAACAATGAAGAATTGAGGGAACAACGTAAAATACAGTATATCGAGGGAAAACAATGTATGAAGTAACAATCAAAAAGGAGAAGTTAAACTCCTGGAAGGAATTCTGCAATATGACTTCATCAGCTAACCCATGGAACGAAGTATACAAATTAGCAACCGGAAAAAGAAGCAACAAGACAACAATGACAACACTTCGCAAGCCTGATGGATCTCTAACAGCTGACATACGTGAAACGATTGAGTACATGTTGGAGTATTTCACACCAGAAGACAGCGAGCAACAAGAAACTGAATACCACAAGAAAATAAGAACACAGTCTCAGAAACCTATAGACACGACCGATGACAAAGGTTTTACCTTAGATGAAGTCAGAAATGCAGTTGAAAATATGGAAAAAGAAAGCGCCAGGGAAGACGGGATTACCTGTGAGATTTTTCAACAAACTTTCAAAATATTTCCTAGACTCATAACGACTCTGTATGACGAGTGCTTAAAAAGAGCAGTTTTCCTAAGATATGGAAAAAGGGCGAAAATGGTTCCAATTATAAAACCTGGAAAAGAGAACAGTTTGGAACCATCAAAATTCCGACCTATAAGTCTTCTCAATATCGGCGGAAAGATACTAGAAAAAGTACTAGTAAACAGAATAAATCATCATGTATTCTCTCATGATCTGATGAACAGCAATCAGTATGGCTTCACACCACAAAGATGCACAATAGATGCTGCAATGGCAGTGAAGGACTTCGTAGAAGAAAGCCTAAAAGCAAGAGAAATTGCAGTCGTCGTAAGCCTAGATGTTAAAGGTGCTTTCGATTCCGCGTGGTGGCCTAGTATCTTATATTCTCTTAAAGAACTCAGATGCCCAAGAAATCTATACAACTTAGTTAAATCCTATTTTAATGAAAGAACTGTAGTAATGACAACCAACAGCGTAAAATTAGAAAGAGAAGCCAGTAAAGGCTGCCCACAAGGATCGTATTGGGCCGACTCTGTGGAATATTTTGTATAATTCATTACTGAACCTTAACTTCATGAAACGAACAAAAGCGGTAGCGTTTGCAGACGATTTAATATTAATAATCAAGGCAGACAATGTAGTTGAAGCAGAAAATTACACGAATATGGAAATAAAAAAAAATAGCTACATGGGCTGAAAGAACAAAGATAATCTTCAATGAAGAGAAATCTAAGGTAATGTTAATATCGAGAAGAAACGAAAAGAAAAAAAAAGAAATCAACATCTACCTAAATAACAAACGGCTGGAACAAATCACGAAGATGAAATATCTAGGAATAATCCTCGATGACAAGTTTAAATTCAGTGAACATGTAAACTACGCAGTTGAAAGATGTGCTAAATTAATCCATACTTTATCCAGATCAGCCAAAATAACTTGGGGACTGCAACATAAAGCTCTGAAGACGATATATAAAGGGAGCCATACTACCTCTCTTGCTATATGGAGCACCAGTATGGGCTGAAGCTATGAAGTACGATTCTAACAAAGCGAAATATACTAGAGTCCAAAGACTAATCAACATAAGGATATCAAAGCCTTTCGCACAACATCTACCGAAGCTCTGTGTATGCTGTCAGGAATAACTCCCATTATCATAAAAATTGAGGAGGCACTTAAATTATACAACATAATGAAAGGAAGAGTAAAAAACCAAACTTATACCATAGACCGAGAAGTGGAAATCAGAAACTGGCCTCACCCAGCAGACGCTGTCAAGATCAACGAGGATCAGAAGATAAGGACTACACCCTTCAAATATTCACGGATGGGAGTAAGAGTGAGTATGGAGTTGGAGCAGGGATCGCCATCTTCGTCAGAAATGAACTCACCAACCAATTAAAATTCAAACTAAATTACAGATGTTCCAACAATCAAGCCGAGCAGGTAGCAGTCATTAAAGCACTGGAAGCAATAGAAACAATTGACATCAGGGACAACAGACCACGCACAGCAGCAATTCTCACAGACAGCAGAATAACAATAGACTCCTTAAAGAACAATCACAACCACAAATACCTTATAGAAGAAATCAGGAAGAAAGTCTTAATTTTGGAGAAAGTAAACTGGACGATAGAATTCTTCTGGATCAAGGCCCACGTCGGAACATACGGTAATGAACTTGCGGATCGACTAGCGAAGGCAGCGGCACGAAACAAGGATGCAGCAGTATGTTATGATAAAATACCAAAAAGTATCATTCAAAGTGAAATAGAGGAAGAAGGAAAACTAAAATGGCAGAAAGAATGGGACGACACCACAAAGGCAGCGATAACAAAATCCTTCTTTCCTAATGTAAAAGAGCGGCTTAAGATGGAATTAAATATTACAGGCATCTTCACGTCAATGGTGACAGGACACGGGATGACTAGAGCCTACCTCCATCGATTCAAGTTACTGGAGAGTGCAACATGTCCGTGTAATAGTGGAGGTCAGACTGTAGATCACTTGCTGTATGATTGCAGAATATTAAGAAAACAAAGGGGAATTCTAAGAAACAGCATCTCGAAGACAGCAAGTTGGCCACCTAACAAATATCAACTTGTAAAATTTCATCTTCAAACATTCATTGCCTTTATAAATTCAATAGATTTTGAACAATTGTAGCAATGCATTTATAACTAGGATACACACATTTATCATTCAATTTTTATACAATTATCAATTTGTTAAAAAAAAAAAAACCAATTGCAATATTTCCAATCATGTATATATACTTTCTTTTCTTTTTATTTCGGTTAAGCCATATATATGTATTTGTATTAATTCTCTATCTTCCTTAGGTAATATCAATGTATCCAAATGTATATTTATCGTATTCGGAAAATCTAAAACATGTAGTATTACTCTGTAATGGAGCATGTTGTTCAATAAAAAAAAAAAAAAAAAAAAAAAAAAAAAAGGATTCCTTTCAAATATTACATCATCATCATCATCATCATCATCATCATCATCATCATCATCATCATCATCATCTCTATTTCAATTAATCCACTTATATTTGCCTTCAATTAACTTTCTTTTTTCTTTAATGTATCACATCACATTATACTGTACATGTTTATTGTTTTCAGGACCCTTGTGGTCACTCAAATTCTTTGAGCTGATATATATAATTTAGAAAAAATATATATATACATTAATTTTAGGAGTTTTTCAATGAGATATTTACAACAGAAAAGTTTAATACAATTTTGCTCGTTTTTGCTTCCTTTACGATAAAAATTGTTTTATGTGAAATATTTCATAGCGTGTTTTAGGAAAGCCATTGATTTAATTCCTAATATGCTCAGTCAATTTAAGAGAGCAGCGTATTATGATAATAAATGATTGAATGAATTTTAGTTTTGTCTTTTAAATTTGCAGAAATTTGATTCGAAAAGATGTAACTTTTCGTTCTGCAAAGAAAATTTAAAATGTTATATTTGTTCGGATCAAATTTCTGTACATTTCTTTCAATCGTTTATTATCATAACGCACTGCTCTCTTAAATTGACTGAGCATTTTGGAAATTAAATGGCTTTCCTAAAAACACGCTGAAATGTTTCACATAAAACAATTTTTATCTCGTAAAGGAAGCAAGAACGACCAAAATTGTATTAAACTTTTTTGTTTCATATACTGTATAATTATAAAAAATAATCCCTTGAAACTTTACATACTCCCACTCGGTAATGAATTTTGAAATAATATTCTGGGGAAATTCCACAGATAGTAACAGTATATTCATACTACACAAAAGAGTAATTAGAATAATAGTAGGTGCCAAATCTAGGGAATCGAGTAGGACTATTTTCAAAAAACTACAAATAATGCCCATGGCTTGTCAGTATATCTTTTCATTAATAATCTTCCTCGTACGTATGTAATCGTGAAAACTTTGTAACTAATTCAACAGTTCATAGCATAAATACGCGTCAAAAATTACTTTCATACTCCATCGGCAAGTCTGTCGTGCTATCGAAAAGGAATGCGTTATATGACAGTAAAAAGTTTTAATAGCCTCTCTATGGATATAAAAAATGAAACTCAAAACATAAGATTATTTAGGGCGAAATTAAGGAAGTATCTAATTTCTCACGCCTTCTATTCTGTAGGTGAATTCATGACATTCAACAACGCATCATGAAATTGATACTAAAACTTTGTGTTGTACTAATAGACTATATTGTAAACCTCTTCTGTATATATTTCAACTAGATTGTGACTATAAATTAAGACTTTATAGTAGTATTAAGTTTTCTGACTTATTCCATATTCTAACTGTGAAAGCAATGTACGAATACCATGGAATATTAATAAATAGGCCTACAATACAATAAAAAGTATTAATTATTCTCATAATTGTCAGCGGTTTCCCGCTGAATCTAGTCCTTTTTACAATCATTAGAGGAAAATGAAATTTTGAATTCTATAATGCGAATATATTTATGTACTGTTGGCGACACTGAGTGTTATGTTCGCCATCTAGTCAAAGAAGTTTTTTTTTTTATAAAAAAGCCGCCCTAAATAAGGGTATGAATAGATTGGCTTACTAATCAATTCATAAAGAATAATCATGAAAACCAATTGTGTGACAATTTGAAAGGACAATGAAAACATTAAGATAAATGATATGAAAACATAGGAAATCATTTACAATAAAAGTTTGTTGGGTAAAAGTGATTACTAATTATAGCTTAGGATTTTTTTAACACATGAGATCCTATGGCATCAATCGTTGCATCAGAAATCTTAAATTGTTTAAGTTGATTTAAAGTTTCTCGTGGGATCGTGCCACGGCATCGAACATGAGCCCAAAAACTGTCCAATGTGTGATGTGGTATTGTGCTCCTAGATGCTGACAACAAGACTCATATATGACTTGTTTTTCACGACACACCTCTTGTGGCTGTTGCTCGTGCATCTCGAAACGGATTGTGGGATCAAGAATGACACCCATAAGGCTGGTTCACAATAAACCGGGAACGAGAACCAGAATGAAAACGAGAAGCAGAGGACGTGAATATGATTTTTTTTATTCACAATAAGGCGAGAACGTAGACGACTATGCATATCGATATGTATGTCAATAACAATATGTAAAGTCGATATTACGCATTCTGATGTTATTTGTGTATAAATGACCAATGGCGTTCTCTCATGAGTACAAGGCAACCAATATAAACACAGGTTTAACCAACTTCGAAATTTCAACTGAAACATTTTATTAGGTACGATACTATAAATATGCCCATGCATCTTTATTATCACAACCTATTTTAAGTCTACCATCAGGTAAAATAATTAGAGAAGAAACATTTGTAATAGAACAAAAATGAACACAACAGTAGTTATTGAATTGAAGCATGAATATGTAGTGTGTAATACAACCAATACAGTAATAAAATATGATTCACTTACGATCGGTGTTCAAAGATGCAGCTATTGAAAGACACGTCATCATCTTTATACGAGGCGCGCCGCTTAACGTAAATGTGAGGATTTTCCTCAACACTCATTAGGCCTATTAGAATCTCATCAAATAAAACTTGCTCCATGATGCACAGCACAGAACAAAATAATGCATAGGTTATGTCACGGTCTTCTTACTACAAAATATACGATGACAAAATAGCTTTTAGATGGCAATAGAATGAATCTAGTGGGCAGTGATCGGAAACGTGAACGCCAAAGTTGAAACTTGGCCAACTCAACGTTCCCGATCCCGGGCTCTGGCAAGCTTTTCGTTAATTGTGAATGCTCACATTTAAATATACACATTTTAACAATTTTACCGTTTTCGTTCCGATTCTCGTTTCCGGTTTATTTTGAACCAGCCTTTATCCTTCTGCCGATCAATTATGATATCAGCATGTCTAGTAGAGCCATCAGAAGAGACGCAACCAACCTCCTCATAAACCTCATAGGAAGCATTCTGACGGATTGAAGATGCGATGAGAGAACGAACCGTATTATGTCCGTTGATTCGGAGCAATTCTCCATGATGGCAGAAACACAAGAAGCCATGCTTACGCGAACAAATTATCGACTATCGATTAGTAGGTATCAGGTAAGTTTTCTTTGAACGCCAGTGTACGAGTGAATTCTAACAGTTGCCGTGTTTCATTACTCGACTTTTCGTATGAAGACAAATTAAAGTTGTCGGAAGGTGGACGCGGCTGTGAACAGTGATTGAGTAGCGTCGCGTCTCGTCCGTTGTCTTCGCATGTAGGCAGACGCGCGTGCGACGCCGTTTCGTGAAATATTGATTGCAAGCATAGCCTGCGTGCGACATAGCAGGTTTACTTATATACAGTATAAGCAGCGGAAAACCTCTGGAAATGGAGCCAACGACTGGCGTAGAGGAGAAGAAGAAGATGATATATTGATAATGATGATGTGTTGATGATTGTGATGATGATAATGATAATAATTATAATAATGATTTATTTTAGCTGGCAGAATTAAGGCCGTAAGGCCTTCTCTTCCACTCAACCAGCAAAACGTATACATACATATGTATGAACTTACAAAGAATTCAACAATTTGATTTAGATAAGAGTTACATGTATACAAGAGTTATTTACGAATTAAAGAACAAAATACTCTGAACTATTAATTAAACACTGAAATACAAACTATGTAGCAGAATTGAGCTAAAATACATAGAATGTTAATATATTTCAAATAATGTTAGATAATAGAAAGAGATTATTATGAGACAATTTTGAAAATACAGCACAGTCAGGATGCATGTCTAAAAGAAGGAGTAACAATGTAGACAGTGATAGTTTAAGTCAGTGTGATTGGAGTGAAATGCTAAGAAGGTTATTTTTAAGCTGTTTTTAAAAGTGTTTATTGTCTTGCAGCCCCTAATACTTTGTGACAGGAATTCCATTGTCGCGAGGTGACTACTGTAAAAGATGATGAATAACAAGATGTTTTCAATGAAGAGGTATACTTAGCGTGCCACAGATAAATGATCTGGTATTTACGTCGTGGTTAGAATATAGATAAGAGAAACGAGACGAAATGTAATTTGGTGTTGAGGTGTGCAGAATTCGAAAGAGTAAAGACAAAGAGTTTAACGTTCTACGTTCTTTAAGTCGGAGCCACGAAAGATTTGAGAAGGACGGTGATATGTGATCATATCGTCGGATGTTGCACACGTATCTGACGCACATATTCTGAACTCGCTGTAACTTGACTGATAGTTCAGAACTTATGATGATGATGTGTTGATGATCGTGATGATATGTTGATGATTTGATAATGATGATGAAGATGATATGTTAATGATTGTGAGATGTGTTGATAATTGTGATGTGAAGACTGTGATGATTAAAATGGAGATGTATGATATGGGAAAGATCATAATGATGCAGATGATTATGATGATGAAAACTGAGATGTACGAGAATAACACGGAAAAAATTATATTGATGATAATGATGAAGAAAAAAATAAAAAGATGAAGTAGATCAATAAGAGAATATAATGGAGTGGGAATGAAAACTAAGATTGTTGTGATGATTATGATGAAAATGGAGATGTATAATAAGAAAAATTTGAAGATGATTCTGATGAAACAGTGAAGTTGATGAAACTGAACGAAGTGGCAAATGTAGTGTGAGTAGAACAAAATCGTTCCATCATTTCTTGCAACAAATAATTTAAAAGCTAGGCACGAAGGAAGGATCTTTCGTCGTCGCTCTTTTTAAGTTTTAGTAATCAATGGTTATAAAAAAGATTCTTGTTGTTACACGCCGATGAATGTTCAAAATAAAATATAGTTTTAAAACTTCCCTTCAACGTTCAGCTTTTACAGTGCTGCTGAGTAATTGGCAAGAGGATTGTAATGTACTTCTGCTGGGTTACGAGAAGGAATTTGTTACACCCTTAACTCTTAACGTCCTTTGAGCACTAATATAGTGTTACAAGAACGTCCACTATGATAATAGTTTGCTAACAGTACACTTATTCGTATAATCTGATTTTAGCACCTTTCAAATATTACGCTCCGTTGTAAGCTGTAAATAAGCTACTAGCTTCAGAAAATAATAAAAAAAAAAGAAAAGTTTGGGTTCTTAGTATTTCAAGGTCATCTATAATATTTTCGCTGTAAGAAAAATCCCAATATAAACAATAGCACGTGACTGAAGTGAGGCTTCATTGGCCACTGTTTGGCGCCATAGATCCTCAGTACGTGTTCCCGCCTACTGTTGTACATTCTGTTTCATGTTAAACATTTCCCGTTACTCGTCAAGTAGACCTAACCTCACTACTATGCATTCGTTTGCCTAGGAAACATTTACTTTATAATTACTGTAATTAAATTATCACATAACTTATTATATATCTTTAAGACTATTTGTTTTTCCGCTTTTGATAGGGTTTGCAATCTTATGACTAATAACCACACACACTGAGGATGCAGAAGCCATGCTTCAATGCCACGTGCTTACGTGAACAACTACGAGCTCAGGTGACGCCAGCTTGTTACAAGAACAGACTACCTTGGTACTACTGTTGGTATTCATCCGCGTTCATAGTACATAACAAAATATATAAGTAGTTTTTCTTTAACATAGCGTTTTGCATATGAGTGAAGTTATATGTTTCATCGTATTTAACAACTAGAATTCAATTTTTTATTTTCAAATGATACAACGTTATGGTTTCCAAGTGCGGAACTATATTTTCCTGCGTCGTGTGAGTGTTTCGACTTGGAGCCAATCACGGGTATGACAGCAATGTGCTTATGTTTACATTAGGATTTTTCTTACAGCGAAAACAGTATAGAAAAAAATGGCATTTGATCACAGATTATGAAACAATTATTACAGTATACTGTCGTTATACATACGAAAATTATACATTTGCGAAAAAATACGTAATCGACTCCGATAATACTATGAGTAGACGGTACAGATATCCAATATGAAAACTGATAACTACATGCTCCAAGACAGTCTATCATTTTTCAGGACTAAACTGCAGGATTATCCAGCTAAACTTATAGAAACATGTGCCAGTATTGATTTTGGTAGTGTAGGCCATCAAAGCGCACGTTTATGGACAGTTTTCATTCAGTATTAGACATTTATTTGTGGTGATGTCCCTCGTGGAATTTTTTCCACCATAGCCGGGGATGTGACCGGCTCGAAATACAGAGATAAAAGGCTAATGGAACGATGATTAACAGTCCATTAAATATCACTTAACGCTATATAATTTAGTGGGCCACTAACTTTAGAGATTCGTTTTAAAACGTTATATTAATTTTTTTACTCATTTTCCTTGAAACTCAGCATCAGAATAAACCACATATACTTTCAATATTTCTCTCACTTTTAAATATGGATTTTTGTTATGGAGTTTTTACCGTGTACATCTACTTAAAGCGCACAATTTAAAATTAAATCAGATATGTTACATTTCGAGCGTGCTATATTGTATTTTGTGTGCAATGCAGAACAGAAAACTTTATATCCTTACATGACTCCACAGGAAATAATCCCCTTAGTAATTTGACACCGTAATATGAGGACATAATAATTATTGTGAAGACAGTCACACACATACTGAGATAGAATGTGTTATTATCTCAATGACATCATTTTTGTTTGTAATTTATGTCCTTCCCGAACTTGAATATGCTATGATCATATCCCAATTTTGAAGAAATGTGTTGTTTACTTTTTTTTTGATAGCAGAACTCAACTTCAAAATTTCCTCGGAATCGACAGTCATATTGAAGCTTCCTTTACTTCTTTTCTCAATTTTAGCACTAGTGCTAGGATTTTGATGACCTATAAATCATGAAAAATGTCCTAAAAACAATGCATTTATGAACTAAAAATCTTTCAAAAATGCCCTTAAAAATGCCCTAAAAATTGGCTTTGTGGGAATATTAATATTTAGACTAGTAATTAAATTAAATTCTAGTACCAACATTGAAGTTTATTTAATTTTACATAATTTTTCTAAGTAGTACACTTTAATTAATTATTTTACCTGATGTAGTTCCATATAGTCCACCACAAGGCCACTATCCGGAACTAGCAGGTATAGAGGAGTCTATATTGAAGGGTTGGTTGGACTGATCCATTACGTGGGGGTGTACTACGTTAAAATGATAATATGTGTAGAAAAACGATTAAAATAATATACAAAATAATGGATATTAATTGGAAAAAAATATATAGAGAAAATATCAAAGGAAATTAAAAAATATTTTACATTAATAATGGGATTTGTGGCCAAAATTAAATGAAAATACCCCAAAAATGGACAAATAAAAAAATACTCTTATGAGTTGTAAGAGGTCAAAATTGCAAAAAAATGCCCTAACAAATATGTTTTAAAATACTCAGTTTATCACATAACTAGAAATACTAAAGCAGCAATGTTTCTGGCTTACTAGAAAAAAGATGCAATTCCATCAAAATCCTAGCCCTATTTGTCACCATACTATATATGCACAATAACTTGGCATCCCTTTCACTGTGACACCAAGATTTCGAATTCTTAAGCGCAATATTCTCTTTCATCTGAAATATTAGTTGTTATCAGGGGCAATTTCTCCGGGCATGCTATGCTTGCTGCGCAAGCCCAATATTTTCGTAGAATGTTATTTCTCAAAATGGGATTACGTACATTAAAATTTCTTTCGATTTTTGTAATAATGTCTAGGCATAATACCATCCGCAGGTTGCACACCGCAAGATCGCAACGCTTGCTCGTTTCTCGGAGCTACAGGAAAGACGTAGAAACAGCGAGAATATGATGCGCGCGCAAGTGCCTTCCTCCTAATCCGTCCAGTCGCACATGCTTCTGTTATATGCTGTATGAAGCTCTGGTCCTAGAGCTACACCAACGACTATTTAACGTTACACAGATAGCAGTAGTGTTGCCAATTCAGCGGTTTTCCCGCTAGATCTAGCGTTTTCGGCGTTAGTTTAGTGGGTAAGATTTATGAAACTTGTATTTCTGATCTAGGGATTTAGAGGGTATTTTTAGCACTCACAGCGGCAAAATAATATAATTTTACATTGACAATATAGCAATTTAGCGGTTTCTGCAAAGCTTCACAGCGGATGTTTAAGAATCGAGTTGGTAACACTGATTGGCAGCAGTTTTTACCAGTGAATGTGCTGTGATTTGCGAGTGTAATGTAAGTTTATGAGCGGAATGCATATGTTAGCTGCTGCATGTATTATTAGTTCTTAAACGTTAATTTGAAGTGTTGCAATGAGTTCGGAAATGTGTGTTATTGAAACTTTATTATCAAATCCATTTTCCCGGAGAACTATTCAAGAGAAGACCGACATTATAAAGAACGGCAGACCATGTCCAGGGCTCTCAGATTTAAAAAGACAGCGTAAGGAGAAAAATAGAGAATATGTGCGCTCGTTCAGTACATCTCAATACAACAATACGCATTGGTTGGCAGGGTCGAAAAAACTGAATAAACTGTTTTGTTGGACGTGTTTGTTATTTTCTACAGATAACGGTGTATGGTGTAAAAGTAGCTTTGACAATTTAAATACTTTAACATTGTCTATTACAAGATACGAAAAGTCTGCAAACCAGATGAATTATATCCTCCCATTTTCCACCATTAATAAAAGAGCAAGCCTAACTTTCGTGACCAGCATTCGCCCCTGGTTGCTATATTAAAAACTCAATAAGATATGCAAACCTTGATTAGTGGCATTACAATCCAGTTTATTTCCGAGGATAAGGATGTTGTCTTTTGTGTAATGTACAGTGAAGACATTATTCCCCATATAGTCAAAAATATCTAGAAGAGCAAACTACACCTTCTTATAGCGTCACTTATTCTATGCATATATATACTTTAATTCCTTCTCTCTCTTCAGCCATCCGTTGATTTAAACATGGGAGGATGTGGGACTGATTATATTTCGGAGGGCAGAGCATTTCCATCCTCTGGAAGCTGTGCCAGGTTATTGCGCCCTTCCTTCATCCTATACGTTGCTCCAGTGTTGCCAACATGCCACCAATTCTGGTGTAATTTTGTCGCGAGCTGAATTCCACAGCATCGAGGCGCTTCACTCATTTCCACGATGCTCTGCAGAGGTTCACAACAAGTGTGCCGCAGGACGCAACGGATTGTATACATTCAGTTTCAGATTATTTGCTCGATATTTAGTACCATACTGGCGTTCGACTCCTACTAATCGATAGTGATCGATAATTTGTTCGTATGAGAGTGATTTTGTTAATTATTATATGAATGGTTGACGAAGATAACATTCAGTGTCTCCAGTCGTACATATACAGGGTGTTTCAAAAATACGGGGCATAACTTCAGGTATGTATTTCCCACATGTAGACAATCAAAATAGTTCATTACAACATGTGTCCGGAAATGCTTTATTTCCGAGTTATGGCTTTCACAACATTGAAATTCACCGGAACGTTTTTCTTTCCGCAGGTCGTTGCAGTCAAAGGAGACATTAAGAGGGCACTCTGACAGTTCATTCCGAGGCGAAGGTTACATTCAGTGTTGTGTAGGCGTTAGACTGTGCGACATGTAGACTATTCAAATCAAGAGCTGGCAGAGATACACTTCATGTACGGTAAGGCGGACGGCAATGCTGCGCTGGCTCGTCGTTTGTACCAGGAGAGGTACTCACAGCGACAATGTCCAGATCGGAAGACATTTGTACGTCTCCATTACCGTCTGTGCGAGTATGGAAAATTTAACTCTCCTGGTTTGGGAAGGGGACGACCAAGATCTGCAACTTCAGAAGTACAGGGGAGATTCTGGAGGCTGTGAACATGACTCCTTCTATCAGCACACGAAGGGTAGCGTTGCAAGTCAATATTCCTCATACGACTGTCTGGAGACTGTTGAAAGAGTATCAATTGTATCCTTATCATTTGCAACGTGTACAGGCCGTGTCACCAGCAGATTACCCTTCACGAGTTAGGTTCTGTTAGTCAGTGGTTCTTGCAGCAGTGTGGTGTAAATCCGAACTTTCCTGCCTTAGTATTATTTACAGATGAAGCACAGTTCACACGAGATGGCATAACAAATTTCCACAATCGGCATGTATGGGCATATGAAAACCCACGTGCAACTGTTCCATCTCATCACCAGGTGCGGTTCTCCCTCAACATGTGGGCGGTATCATTGGTGATCGATTAGTTGGACCCCATGTACTTGTAAACAGACTTACGGGGCAGGCGTACACAAACTTCCTGGAAAACACCATACCTAATGTTTTAGAAGACACTCCACTGATCAATCGTCAACACATTCACTTCTTGCATGATGGCGCTCCTGCACACTTCAGTCGTACGGCTCGCCGGTACTTGGATCGAAGGTTTCCTGATCGATGGATAGGTAGAGGTGGCCCAATTGCTTGGCCTCCACGCTCACCTGATCTGAACCCTCTCGATTTCTACTTGTGGGGCCATTTAAGATCATTGGTTTATTCGTCTCCGGTGCCTGATTTGGAATCCCTTCGGAATCGAATTGTGGCATGTTCTGAGGTCATACGCAATACTTCTGGAGTTTGGGATCGTGTTCGTAGGTCAATGAGACATCGATGTGAAGTCTGTATTCAAGCAGGAGGTGGACATTTTGAACATCTTCTGTAATGACAACGACCTGCCGAAAGAAAAACGTTCCGGTGAATTTCAATGTTGTGAAGGCCATAACTCGGAAATGAAGCATTTCCGGACACATGTTGTAATGAACTATTTTGATTGCCTACATGTGGGAAATGCATACCTGAAATTATGCCCCGTATTTTTAAACACCCTGTATACCCGCGTTATAGAATTCTAAATTTCATCCTCCTAAAAAGTACTACGTTTAGCGGGAAATAGCAGATATTATTAATTATGAGAATAATTTATAGTTAATCTAGGTCATCATTTTCCCCCACACTTTTTTACCCGTTCCAATAATAGTGTCACCTATTGAGAACCAGAAATATGTAGGTTGGATAAAAAGTAATGGCAATAGTTCGATATTTCTGACATGGCTTTATTCACAGGGGTACAACATTTACGTACCTTCTATATAGTCTCCCCCTTATTTATTACCTTTTGCCAAATGTTTGGAAGGCGTCGTACACCATCAGCGCGTCCATCTTTGTTGATGTTCCGTATTGACCGCCCTAAAGCACGGATAAGTTCATCTCTAGTATTGTACCGGGTCTCTCGCAGTGGTTCTTTCACTTTGGTGAAAAGATCGTAATCGCATGGATCATATCGGGTGAGTACGGTGGATGTTCCAATAGTTCGCGTTTTCCGTCTGCCTTGGAGGTACAGCGTGGTGCAGTATTACCCCATCAATGTCATACGCCACAATGAACATCACCTTCACAGCACTTTGTGTAGGGCGCATATGCTTCATGCAGTCCCTGAAAACATTCTTGTGCACTACGACCTCGTGTCACTTCAATTTTGATCCAGAACGTTGCTCTGTTTTTGTAAATGTGGTCTTAGGGCGCTCACACTATCCCTATGAAAGTCAACGTTCTACACACTGCAGTAGATTGACAGAGTACTGTCGCCGCTGGCTGCACTAACTCATCTAACAGTCCTTGTTCATGTCCACACAGCTGGCAACTCTCGAACGCACCATCGTCACGTGACAGCAGTGTTGCCATTACTTTTTATCCAACCTATGTATCTTTCGTCCTATTTTATTATCTCTGTTAAACATAATCATTCATTTGCGTAGATTTAATTGCTTAATTGACCATTCAAAGACAAATTAACATAAACACAGTTGAGTTTTATAAAGTGATGGCTCTTCCCACACTGTTGTATGCCAGCGAAACATGGGTAATCAAGAAAAAAGACATAAATACTGATTGTGTATATGTATTCAATCTTTCTTTTTTACTTAATTATGTTTATTATTATTTTTAAGTTAATATTTGTATACCGGTATGTATTTTTCTGTATGTGACTTGATCCTGGTTGAGTGGAAGAGAAGACCTGCTGGCCTTAACTCTGCCAGGGAAAATAAAACTATTATTATTAAATACGATTGAAACTCTGTGATGAAATCTTTAGAGCAGTAAAAGGCTGCACATTGAAAGATCAAATACCAAACAATAATTTAAGAAATAAACTTGATATGTGAAGTATAAAAACAAATTAACAACATACAGAGATAATTGAATTTATCATCTAGGAAGAATGTCAGATGTTCCAGAGCAGATCTTAAATTACAGACCACAATGATCTTATTGTTCATGTTATAGTTGTAATCCCCTGGTAGATTTCAGAGACCTTATCTCTACCAGGTTAAATAAATAAATCTAAATCTAAAAAATCTAAAAAAAAAAAATGACCGCGATTTCGGAAGACCTTAGATAAATATGGCAGGAACAGATCTAGAGTCTACGCCATGAAGAAAAGAAGAAGACGATATAACAGTAGGCCTAAAACCAGGGATAACCTAGAAGCCCAAATTTTATAAATTCGGCCTGAAAAACAAGAATAATTGCTCGTTTAAGAGTTAAACATTCTGTTTTTTTGGAGCATTCTTTAGAACTGTTCTTAAATACGAATACTGACCAAGTCGCTGTGGCTGTCGTGGGTTTGTTCACCCCTCGGCGATCTGCTGGACTCGCTGCCCCGCAAGATGTAATCTCGAAAACTCGATGTCAATACCGCTACTCGAGGGGTATACGCTGGCGGCGATACCATCAGTTGGTATGTCCATCTCGACGTTAAAAGAGATGCACTTCCCTTCAGCGTGGAAGCTTGAGGCGTATTTTGTGAGGAAGATCGTCTGTGGATGTAGAATTTAGTTGAGAGCAGTGTCTTTGTTAAGTCACGAGAAACGTACAGCTTCCATTTAAGAATAGAAGTGTCTCTTCCTTACTCAACCGTCAAAATGCAAAAGTAAAAGTGTCTCTACAACGTCATTGATAATTTGTTGTTGTTATGGTAGGATACTTAAGTGAAACTGCATAAAGAAATATTATTATTATTATTATTATTATTATTATTATTATTATTATTATTATTATTATTATTATTATTATTATATTCTTTCACCTGACATAATTAGGAACATTAAATCCAGACGTTTGAGATGGGCAGGGCATGTAGCACGTATGGGCAATCCAGAAATGCATATAGAGTGTTAGTTGGGAGACCGGAGGGAAAAAGACCTTTAGGGAGGCCGAGACGTAGATGGGAGGATAATATTAAAATGGATTTGAGGGAGGTGGGGTATGATGATAGAGACTGGATTAATCTTGCACAGGATAGGGACCGCTGGTGGGCTTATGTGAGGGCGGCAATGAACCTTCGGGTTCCTTAAAAGCCATTTGTAAGTAAGTATTATTATTATTATTATTATTATTATTATTATTATTATTATTATTTTGGGAAGGATATCATCTCTTTCGTTGATTGGTACATCTGATGTTACATGTGTTCTGTGATTGTCAAAAATGACGTGATACGTTCAGTTCTAGTATTCAGTAGTCGGCATGTCCCTATTGCTTGGTCCGAAGGGTTGTGGGTTCGAGTCCCGCCTCGGGCATTGGTGTTGTGTTTGTATTAGTGTAAGTAAAAACAAAGGAAACAAATGAAAACGAAAACAAAATAGATAACTTTGGCTATTTATCCTTCTCTTTTCTCTTCTACCAGGAGATTACAACTGCAATATCAAGAATGCAATTAAAACTACAATTGCAATAGAATCTAAGTACTAAAATATGACCTGTTAAATAAAGACTAGACGGTTTATTGTAGAAGTTAAAAAAATAAATAAGTATAAATTAAACGTAGAACAATTATACAGGGTGGTTCAAAAGTCCGGAGACATAGACAAACTGCGTTATTTCTACAGATAGCGAAAAATGGAAACAGGGAAAAGCCGTTGGATATAATGTGTACTTTAAGAGTAACGTGCTTTAATTTTTATAATTAACAGAGTTGCCAAAACACGTTCAGGGAAAACGGCCAGGCAAGAATGAAATTCCACTGAATTCTTATGCTATCAATGTAAAGAAATGTTTCTTTGTACTGTGAGAAGTTAAAATTGCTAAACTCTGCATGTTGACTATTTTTTTCTCCGTTAAATAATAAGTATCTAAAATCCACTAAACCCACTAATTTGGCAGCTTTAGGATTGGCGGGAGTGTCGTACCAGTGTAAAGCCTCAAGGTGTATTCTACATTGAAAATTCAAGCACATTGGATTGAAAACTACCTATTTCCAACAACTTTACCCTATTTCCTTTTTTCGCTTTATGCACTAATAACGGAATTTGTCTGTGTCGTCGGATTTTTGTATCGCCCGGTATAGTGATAAAATTACTGAAGATTGATGTCTTTTATTTTTTACAAGAAGCCACGTCTGTATTTATCCGATGCGGCTGGACACTTTGTCCCATTATAGGCTACTGTACACAGTAAAAACACGCTACTAGGTCTATAGGCCTACTCTTTTTTTCAAGCAGAACTTTTGGCAGTTCTTAAAGTAGTTCAGTATCATGTTGAAGCAATACTTAATTTATTTCCAGTGCCTTTGCATGTAAAATTTTATGATAAAACTAATATTTCATAAGCTACTTTCTTGCGCTCTGGATAAGACTTGATTATAAGAAAATTTGGGCCTACTGCGGAAATATAACGCGAGATGAGGCGGATTTGTTGCCAAAATTTGGATTAGAATATATCAGCGTAGATACAATTTTAAACATTAATGATAATACAAGACGCTGTGGAAATGTGAAGCGAGAGGAGGCGGATCGGACGCGCAGTTGAAGATAACAAGGTTGCCGTGGAGATGGAGACCCCGTTGTGATGCGGGTGGCGTAACGTTTTCGTGAGTGTGGTGCGTCGCTATTGCACCACGTGTCACTTCGCCTTCCCGAGGGAAGCGCAGAACAGGCGAGTCCTCCAAGACGTGTCACTCTCTGCTCTAGCAGCACGTAACACGAGTCGAACAGTTTTAACGGGCGACTTATGTTACCAGTTCCCCGTGTTGTCAACTTCGTTCTTTTTTATTAATTCGGAAAATATCCATTTATTTATCTATTTATTTATTTATTTATTTATTTATTTGCTTGTTTACTTGTTTATTTATTTCTTTACTTATTTATTTATCTGTTTAGTTGTTTACTGGTTTAGTTATATATTTACTTATTTATTTATTTATCTGTTTATTTTTATTTGTTTACTTGTTTATTTATTTACTTATTTATTTATTTATTTATCTGGTTTTCTGTTTCTTTGTTTACTTGTTTATTTATTTATTTATTTACTTGTTTATTTATTTATTTATCTGTTAATTTGTTTACTTGTTTATTTATTTATTTATTCATTCATCTGTTTATTTGTTTACTTGTTTATTTATTTACTTATTTATTTAATTACTTGTTTATTTTTTTTATCTGTTTATTTATTTATTAATTTATTTATTTATCTGTTTATTTGTTTACTTGTTTATTGTTTGTTTATTTATTTATTTATTTAATTATTTATTTATCTTTTATTTATTTATTTACTTATTAATTTATTTATTTATCTGTTTATTTGTTTACATGTTTATTTATTTATCTGTTTATTTGTTTACTTGTTTATTTATTTATTTAATGGTTATTTGTTTACTTGTTTATTTGTTTATTTGTTTATTTATTTACTTATTTATTTATTTATTTATCTGTTTATTTGTTTACTTGTTTATTTATTTACTTATTTATTTATCTGTTTATTTGTTTACTTGTTTATTTATTTATTTATTTATTTATTTATCTGTTTATTTGTTTACTTGTTTATTTATTTATTTTTTAATTGTTTATTTATTTATTTATTTATTTATGTTTTATTTCTTTCTTTATTTATTTATTTTTATTTGTTTACTTGTTTATTTATTTAATTACTTATTTATTTATCTATTTATCTGTTTATTTGTTTACTTATTTATTTATTTATCTGTTTATTTGTTTACTTGTTTATTTTTTATTCGTTTATTTGTTTATTTATGTATTTATTTATTTATCATTTGTTTATTTTTATTTATTTGTTTATTTTTTATTTATTTTTTGTTTACTTTATTTATTTATTTACTTGATCTGTTTATTTGTTTATTTATTTGTTTTGTTTACTTGTTTATTTATTTGTTTGTCCGTTTATTTGTTTATTTTTAATTTACTTATTTATTTATTTATTTTATCTTTATTTTCTCCGTTTATTTGTTTACTTGTTTGTTTATTTATTTATTTATTTTGTTTGTTTAATTGTTTATTTATTTATTTATTTATTTATTTATTTATTTGTTTATTTGTTTATTTATTTATTTGCTTACTTGTTTATTAATTATTTATTTAATTTATTTATTTATTTATTTATTTATTTATTTATTTATTTATTCGTGTTATAAGTAATGTCGGTTTTTGAGTTGGTGTTTTGTAATATTTTAATTTTATTATTTTCTCCAGTCGAGTAATCCAACTTACAGTTTATCTGTGGTTACTGTTGCGTTTTGTGAGCATATGGCAGTCAATTGTTAATACAGTAAAATCTGCCTATGATGGAACTTTTGTAACAAGGAATCCTGTTGATAAGGAAAGACAATCTCAGAACGTATCGATTTTATACATGAAAACGAGTTCTATAAACTCGAAACCTCTGTAATACGTTAACTAAATGGTTGGTTATTGCCTTATAAGACGGAAATTTATTTTTAAGTTAATGACACAACTGCAGAGAAGGCATGGCGAAAATGTATATTTGTCCTATGTAGGTCTACTCAACAAGATGATCCGTTCACAATGTCGTGAAAATAAGTTCCATTAAGCATCAGGATGAGATTCCGTTACGTTTTCTGAATAGTTATTGGTCGTAAAAATGCATATTTATGTGTGGCTTAAGTTCTTTCTCGTGTTCCTTATACCACTTAAAAATTAAGCGACACTTTATAAGATGGAAACCTGCCAAGGTGGAAAATTTTCTACGGAACCATCATGTTTCTCCATAGACAGTTTTTCCTTATAAACAATATAAAATAGAGGTGATAAAGTCTGAGATTAGAGTCCTTCTAAAGCACTACTGGAAACAAAATTATAAAGCAGCTGCCGCGGTTCGGAGAATGTTTGAAGTCGAGGGTGAAGATGTCGTTAGTGAGACTGAATCACAACGATGTTTCCGACATTTCAATAAGCAGATATTAAATAATTACAATGTCCTGGAAGACCTAAGGTATGGAATATTGAGAATGGACGCACAGTTTTGAAACGAAATGCTATGCAAATTTCAGGCACGTCCTACTCATGATTTTCATAATTTCAGGGTAGTATCGGACATTACTCGGACAGTGCGTTTTTTCATCTACCACCATAACCTGAAAACATGGTTAAGTTTCTCTATTTCACAGAAACGTTGTCAATCTTATCATCGTTTGAAAGAAACTTTCCGATATCCCGATGTCCGACACCATTCCCTTTTTATCATACACCATTCACCCACAACTAAGTAATTTAGCCACGAAGTATCTGTGCTCACAGGGATCTTCAGTTCTCTCGCAAAGGCTGTTTTCCAAAACTGGAAACTTAACGAAAGGCAAAACCGTCTGCATCTCAACGAAGTGGAAATGTTTATTTTAATGGAAAACTTATCCTTGGAGTAATGGTCTCATATTAAAAAAATGTAATAATTGTGGCTAATGCTGGAACTTTAAGGAGAGGTTATAATATTGTGTTATCGGTATGTAGTAACAGAGAGGGTTTGAAATTGAACGGGTTACATCAGCTGCTTGCCTATGCGGATGACGTAAATACGTTAGGAGTAAATCTACTAAATACTAGGGGAAACACGGGAATTTTACTTGAAGCAAGTAAAGAGATAGGTTTGGAAGTAAATCCCGAAAATACAAAGTATACGATTATACCTCGTGACCAGAATATTGTATGAAATTAATATAAAAATTGGAAATTTATCCTTTGAAGTGATTGAAAAATTCAACTATCTTAAACAACAGTAACAAATATAAAAGACACTCGAGAGGAAATGAAACGATGAATAAATATGAGAAATGCCTGTTATTATTCGGTTGAGGCGATTTTGTCATCCAGTCTGCTCTCCAAAGAGCTGAAAGTTAGAATTTATAAAACAATTATATTACTGGTTGTTATGTATGGTTGTGAAACTTGGACTCTCATTCTGAGAGAGGAACAGAGACTAAGGGTGTTTGAGAATAAGGTGCTTAGGAAAATATTTGGAGCTATGAAGGATGAAGTTACAGGAGAATGGAGAAAGTTACACATCGCAGAACTGCACGCATTGTATTCTTCGCCTAACATAATTAGGAACATTAAATTCAGATGTTTGATATAGGCAGGGCATGTAGCACGTATAGGTGAGGCCAGAAATGAATGTAGATTGTTAGTTGGGAGGCTGGATGGAAAAAAAAATCTTTGTGTAGGCCGAGACGTAGATGGGAGGATAATATTAAAATGTATTTGAGAGAGGTGGGATATGATGATAGAGACTGGATTAATCTTGCTCAGGATAGGGACCGATGGCGGGCTTATGTGAGGGTGGCAATGAATCCGCGGGTTCTCTAAAAGCCGTAAGTAAGTAATAGAGATTCAAATCAATATGAATTATTAAATTAATAGTTTAGTATGTGTTTATACAGAGTGATTTATATAGAACTGACACATTTCTTTCATTAATTGTTTCAAAACGAATTGTGTTAGCGACAACTTATTATACCTAAAATGTAGAGGAATTTTGGGAGATTATTTACCTCTATAGCAAATGTTGAAAATGTCTTCCATCCTGCATAAGGCACAACTCAACACGTCGTTTCATGTTACTGGCCACTCATTGGAGGACTCTGTTGTCAATAGCTTGAATCTCCTGTGTGATGTTGTGCTTCAGATCGTCCAAAGTCTGGGGACGTGTGGCGTAAACCCTGTCTTTTAAGTAACCCCATAGAAAGAAGTCCGGCGTTGTCAAATCCTCAGATCTCGGTGGCCACAGGTTCCTGGAAATTATTCGGTCGTCGAAGAAACTTTTCGCAGCTCTCTGACACAATGAGTAGGTGTACCCTGTCTCCTGCGACAAACGTCTTAATGATTTTTTGGGTGACTGCTTCAGTCGTGCTCTTACGTCAACAACAACCGTGGGAAGCCTAGATGAACGATGCTTGCCCTTTTCACTCACCAGAGATCCAGTTGTTTCCAATTTGTTTACCAGTACCAGTATTGTGTTTCTTTTAGGAGGATTGCGAACACCAAATTCTCTCTGGTATGCCCTTTGAGTAGCTGTAATTGAATTCGTAATCCAGTATTCCTTCACAAGGAAGAGTCGTTGATTTAATGTGTACTGCATTTTCACGTTGACACAAAATGTCGAAAAACAGCTGCCAACAATAGGAATAAAACATAAACATCTGCGCATCTAGTGCTGCCAGCAATAGGAATAAAACATAAACATCTGCGCATCTAGTGACAAGGAATCGAAACTCCAGAACATTCTGCTTAATTTGGTGCTAAAATTGGGTCAGTGCTGCCAACAATAGGAATAAAACATAAACATCTGCGCATCTAGTGACAAGGAATCGAAACTCCAGAACATTCTGCTTAATTTGGTGCTAAAATTGGGTCATTGAATGAATTTCCAACGGAATAATTAAAGAAAGAAATGTGTCAGTTCTGTATAAATCACTCTGTATATTAATTCAGAAATATATTCATTTTATAAGCAATTAACAAAAAAATTTGTAATGACTATCGACAGTATCAGTAGTTTTGATTAGATACATCGATAGTTCTGTCGATTGTAGGAACTATAGTCAATACTATTGCAAGTGACTGTCGCCCATCGTCTAAGAAGATCTATCTCGTGGAGTCGAGGGCAGCCCAGACCTGGTCCAGTGCACAAGTCCCGTCCTCCCTTCGGCCGCCCTAACGACGCATCTGCAGGGGCAGTACTACGTCAATGTCGCTGCGGATCAACCGGCGACGTCCCAGATGCCCCACGCCTCGCAGGGGTGTACAGCCTAGTCTGCTATCGGCATTATAGTGAAATCTTGAAGTTGAGCGCATTGTATGTCTTGATTTAAAACAGAGACTATTAGTTTTTATGAAAATAATTATATGTATAGCCTAGGTATAATTCCCTGATAAATTCACTCGTATTACTGAATGTGAAGAAAATCATACTGATAGATTATGAGAAATCTCCGCACAGAAATAGACAGCACGACTGAAAACATGTATAGACTGACAAATCGAACTGAAACCCTGCCCGAGTTACTACGTGAGCGCTGGCTGTCTTGGGGAGGAGCAAGTGAGAAAGCACGGGGGGAAGGGAGAGAGCACTATGCACTATGTACTTGCAGGTCCACTCACAGTTTGTCAAACCTGCTAACAAAAGCATTAAAAGGTTGACTAGTTGCCTGCAATGCTAGCATAATGGAACCTTCCTAGCCGACAGTCGAGGCAAAAATGAAGAATCCGTTATTGTGGTAATACTGGAGAGTGGTTCTTCTATTGGTCGCGACGCCCACACACACCCTCTCAGATATTTACGTGGTGATTGGTGACTGAATGACGAGGAGCGAGGGAGAGAGAAGAAAGAAAGAGAGAGATTCCAGATGTTGGCGTGTTTTACGGGGTTTCACTTGAAGTTGTCAAACTATAATTTAGTTCTGCAAAAAGCTGTAAATAAAATTTTGCTGAATTACGTTACTTTCTCTTATGAAAAAGTGAATAAACAAAGAAAATGTGACAAGGGATTCATGGGGTCCCTGTAATATTGCATGAAAGTTTTATATTCTCGATTGAATGTTACTGAGATATTTAGATTATTGAGGAATTGGTTCTTGTCATTTCAGAGATTGGCATTCCCACAGTGTTTTAGTGATATATTCCACTTCTTAAATAGGTTTCTTTGACTAAATAACGAAACATTAACATAACAAAATACGACATGACGCATCCTCAGGTTGCGGATAGAGGAGACGGCTTCCAAATGTAGAGGATAGTTGCGAATATATTGAGTAAGCAGTCGCGAACAGCGGATAAGAGGTGGTCCTCCAGCTTGGGGGTTGGGCGAAGGGCTAATAATTAATCCATCACCGTAAAAACAGCTTGTTACGAAACCTCAAAATAAGCCTCCGAATGGGCTATGGACGAATCCAGAAATGCATATAGTGTGTTAGTTGGGAGACCGGAGGGAAAAAAGACCTTCGGAGAGACCGAGACGTAGATGGGAGGGTAATATTAAAATGTATTTGACGGAGGTGGAATATGATGGTAAGAGACTGGATTAATCTTGCTCAGGATAGGAACCGATGGCGGGCTTGTGTGAGAGCGGTAAGGAACCTCCGGGTTCTGTAAAAGTCATAATTAAGTAAGTGAATGAAGAGTCCACTGCAAGAATGATGGATGTCACTTTCTTGTGGAAAATGAACCAAGACTGTCAATGCATAGCTTAAGACATATAGAATATACATAGAGAGTTATATGGCATTAACACTGATAGTCATTGTCCAGTAATGATCGGAAAATCACAGTTAAGCTTTGAGCGCTAAGCATTTCAAACTTTCAATTGCTTCTCCAGCAAAATGTATTCCAAATAGCATCCATCATTCTTGCAGTGGACTCTTCAAATGTAACTGAGGGTCTCTCTTAGTAGGTTATTTTGCGATGCTTTGTCAACATCTTAGGTTATTTAGCGTCTGAATGAGATGAAGGTGATAATGCCGGTGAAGTGAATCCGGGGTCCAGCACCGAAAGTTACCCAGCATTTGCTCATATTGGGTTAAGGGTAAACCCCGGGAAAAACTCAACCAGGTAACTTGCCCCGACCGGGAATCGAACCCGGATCACCTGGTTTCGCGGCCAGACACGCTAACTGTTACTCCACAGGTGTGGACTAATTGAGGGTTCCTGTACATTTTTCCGAATCTGCATTGCCGAATATCCAGTTTCCCGAAAAATCGTTTTCCTGAAATCATATTTCCTGTATCCGAATTCTCACGTGACATTTTTCCGATATCTTTTATTTATATTTTCCCGAAGGGCAATTTCCCGAATGATGCTGAAAGTAATATACAATTAAGTAACGAGCAGACATGTATTGTAAGATTGCTATTTCAATGTATGGAAGTGGTGAATATGCTGTATTCAAACTTCATGAAGTGAAATTATAACCGAGTGTTCTCAGGTAGTCAAGATGTCTATTGCTGGCATTGTAGTCCTGAACTATGAACCTAATTCGTCTTTGAAGTTGTAACCAATTTCTCTTCGGCTATGACCGCTCGCGTTTACCCATTCCGAAATTTGCAATCATGATCCGAGTTTCTCTCACTTGTTTTTGAAGTTGAGTCAGTGCTGTGTAAAATAGTTTGGATGGTGTTTTCCGAACACTACTTGCTCTAGTGAAACTTACAGCAGAGTCCGTATAGGCCAATTTCTATCTGATGCTTTTCCAATTCACTGCGGGCTAAAGCAGGGAGATGCACTATCACCTTTACTTTTTAACTTCGCTCTAGAATATGCCATTAGGAAAGTTCAGGATAACACAGAGGGTTTGAAATTGAACGGGTTACATCAGCTTCTTGTCTATGCGGATGACGTGAATATGTTAGGAGAAAATCCACAAACGATTAGGGGAAACGCGGAAATTCTACTTGAAGGAAGTAAAGAGATAGGGTTGGAAGTAAACCCCGAAAAGACTAAGTATATGATTATGTCTCGTGGTCAGAATATTGTACGAAATGGAACTATAAAAGTTGGAGATTTATCCTTCGAAGAGGTGGAAAAATTCAAATATCTTGGAGCAACAATAACAAATGTAAATGACACTCGGGAGGAAATTAAACGCAGAATAAATATGGGAAATGCGTGTTATTATTCGGTTGAGAAGCTTTTGTCATCTAGTCTGCTGTCAAAAAATCTGAACGGTAGAATTTGTAAAACAGTTATATTACCGGTTGTTCTGTATGGCTGTGAAACTTGGACTCTCACTTTGAGAGGGAAACGGAGATTGAGGATTTTTGAGAATAAGGTTCTTAGGAAAATATTTGAGGCTAAGAGACATGAAGTTACAGGAGAATGGAGAAAGTTACACAAGACAGAACTGCACGCATTATATTCTTCACCTGACATAATTAGGAACATTAAATCCAGACGTTTGAGATGGGCAGGGCATGTAGCTCGTATGGGCGAATCCAGAAATGCATATAGAGTGTTAGTTGGGAGGCCGGAGGGATAAAGACCTTTAGGGAGGCCGAAACGTAGATGGGAAGATAATATTAAAATGGATTTGAGGGAGGTGGGATATTATGGTAGAGACTGGATTAATCTTGCTCAGGATAGGGACCAATGGCGGGCTTATGTGAGGGTGGCAATGAACCTCCGAGTTCCTTAAAAGCCAGTAAGTAAGTAAGTAAGTAGTTGCAGGCAATTGTGATGCCCTTCCGACAAATTGTTCGTAAGCTGTTCGTTATTTATAGCAACATCATGACGATTCCACTGCTTCTCGTATTGTAGGGAAGCAGCCCTCCTTCTGCCACGACCTCCTATGCCAGAGATGTATATAACATCAAAATAATCAAATATAGGGAGTAAATGGTCGCAAATGCTAGTGCCAGAAGCATTTGAGTCTCAGTTGGAATATTGCAGTGTCACAAACTCCGCCTGGAATTTATGTACAGTACATTAGGCGCATGTGTGTCACGAGGTTCAGCAAGCTCTTTCAACACTGTCACATCATGAAGGGATCCTAATGTTATTGCTCATGCTGACCATTATTTGAAACGTACCTCATTAGATTAAAATTTCAGTGCAATCTCCTGTATCATTCCTACTCTTAAAAAATCGTAACCACCGAACAGGAGTTTCTTTTTACCTCGAGCTTATATAATAATAATAATAATAATAATAATAATAATAATAATAATAATAATAATAATAATAATAATAATAATAATAATACTTACTTACTGGCTTTTAAGGAACCCGGAGGTTCATTGTCGCCCTCACATAAGCCCGCCATTGGTCCCTATCCTGAGCAAGATTAATCCATTCTCTATCATCATATCCCACCTCCCTCAAATCCATTTTAATATTATCTTCCCATCTACGTCTCGGCCTCCCTAAAGGTCTTTTTCCTCCGGCCTCCCAACTAACACTCTATATGCATTTCTGGATTCGCCCATACGTGCTACATGCCCTGCCCATCTCAAACGTGTGGAATAATAATAATAATAATAATAATAATAATAATAATAATAATAATAATAATAATAGTTCTATCAGTCATGCTGAATTTAAAAAAATTCCAATGTCGACGGATGTCATTGCCTTTTTCGGGAACTTTTAGAAATATTCGGGAAACATAATACTTACTTACTGGCTTTTAAGGAACCCGGAGGTTCATTGCCGCCCTCACATAAGCCCGCCATTGGTCCCTATCCTGAGCAAGATTAATCCATTCTCTATCATCATATCCCATCTCCCTCAAATCCATTTTAATATTATCTTCCCATCTACGTCTCGGCCTCCCTAAAGGTCTTTTTCTCTCCGGCCTCCCAACTAACACTCTATATGCATTTCTGGATTCGCCCATACGTGCTACATGCCCTGCCCATCTCAAACGTGTGGAATAATAATAATAATAATAATAATAATAATAATAATAATAATAATAATAATAATAATAATAGTTCTATCAGTCATGCTGAATTTAAAAAATTCCAATGTCGACGGATGTCATTGCCTTTTTCGGGAACTTTTACAAATATTCGGGAAACATAATACTTACTTACTGGCTTTTAAGGAACCCGGAGGTTCATTGCCGCCCTCACATAAGCCCGCCATTGGTCCCTATCCTGAGCAAGATTAATCCATTCTCTATCATCATATCCCACCTCCCTCAAATCCATTTTAATATTATCTTCCCATCTACGTCTCGGCCTCCCTAAAGGTCTTTTTCCCTCCGGCCTCCCAACTAACACTCTATATGCATTTCTGGATTCGCCCATACGTGCTACATGCCTTGCCCATCTCAAACGTGTGGAATAATAATAATAATAATAATAATAATAATAATAATAATAATAATAATAATAATAATAATAGGTCTATCAGTCATGCTGAATTTAAAAAAATTCCAATGTCGACGGATGTCATTGCCTTTTTCGGGAACTTTTAGAAATATTCGGGAAACATAATACTTACTTACTGGCTTTTAAGGAACCCGGAGGTTCATTGCCGCCCTCACATAAGCCCGCCATTGGTCCCTATCCTGAGCAAGATTAATCCATTCTCTATCATCATATCCCACCTCCCTCAAATCCATTTTAATATTATCTTCCCATCTACGTCTCGGCCTCCCTAAAGGTCTTTTTCTCTCCGGCCTCCCAACTAACACTCTATATGCATTTCTGGATTCGCCCATACGTGCTACATGCCTTGCCCATCTCAAACGTGTGGAATAATAATAATAATAATAATAATAATAATAATAATAATAATAATAATAGTTCTATCAGTCATGCTGAATTAAAAAAATTCAATGTCAACGGATGTCATTGTCTTTTTCGGGAACTTTTAGAAATATTCGGGAAACATAATACTTACTTACTGGCTTTTAAGGAACCCGGAGGTTCATTGCCGCCCTCACATAGGCCCGCCATTGGTCCCTATCCTGAGCAAGATTAATCCAGTCTCTACCATCATATCCCATCTCCCTCAAATCCATTTTTGAATATTATCTTTCCATCTACATCTTGGCCTCCCCAAAGATCTTTTTCCGTCCGGCCTCCCAACTAACACTCTATATGCATTTCTGGATTCGCGCATACGTGCTACATGCCCTGCCCATCTCAAACGTGTGGAATAATAATAATAATAATAATAATAATAATAATAATAATAATAATAATAATAATAATAATAATAATAATAGCTCTATCAGTCATGCTGAATTAAAAAAAATTCCAATGTCAACGGATGTGATTGCCTGTTTCGGGAACTTTTAGAAATATTCGGGAAACATAATACTTACTTAATGGCTTTTAAGGAACCCGGAGGTTCATTGCCGCCCTCACATAGGTCCGCCATTTGTCCCTATCCTGAGCAAGATTAATCCAGTCTCTACCATCATATCCCACCTCCCTCAAATCCATTTTAATATTATCTTCCCATCTACGTCTCGGCCTCCCCAAAAGGTATTTTTCCCTCCGGCCTCCCAACTAACACTTTATATGCATTTCTAGATTCGCGCATACGTGCTACATGTCCTGCCCATCTGAAATGTCTGGATTTAATGCCAATCGTCGCGCGCCCTCCTGCTGACGTCCCTCTGCTGATGACTGCTGTCCCAGGTGTAGAAACGGGAGTGACGTGACAAGGGGAGCTGAAGTGTGGGGAGAAGGGTGGTGTTACGATATAGGTGTTGTGCTTCGGTCTGCGTTGACGTTCTTCTGCTTGCGGGGATATCAGGTGATGAGAGGGGAAACGGGAGTGAAGGACAGGTGGTGACGAACTTTGGGGGGGGGGGTTTATACGATGACGTAGGAAGAAAATACGTTGATACAGATATAGTTGTTTATTTGAAATAATCAGTGTCCTTCTCCTGTTCGTGGGCAGGGGAAACGGGAGTGTCTGAGAAAAATCTAAAATATTGCCGTTTCTTGGCCCGGTGACTCTGACTGAAGCTAATTTGAAGGCGTGCTGTTGTCAGGACTGAGAATATTGGAGAGGGGTAACGGGAGTGACTGGGGAGAAATGAAGACAAGACGAGGGAGAGAGAAATTCGGGTACGTTGCTTCGGAACATTAGATTCGAGAAACAGGCTTTCGGGAATCTGGATATTCGGGAATGCAGGCGGGAACGGTAATGAGAGATTATATCTGGGAAAATAACTTACCGATACAAGATGTCTCTCTCTAGAGACACATTTTTACCCTTTTCACCATATTCTCAAGATACACGTCTCAACATGTCTATGTCGATATTGTTTATTTCGGCTGCGATGTTTGTTCAGGAATCCTGGGTGGTTCGTGGTCTGTTTTGTAGCCTCTTTCCTTGAGACAGCTCCACAGAAAATAATCCGCTGACGTCATGTCTGGTGACATTGGGGGCCATAAAACTTTAGAGATAATACGGTCCTCGAGGAAGCTACTAAATGTGTTTTGGATCCTTTAGCAGTGTGTCATGTGGTGTCATCCTGTTGAAAATAACAAGGTGCACATAAACAAATCTGGACAGCTCTAAAAGTAAATGTACGCTATATAGCATTACAAAGATATTTTCTTTACGTCGGTACCTTTCGTGATATGCAGAAGAATTGCTATACTGTTTACGAATGCTAGAATACTGACTGGTGAACGTATAGTCAACTTGAAACCACCGCAACCCATCCTATCGGTCCCCAACATTACAAGCCTAGACATAACATTGATTATTTTGATAGCATTTGAGCACACTTCGCATTTATCGTGATTGAATGTAATAGGCTACTTAAATATTTATTTTCTTAGCACATGGAAATGTCCGTAAAAGGGGAATTCCCAGGACCTCGTCGTAGCAGAAGGGATCTCAGACGTCGGATGTTCTGCGGCGGGGACACTCATTACTTTAATTGATGTTCAGGCGACTGTCAAATCCTAATCCGGACACACAATTACTTCAGTCCTCCCGTCGCTAGGTGCAGTTGCACGGAGCTTTAATTAAACGAAGCCGAATTAATTCTAGAGAAGACATTAGTCTTGATTAACAATTTTTAGTTTCTTCTGGGATGTCGTAAATTTTAATTCAAATGTAGCAATTCATTACAGCTGATGGATATACAAGGAAAGAAGACTCTACCGCACTCCTGCGGTCGCTACTACAACTACCTACACCGGCCTCGATGACTCTGACGGTGTAACTGCAGGAGTGCGTTGTATTGTATTTATTAACATTCCATGGTATTCATACATGCTTACAACTAGAATATGGAACAAGTCAAAAAACGTAATACTATTATAAAGTCTTAATTTATAGTCACAGTCTAGATGAAATATATACAGACGAGATTTACAATATAGCCTACTAGTAAAACACATAGTTTTAGTATCAATTTCATGAATGTCATGAATTCACCTACAGAATAGAAGGCGTGAGAAATTAGGTACTTCTTTAATTTGGCCCTAAATAATTTTATGTTTTGAGTTTCATTTTTTATATCGACAGGGAGGCTATTAAAAATTTTTACTGCCATATAACGCACTCCTTTTTGATAGCACGATAGACTTGCCGATGGAGTATGAAAGTCATTTTTTGACGTGTATTTATGCTATGAACTGTTGAATTAGTTACAAAGTTTTCACGATTACATACGAGGAAGACTATTAATGAAAAGATATACTGACAAGCCATGGGCATTATTTGTAGTTTTTTGAAAAGAGTCCTGCACGATTTCCTAGCTTTGGCACCTACTATTATTCTAATTACTATTTTTTGTAATAGAAATATATTGTTACTACCTGTGGAATTTCCCCAGAATATTATTCCAAAACTCATTACCGAGTGGAAGTATGCAAAGTATATTGTTTTTAAGGTATTGATATTTACTATCTTCTGCATAGATCTAATAGCAAAACAAGCTGAATTTAGTTTGGGGGTAATTTCTTTAATATGATTTTTCCAATTTAACACATTATCGATTTTAAGCCAAGAAATATGGTTGTTGTTGTTTCTAATAGGGATCTATTGTTAATTATTGCGCTAGAAATTTGCGACGTTGAATTTGGACAGGATTTAAATTGAATTATGTTAGTTTTGTTACAATTTAATACTGATTTATTGACTGAGAACCAGTCACATATTTTGAAGAGCTGTTCGCAATATACGATTAAATTAAAATTTAAATTATGTTTTATTTAAGGATGCTCGCACCTGCCGAGGTTATATCAGCGACGCCGGTGTGCCGGAATTTTGTCCCGCAGGAGTTCTTTTATATGCCAGTAAATCTACTGACGTGAACCTGTCGCATTTACGCACACATAAATGTCATAGACCTGGGCAGGGATCGAACCCGCAACCTTGGGCACAGAAGGTCAGCACTATACTGACTATACCACTCAGGCCGATAATATACGATTATATTATTACTACTAACTGTACCCGTGCGCTCCGCTGCACTTGTTAGAAATAAATATAAAGTAATTACATAACTAAAATAGGACATCTGGTCCAGGGAATATTCGTGTTTGATAGAAGGATAAATCGTTTAATATGTCACTTAATTTAAATTGTATTTAAATAATTAAAATGCGATCATTTTGCTCCAGAGACCACTCATTTATGCAATGATAATTCCTTTAACATGTTTCTTAATTGTTATTTCATGCAAATAATTAAAGTATGATCATTTGATTCAGAGAACATCCGTTTTTGGTGCAATTTGGTCCCATCAAAATTTTGCTTGGAATGAAACGTATCGGAATTCATTTTTAAAGAAACTTTTGTTATGTAACATTTTTCACAAAAATCAATAATAAGCGAGGTATTTTGGTTTATTTAATTCAGGCCCCCTTATAACCCCCCTTTTAAATAAAGTATTTTGAATGTCATATAGCCTAAAATCTAAGTTACAACGAACTTAATTTATATTCCAATTTTCATCGAAATCCGTGCAGCCACTGTCGAGTAAAAATGTAACAAACATCAGACAGACAGAGAGACATACAATCAAAAATTAAAAAAAAAAAAGCGATTTTCGGTCTCAGGATGAATAATTATACATGTTAACACAATCATTAATTCTCTGAGATGAAAATGAATGTGTTCATAAACATTATTTTATGAAATACAGGAAATGAATATACAGAATAGCCTATCAAGTTTTCTATGCATAAGAAACTATTTTAATCTTACCTGTCCTGGATTCACTCAGAAGTTACTGTGATAACATTATAGCATTATGTCCATCTAGAGAAACTACACTTTCTAATGGTGAAATAATAATTAATTATACAAATCGGTTAATTTAGCTTCCGATATTACTTCATACAAACACAGAAACATTCTCTGTAGGCTATGTTTAATATCTTTCGATTGTTGTTGTCCAAGGCCCCTTATAGACGAAGTCATTTTTTTATTTCATTACAGCGACTTAGATGGCGTTATCTTAATTTTAAAACTCATTTATCTCATTAAATATCAGTCCTGACAAAATTTTGTATAGAATAAAACTTATCGGAAATCATTTTTAAAGAAACTTTTGTTACGTAACATTTTTCACAAAAATCAATAATAAGCGAGATATTTCGATTTATTTAATTCAGGCCCCTTATAATCCCCCTTTTAAATAAAGTATTTTGAAAGTCATATAGCCTAAAATCTAAGTTACAACGAACTTAATTTATATTCCAATTTTCATATAAATCGGTTCAGCCATTATCGCGTGAAAAGGTAACAAACATCCAGACAGACAGACAGACAGATAGATAGATAGACAGACAGACATACAGACAGAAATTTTAAAAAAGCGATTTTCGGTTTCAGGATGATTAATTATACATGTTAGGACCAATTATTTTTAGAAAAGCGAAAATTAGCAGAAAAATTTCGGCTACAGATTTATTATTACTATAGATTAGCAAAAACCTCATTTCTTATTTCGTCATTACACGAAGAGTGATCGTCCTCTATGGATATCATGCTGTCCCTTCGATTCAAGATTTAGTAGATTAAATCGTGGATAATCTTATTATGACAATCGTGATTCGTGCGACAAATATTCACTCATACCATAAGCATCAAGATTATCCACTTGTTTCATAAATAACTAGTCTTTCAGCCATTTCAGGTACACTGGCGTTCAAATATATATATATATATATATATATATATATATATATATATATAAAACTCCTACTAATCAATTCATTCATTCATTCATTCATTCATTCATTCATTCATTCATTCAATGTTCTGACCAAGGACACGTCTTTCACTGCAAACCCAGCTTTCTCCAATATTTCCTGTTTTCTGCCTTCCTCATTGTCTCCGCACATGATCCATATATTATCTTAATGTCGTCTATCTAATATCATCTTCTGCCCCGAACTCTTCTCCCGTTCACCATTCCTTCCAGTGCATCCTTCAGTAGGCAGTTTCTTCTCAGTCAGTGACCCAACCAATTCCTTTTCCTCTTCCTCATCAGTTTCAGCATCATTCTTTCTTCACCCACTCTTACCAATCACAATAGCCAACACTCAACTTCCACTCCAGCGGAATCTCACATATCTAGGAATACCCTTCACCTCCAAACTCTTCTGGACCGAAGTAGCTAAAGAAACATGGAGGAAATATAACGCAGCCACCAGAGCAATAAGCTACCTAAGTGGCATCAATCGACCCGGCTGTATAACCGAAACACTCCTCCACCTATACAAAGCATTGGTTAGATCCCCATGCATACATCCCTCCATTTTCCTCACACAGGCCCCTCCAACGACCCAATCGAAATTCGAAGCCCGCGAAAGAAGAATTCTCCGCCAAATCTTCCACCTGCACAGACGCACCAGAAACAACACAGTTTACACTACCACAAAAACAAAGCCACTCTTCACACATCTAAACAACATAAACAGGAAATACACACATTCGGCAGTAAATCGCGTATATACACAACACATCTTCGCAAATCCACCGAACACAAACAACAGAACAACACTGGAGAAACTCCTCTACAACTACCACCAGCCCCAACCACCATACTAAAACACACAAACAACAGAACAACACTGGAGAAACTCCTCTACAACTACCACCAGCCCCAACCACCAAACTAAAACACACAAACAACAGAACAACACTGGAGAAACTCCTCTACAACTACCACCAGCCCCCACCACCAAACTAGAACACACAAACAAAACCGCATATACGTGTTGGAAATTTGAATACTGTCTGAGAGGACACACGACAGCAATAGAGAGACAGATCAATAAAATAACACTACACCATGAAAGTCTCCATAACCATTCAGACCCTTCTAGTACCGGAAGGGGAAACTTAAAAAAAAAGTATGCAATATATATATGTATGTATGTACAGTGTTCTGCCCAAGAGCAGGTCTTTAACTGCAAACCCAGCATTTCCCATTCTTCCCAATTTCTTGTTTTCCTATTAATCTCCCTATATACTGTAATACCTTATTGCTGTCTATCAACTGATATCTTTTACCCCGAACTCTTGTCCCGTTCACCATTCCTTAAGCATCGCAAATTAACAAATTAGGCATACACCAAATTAATTAAAAATAAATAAATAAATAAAATAATAAAATAAATAAATAAAACAATCACCGCACTCACACACCTACTGGCACTTATGCCAGAAATAGTGTCATACACAGTATGTAAATATATATTTATTGTTATTTATGTACAATGGCTTGAGAGGGCGTCCTGCGCGTATAAGACCCTAAAACGGCCTCTGGCTCAAAGCTAGTAAAGTCAATAAACATCAACATCAACTCTTACCAACACAGTTTCAGTTCTTATTCTGTCTGTCCAATTCACACGTTCCATTCTTTTTCATATCCACATTTCAAATGCTTCTATTCGCTTCTCTTCACTTCGTCGTAATGTCCATGTTTCTGCCTCATACAATGCCACACTCCACTCAAAGCACTTCACGAGTCTCTTCCCTAGTTCATTTTCCGGAGATCCGCAGAAGATGCTCCTTTTTCTATTAAAAGCTTCCTTGGCCATTGCTGTCCTCCTTTTGACTTCCTGGCAGCAGCTCATGTTACTGCTTATAGTACACCCCAAGTATTTGAAGCTGTCCACTTGCTCTACTGCCTCATTTAGAATTCGCAAATTTATTTCCTTTATTTTTCTTCCTATGACCATGGTCCTCGTCTTAATTGGATTTATCTCATCCCATTATCTGATATAGAATACGTCTTTGCCGCACCGAATATGGGCACCCGTTCCGAGATCCGTGGTGAGACAGAAAGTAACAGTTTTCAAAATAAATGCTTACTGTGACAAGGACCTGAAGAAATAT
>JAJSOF020000005.1:196631952-196747505 GCA_025594305.2 Periplaneta americana
AACTTGGTCGTCGATATGTAATGAAAATACGGAGCAATTGAAAGAATTGGTTGTCAAATTAGCCTATATAATACATTTCTTTTATTTTCTTCAGAACTTTCAATTAAAAAGAAGACGAGCCATAGACAGCTACATCATAATTATGTTAGAAATGATGTCCTTCCACGGGAATTTTACTAGAAGCAAGTAAAGAGATAGGTTTGGAAGTAAATCCCGAAAAGACAATGTATATGATTGTGACTCGTGACGGGAATATTGTACGAAATGGAAATATAAAAATTGGAAATTTATCTTTTGAAGTGGTGGGGAAGTTCAAATATCTTGGAGCAACAGTAACACATATAAATGATACTCTAGACGAAATTAAACACAGAATAAATATGGGAAATGCCTGTTATTCGGTTGAGAAGCTTTTATCATCCAGTCTGCAGTAAAAAAATCTGAAAGTTAGAATTAATAAAACAGTTATATTACCGGTTGTTCTTTATGGTTGTGAAACTTGGACTCTCACTCTGAGAGAGGAACATAGGTTAAGGGTGTCTGAGAATAAGGTGCTTAGGAAAATATTTGGGACTAAGAGGGATGAAGTTACAGGAGAATGGAGAAAGTTACACAACACAGAACTGCACGCATTGTATTCTTCATCTGACATAATTAGGAACATTAAATCCAGACGTTTGAGATGGGCAGGACATGTAGCACGTATGGGCGAATCCAGAAATGCATATAGAGTGTTAGTTGGGAGGCCGGAGGGAAAAAGACCTTTAGGGAGGCCGAGACGTAGATGGGAAGATAATATTAAAATGGATTTGAGGTAGGTGGGATATGATGATAGAGAATGGATTAATCTTGCTCAGGATGGGGACCAATGGCGGGCTTATGTGAGGGCGGCAATGAACCTCCGGGTTCCTTAAAAGCCAGTAAGTAAGTAAGTACGATGTCCTTCCGTTTCAGCATTGCTCCACGCAGTGTTAAGTTAAGGCTGACCTACAATAAACCGGGGACGAGAACGGGAAGCGGAGGACGTGAATGTGAAGATTTTGATTCATAATAAACCGAGAACGGAAACGACTACATGTGTCAATTATAAAGTCGATTGTGTGTAATTGACCAATGGCGTTCTCTCATGAGTAGAAGCTAGCCAACATAAACACTGGTTAACCAACTTCGAAATTTATGACACAGAATATTTAAAATTCAATTCACGTGGTAATCTGGTCACATACACGTAGCTATATTGAATGTGACTCTACTGAATTTCTGGGTTAGTTACAAATTATGGATTAAACAATATGTCACGGCCTCCTTGCTACAAAATAGAAGACGACCAAATAGCTTTATGAAAGAATGCAGTAGGAAACTAGAAAGGCAAATTTAAAACTTCACCAACTTTCACGTTCCCGTTCCCGGTCTCCGACAAGCTTCTCGTTAATTGAGAATGCTCATTTAAAGATATGTAGTTTAACAGTTTTCCGTTCTCGTTTCCGTTCCTGGTTTATTGTGGACCAGGCCTTGATTAGAACTCATTGGATATACAGAAGGATCCGATCTTTCCGTGAACATCCGGGAAACTGGCGAAGTTAGACTCTAATAGAATTTTATGCTCGACCATGCCGAAATGTAGTAATTATACACCTGGTAGCAGTCCTTTAATGCATGTCATTAAAGTTCAGGTTTTCGATTATTCTCGGATATACAATCGAAAGACAACTAGCAAAACGTCACGCAGGCTGGAAATCCAATACTGTCGCAGAAGGTTATGTTGTGTTACTATATAATTAGCGTTAATTGTAAATAATATTCAAATAAATTCAATTTGTCATCTCGTTTTCAATATCGAATTCAATTTCAAGGTTATATCAAGTTTAACGTTTATCTTACTCTCTAGTTTATATATCAAGGTCGTCGACATTCGTTGCCCGGAAAAAAAATACTTTCGCGTCTGCGCACATCTCACAATTTACGAGATTGCACAAGGTTAGTTCGCTCCCCAGTCACATAAGAATAACAACTTGCTTGCGCTCGTTTCATAAACATCCTCGCGTCTTAATTACTATCACTATAGGCTCATTGCATAATGTACTATTATGATTTCCTTATTTATATAATATTACTTTTTTACGTGAATATGTGTTTAAAATCAGACCTGTATAAGGTTACCAGCACGGAAACTTCGATATAACGATTTAACAGGCTCATGTCAGCAGGAGCTCTGCGGGACAAAATTCCGGCACACCGGCGACGCTGATATAACCTCGGAAGTTGCGAGCGTCGTTAAATAAAACATAATCTTTAAGTCTTTCATCTTTCCATTCTGACATCGTAAGTTCATAGCTAATAACACGATTGAAACAAAATGTGGTCTCCTTCGATCGGGTTTACTACTACGATGCGAGCATGAACTTGGTGGGGGCTTGCGGCTACTGGTGACCATTTTGGAGGTGGGTCAAAATTTTCGGGCATATATCTCGCGACTCAGATGTTCTAGCGCCTTGATTTTGGTGCCAAACGAAAGATCTCGTCTAGATCTGTCGACATACAATCACGTAAAACCCACGACTGTATCGGACAAGCCATACCTAATTTTTCTTTACCGGTACTTTTCCTTTGGCAATAGTTTGATTTACTTTTTGTTTAGGGGTAACTAATTGTACTCTTTTTGGTTTTGCTGAGGGTGAATCTGAATTGGTTTTGGGATTTAATGTTGAATGTAGAAGAGTGTCTGAGCTTCTATTTAGCCTAACATTTAGCAGATGGAAATATTGGTTGTCTGTAGCATGTAACGGCAGACATGCCAAGGACATAGATGGCCGCTCGGTCGTAAACGGCAAATTGGTTTTGGGGCGCGGGTCTGCGCCTTTATGGCAGCTGCACAGGTACTTATGCGACTCTTTGACCTTCCTCATAACGACTTTTATTCGTCTTTTGCTGTACCTTATTAAATCCTGAAAGCCGGGGGTTTTTAGTGGAGGAAGTTCGCATGGCGAGGACATCCGCTCGGGAATTCACATCCCCAGCTAGACCGCAACACGTTTTTTGCGATCACATTGAAAAACCATTGCCCAATCTGCGGCCCTAGGTCAATTTCAGCTGACAGGAAGTTTAAATCTCTTTTATTAAAAAGTAGAAGACGCATACTTGCTTTATTGTTGCACAGAACATTACTTCAGAGATAAATAATTAAAATCCAATTTCCTTTTTAAAATGTTATTAACGCTTCAACAACAACAAAAAAAGTCACAAAGCTGACACTATCTCAGTATACTTACTTAGAACCTGGAGGTTCATTGCCGCCCTCACATAGACCCGCCATTCGTTCCTACTCTGAGGAAAATTAATCCATTTCGTACCATCATGTTCCACCGCCCTCAAATCCATTTTAATATTATCCTCCCATCTATAGTCCGGCTCAGCTTACTTAATACCCTAAGGGTGAAACCTAACCATTTTCCCCCCATTACTACATATGCTAGTGGATTGTGGTGATTTTCTAGTTTGCAGGTTGAATTTTCTTTTGCCAACTTCGTTTCGAATTTCGATACTGACAAATACTACAAATGGTAGTGATTTTGTAACTGGTATGTTGGCAGCTGAGACAAATATCGGCAATGTTTGTCGATACTGGAATTCCATGAAATTAAAATTGTTCTAGATTTCTGAATCTGTTACTGGAAGCTAGTGAAATTTGAACATACTAATAATTAATTAATATCAGTATTAATATTAATACGTAATAGTTCTTTTATGTGTTACTTTATGGTTATAATTCAAGACTATAGTCAGGTAAGTTTTCGGAGTTAATACTAATAATTTCATGTGGTCAAACAAAACACATTTTTAGGTTAGGTCTCGTAAGTCAATTATTTAGTCAAACCAATGAATTTCGTATTACCAGACATAATAGTTGACATGTTCATCCCTTTCTCGTATAGTTTGCCTACGAAAATATGTTACAAATTATTTAATTATTTACAACTAGCCGTACCCGTGCGCTCTGCTGCACCCATTAGAAATAAATATCAAAGTAATTACATAATTAAAATAGGACATTTTATTCAGGGAACATTCGTGTTTGATAGAAGAATAAATCGTTTAATATGTTACTTAATTTAAATTGTATTTAAAAAATTAAAATGCAATCATTTTGATCCAGAGACCACTCATTTGGTGCAATGACAATTCCTTTAACATGTTTCTTAATTTTTATTACATGCAACCATAGTTTAATGAAGATTGACATATCTTTTAGTTCTAATGTGTATACTTTATATTACTTGCTATAAGTTATGTTTCCATTGAATTATGGTAATAACTTAATTTTAACCCTTGTTTTCTACGTCTTCAGTAAATTGTGCTTGGCCCACTATGGTTCTGAACCCTTCAAATAACTTAAATAGTGATACAGCATATATAGTGATATGTAATTATATTTCTTTCTTTCGAAAATGTAAGAATTCACGAACTCCTATGTACCTTTGCCATGGAATGAATAAATGTGTTTTTTCTTCCTACTCAAAAAATTTATATTTTGCACATAGGAGTTACTGCAGGAACAACAACGCTATAATCTGAGGCGGCGGTGAAAATGTATTGTATTGTTATTTTAAAAGTCTTGTATATCCTTAAATATCAGTCCTATCAAAATTTTGCATAGAATAAAACTTATCGGACATCATTTTTAAAGAAACTTTTGTATGTAACATTTTTCACAAAAATCAATAATAAGCGAGATATTTCGTTTTATGTAATTCAGGTCCCCTTATAACCCCCCCTTTTAAATAATGTGTTTTGAATGCAATATAGCCTAAAATCTAAGTTACAACGAACTTAATTTATATTACAATTTTCATCGAAATCCTTTCAGCCATTATTGTGTGAAAAGGTAACAAACATCCAGACAGACAGACATACAAACAAAAATTTCAAAAAAGCGATTTTCGGTTTCAGGATGTTTAATTATACATGTTACTTATTTTAAAATCGAAAATTACCAGAAAAACTTTGGCTATAGATTTATTATTATTATAGATAACCTTTTAACATAAAGTACGGTAAAAATAAGTCATTTAGTATGTAGGATCGTGTGATATCTGATAACAGTTGGCAACACTGACAAGACGGCAATATTTGCTGTTTAGGAACTGTTCTTACGTGGCCCTCGGTATACGTATCGGCCTCCCTAAAGGTCTTTTTCCCTCCGGCCTCCCAACTAACACTCTATAGGTATGTGCCAAAGATTTGTAATGTGAGAGAAAAGGATATCAATCAGTCCGAATTATTGTAGAGATTCCATAAATTTGGTAAATCATAAAAATCTAAATAAAAATAATAATAATAATAATAATAATAATAATAATAATAATAATTAATAATTTAATAATAAAACTTTTGGCTTTTAAGGAACCCGTAATTCATTGCCGCCCTCACATAAGCCCGCCATCGGTCCGTATCCTGTGCAAGATTAATCCAGTCTCTATCATCAACCCCACCTCCCTCAAATCCATTTTAATATTATCCTCCCATCTACGTCTCGGCCTCCCTAAAGGTCTTTTCCCTCCGGTCTCCCAACTAGCACTCTATATGCATTTCTGGATTCGCCCATACGTGCTACATGCCCTGCCCATCTCAAACGTCTGATTTTAACAATTATGTTAAAGAATACAATGCGTGCAGTTCTGTGTTGTGTAACGATTCTCCTGTAACATCCCTCTTAGCCCCAAATATTTTCCTAAGCACATTATTCTCAAACACCCTTAACCTGTTCCTCTCTCAGAGTGAGAGTCCAAGTTTCACAACCAGACAGAATAACTTTGCAATATAACTGTTTTATAAATTCAACTTTCAGATTTTTGGACAGAGACTGGATGATAAGAGCTTCTCAACCGAATAATAACACGCATTTCCCATATTTATTCTGCGTTTAATTTCCTCCATAGTGCCATTTATATTTGTTACTGTTGCTCCAAGATATTTGAATTTTTCCACCTCTTCGAAGGATAAATCTCCAATTTTTATGTTTCCATTTCGTACAATATTCTGGTCACGAGACATAATCATATACTTCGTCTTTTCGGGATTTACTTCCAAACCGATCGCTTTACTTGAAAATAATAGTTCAAAGATATCTTAATCAAAGATACAGTATCTCGTGAACTAGTCAAATTTGACAATACTATTATAATTCACAGAGATTGTAAAGTGGCTGTTATCCATAATACTCCATTACTGAGTATGGTCTGCACCCAAAGGGAGGAAAATGCGAGAACACCAAAGTATTGACAAGATATTTGGCAAGTCGTGGATAGCGGGTGCGAACAGCCCACATGCAGCTAGTTCCGCGCGCGAGGGGAGCCAGCATCCGGTGCCTATCGATTCGGAGCAATAAATAACAAGTGGGACCATCCGTCACCTTGCCGCGACAAATTGCGCTGCTATAAATTACATATTGCCGGTCCTCTAATTTACGGGAGAAGCTAGCGACCTTCTCAGAATTGTGGCTCTTCCTCTGCTGACAGCTGCTACGAGTGTCGGTCCTCCGCAGAGACTGACGTCATCACGATGATTTATGATTATGGCTATGACAACATGGCGACTTAGAGCTTAGCCGTATTACTGTTTCTCGCCAGGCCGTGTTTCAAGTATTATGTATGTATGTATGTATGTATGTATGTATGTATGTATGTATGTATGTATGTATGTATGTATGTATGTATGTATGTATGTATGTATGTATGTATGTATGGACTATTCCATATGAAATCGATCAGTAAAAAACCTCGCATTTTTTATACTCTACTTTTTCCCTACTTATACAAGGTGCTGAGGGCAGTGCATTTTCAAAAATATACTATCGAAAGTCAGACGGTTTTCGTATTATTGAGCGACAAATTTAGCGTATTTTATAAAAACAAGCCTCTTTCAGCGCTCAGAACTCTGGAACCATTTACTGCAGAACATTGAACGGGAGCTCATTTTGAAACTGACATTTGGTAGGTTATGCTAAGAAGTAATCCTTATTTTTATTGTACACAGAGAGACAGATAATCTGTTTTTACTTACTTTTAGGCTTTTTGCTTATTTGTAAAAATGTAAAAAAATATTGAAAAAAAAACCTTGCATTATTGAGAGGGATTCGGCATTGTTTGCTTAGTGGTATGGCAATAAGTTTCGAGGGTATTAAATAGATTATTGTCACACGCCTGGACTTGAACGACGCAATACCGCATGCACTGGCCGAGAGCTGAAGATAAGCGAGCGTTGGGCGTCATTTTACTCCTGTGTTTATGAAAACTTGTGATAAAGCTAGCCCAGCTATGCGCTACTGGACGAAACATTACGTGTTTGTCTCCTGGCCTTGCTTGTCTCGGGCTAGCTCCCGCCTCGCAGTCAGCTGGTTAGCTCACGCGCGTACTATTTATTTTCTTTATTTGATATTTTTAATACTTTCTTATCAACATACCATCAGTAAAAAATATGTGTTTATTTGTATTTTCATTGCGGAATCTTACTATATATTTTTAAAATATTTTTTTTCTAAGCAAAGGCGTCTTAATGAGGAAAAATCTAAATTTCTCCATTTCCATAAAAAGTAAGAAAAACTGTTTACATGTCAATATAAACTTTAACTTCTCAGCATCAAAATAAATAATGATTTTGATCATTGGGTGAAAGGGTTTCGGAGCCACAACAGTTTAAAGTTGCTAATTTTATGAAAATACGATAAATTTAAATATTATTAATTTAAACACTATTAAGTTCTGATGCCTCAAACTTTGCACAAAGCATTGTATCACAGTTGTCTACGGACAGAAAAAGTTTCATTGTGTATAAAAATTGCAAGGTCAATTTTCTCTATATTTTGGTCGATTTGAGATGGAATAGCCCGTATGTATGTATGTATGTATGTATGTATGTATGTATGTATGTATGTATGTATGTATGTATGTATGTATGTATGTATGTATGTATGTATGTATGTACAGTATGGAAAAAGTTTTAAGACCACGCCTACCAACTGGTCTTATAATAATCTCTATATTAACATTCTAATATATCCATAGTGTTCTGCCCAAGAGTAGGTATTTCACTGTAAGCCAAGTATTCGCCAGTCTTTCCTAATTTTTGCCTTCCTTTTAGTCTCTGCATATGATTCATATAACTCAATATTGTCCATCATCTGATATCTTCTTCTGCCCAGCACTCTTCTCCCGTTCACCATTCCTTCCAGTGCATCCTTCAGTAGGCAGTTTCTTCTCAGCCAGTGACCCAGACAGTTTCAGCATCATTCTTTCTTCACCTACTTTCCGACACAGCTTCATTTCTTATTCTGTCTGTCCACTTCACACGCTCCATTCCTCTCCATATCCACATTTCAAATGCTTCTATTCGCTTCTCTTTACGTCGTCGTAATGTCCATGTTTCTGTCCTATACAATGCCACACTCCATACAAAGCAGTTCACTAGTCTTTTCCTTAGTTCCTTTTCCAGAGGGCCATGTTTGCAATTTTTCTTGGTAAAGTTAAATGCGGTAGCTTCCCGTTGCTTTTCGCACACCACTCTTTCTATCGCATCTTAAAAGATCCCAGGGGGTCCCAGAGTGGAGGTGAGGAGAGTGTATTTGACTATTTAGGCCCTCGCCGAAATTCACCGGAAGGAGTAAATATCAGTTCTATCAGGGGTTTTTGACCCGATCAGAGAAATTCCAATTAACCTTTGCCCCCCTTATAATTCTGTCGTAATATGACGTTAAAAATGAAAGATTTTTCTGAAAGAAACAATTCTGAAGCTGAAATGGGACAAGAGCTATGACTGTTTTAAGTACAAAACAAGGAACTGCAATAGAGCTATGACTTTTTATCTCCAAAAGAAGTTATGAAGCGTAATTAAAGAGCAAACTGTTAAGGGTAAATTAGCTGCCCTATAGCGCCAATGTTAAATTGTCTTATTTAATTAGGGTACTCATCTCAGGTACTATTGAAGATATCGTACTGACATTTTTACAGAACAAAGATACAAGGCTTCTAAGAAAACTGACGAAGATTTTGATTTTTTTTTTTAAATAATGTTAATTTAATTTTATTGTAAAATAAAATAAAAATTCTGACCAAATTAATAGACATAAATCACATAATGTACATCAAATTCATTATTGTACTGTTGTCAAAATGTGTTTAAAATTTTATCTTTCTGTCATTTATAGTTCATGAGAAAATGGGGAATGTGCATAAAAAAAGACAAAATAAAATTAACATTATTTAAAAAATTCAAATCTTTTTTTACAACTTGTACGATTATTTGTTGATAATTCAGTGTCAGCTTTCTTGGTAACTGTATCTTCGTTCTGTAAAAATATCGTTAGTAGTTCCTCAGATAATGGGTCCTTAATTAAGCAAATTTAATTTTGGTGCAATGGCGGTATAGGGTAGTTAATCCCCCCTTAAAAATTGTGAATAATTTCCTACTTATTCCAACATTTCAGAACGTTTATGAAGTCTGGGCAAATTCTTAATTTTAGAAATTTATTTTAGTACCTTTTAAAATTCCCGCGTTCAATTTTAGGTGGCAATCAGAGGTCTGCATCGGACGTTTTCGCTCGAGCGCCAAGTAGTTCATAGCATAATCCGATAGGTAGCGCACATGCATGATGAGTAAAATTGTCACGAGCGATAAATTCTCGAACGGTATAAGCCGAGCATTAGACATTCGTTCTTGTTACAGTGATGAACTGTGTACCTAATAACATCATAGATGTATTTTAGTACCCTTTAAAATTCCCGCGTTCAATTTTAGATGCAATCAGAGGTCTGCATGGGACGTTTTCGCTCGAGCGCCAAGTAGTTCATAACATAAATGTTGCATGATGGTAAAATTGTCGCGAGCGATAAATCTCGAACACATAAGCCGAGCGTTAGACATTCGTTCTTGTTACAGTGATGAACTGTTGTAACATCATAGATGTTGATGATTTCAAAACTTTGCAGTGTTTAACTAACCTCTCCATAGTACAACTACAAAACTTGCTTTAAAATGTAATATAAATGTTGTAGGTAAATATATATATATATTTTTTTTTTTCCACACAGGAGTGATTTTGTTTTTGCCACATCTGATAGATGTTATTGGATGTAAATGTAATTATTATAAACAGAGAACACAATCACGATAATGCAAGAACTGCATCAAGTTTTCTAGTAATAATAATCTCTAATAATTAGTGTATCAATCTTTGCGTCTGTAACAGTTGTGCAGCATGATTATTGGTTTGTTATATTTTCTGTGAAGTTATCTCTGTACTAATATTGTTATTAATCTACTGCTATTCAATAATATTTTGTAAAACGTTTCTACATTGTCGCAGTATATAGGCGCAACACTATGTATGGACCTATCATATTATATATGTGGTAAATCAAATATTGAATAATTATTAATTAGCAATAATAACTGTATATCGAAGTTTTTCATACTATTTTATTTATAACTTCATGTTCCAGTTTTGGTACGTTCCATTGACTGTTCCATTAAACGTTTGTCATAAACGCAGAAAATAAAGCCTTATTTTTACCGTGTGAGCAAAACATATGTGTATCTTATTTGTCGCCTTCCATACAAGATAAGACATGTACTGTGCTTCTATTTATTACGAGCGTATCACGACTGATCGTATCTCACTCGAGTGCGACACTGACCGAGTTCAAGCGAGCGATTTAACTCTAATGCAGCACTATGGTGGCAATAGACTATGTAAACAAAGAACCGTACTGCAAACTTTGAAACTGTGCATCGTGAATATCTGCTATTACTTGCTTTTCTCATTGCAGAGACTTGAAGACGGAGAACATCATGTTGGATGCCACAAAGGAACGAGTGAAGATTGTGGGTGAGTTTGTATTTCGTATTTAATACTGTCGCAAGGAAGTAATCCATTTTAGATGCTTCTAGTGAATAACGTGGAAGGTACAGGGACAGTGCGGTGTTGCAGCTAGCCAGTGGCGGCTGGTGGTTTGAAAATATGGTGGTGCACAATGGATATCGGAGAGGAGTTAAACATACTTTACTTTAAAGTTTAAAACCGTGTATACCTGAGGGCGTATACATATAAAGCTAATTTATATGCAATTAATAAGTAAAATGACTAAATACAAGCAGACCTATTTATACAGAAAGTCCAAAAGTGGAAGGGGTCGTGGGCGGAGCTCTCTATATTGCGATTTACCCTCAATGAAAAACATTTAAGCACAGAATCGTCATCAGAATGCTACCAAGTACCAGGTGCAACATTTTCGTTCATAAAATTCAAATGCAGCTTTCGTAGGCTATCGGGAGATAGCAGCACTTATTGTCAGAACGACAACTGTTAGAACTTTAAAACAAAATACAAGCTCCTTTATGTATTGTGCTGTTTGTGTGCATGCAGATTGAGAAAGTAATGTGCGAAATATGCGACTGTTCATTGCACAAGCCGAATGAATACATTTTTCATGCTTATTACTTCGGACAAATGTCTAGTTGAAACATACTTTCCCAGTGAATTTAGTTTCTTCTGCACTGACGTTGGTGTCCCATGCCAGGGAGTGCGACAAACCGTTCTCAATGAGAAAGCAGTATACCACGCCTCTAACCCCCCTGTCCCCGCATAAGCCGAACATCTCTATAAACTACCTTCCATAGGTTTTCAACATCTTTGCAAACCAAGAGGCTCAAAGGCTCCTGCAGACGTACAAAACAAGACGCCAGCTGCAGATAGTCATGAATGAAAATTTTAATAGTAACAAGGCCGGGAGATTAGGAACATTACTGGGGGTGTACAAACCTGCAACCCCCTTGAGAAGCCGCCACTGCAGCTAGCAGTGTTCCCCTTCCCTCATGCCGGAGGCGAATAGTAGACAGGATAGATTTCTTCTTTATTACTGGTCAGCTTGGAAGGATGATTTTACTGTGTAAAGGCTCTATGTGGCAATGCAGTCTTCATTTGCCGGGAAGACCGGTGATGAATTCAATTTCTAATGCGATTAACTGGTATAGCTCGCGCAAGAAACGATTACCGAAAAGCAATGATGGCGTTGGTGTCTGTTTTGACGTGTGTTTGTAGGCACACCGAGGGGGGAGAGGTGCTGGCCGATGGAAGTACTGTCTCTTCCAAGAAGACGAACAAATGAGGACATCGCTGTGGAAAAAAAGAACGTAGCAAGAGAAAAATTCGAAGCTAATTAAACGCGCAACATATGTTTACGAATGAAATAATAATACCGTGCGATACAAGACACGTATTCACATGCAGTGGAACAAACTAAAGTCGTAATGTAACTATCACAACGTAAGACTGATTCTATCGATGTCATTTCTCTTCCGACTGTACTCTTGAATATCATTCTAGTTATCTCGTGACCTTTCCTCTCGCCCGCTCTTCCTTATCGCAGTGTTTGATTCGCATTCCTTCCGTCGGTAATCCGTACTTGCGAGACCTATAGAAGGTACTGTCGGTGACTCAGGAGAAGACGAGAGCGGACTGAGGGGGAAGGGATGTGAACAGATAACGTACGACAACACGTCAATATTTGTACTGCAATAAGCGGAAACATTAGGTCTCCTTCTGTTCAACTTAGCTTTAATTTCCATACGCATTGTTACTCATGTTTCCTGCACGAGTAATAACCTGGCTACTGGGATGCTTATCTGAGCGATGTTTATAATAATCAACAGCGATAGTCAAGAAGGTCATTCTTTCCGCTCGTCTTCTCCTGAGTAAAGCCTTGTTCCCACGGCGCGTCAAGGCGCGTGGCTTGGCAAATCTCGAGTGGACCACTTCTCCATTGCCAGACGTTCTTCAGTTTCATTTGTTTCGTTGTTCTTTAATTTTAATTCTTTTTTGGTTAATGGAAATAATTTTCAATAAAAATAAATAAAGTTTATGAATCTGACAGTGACGAGGACGTAGACATTAATTTATGCAAATGTTGTTACAGTATCTACGAATAACTACTTCAAAAATAAAAATGTAAATAATTGAAAAGTGAAATAATATATCGATGGGTGATCGGCAGAACATCTTAAGCGCCACTTTCTATTACAGAAAAGAGTAATTAGAATAAAGTGTACCTTTTTCTTTTTTTGCTCTTTCAAAGAACACTCAATGCTTGCTTAAATTACTTTGAATTCGTTTCCAAGCATCATAAACCTGGTTCCTGTTTTTATGGTGTTGATTTTGTGGATTTCATATTCGCTACACAATCCACAACAGGCCGTCGGAACGCGTGCACGAGCCGCACTCAGGCTTGTCGTCCGTCGATCCACAAGCCTTTGATGTCCGAGCATTTACCGACATTTCACGGGAAAGATCGCGCCACCTCGCGCAATAACGCGTCTTTTCGTTCCCTCGGCGCGAGGATTAACAAACTTCAGACCAGGTTCGACAAGCCACGCGCCGTGGGAACAGGGCTTTACGGACAGTAGTAAACTGACATTACGTAACTGTCAAAAGTCGATTCTTTGATTGCGACTGGCGTAGGAATTCGTAGCCAAATTTCTTCATTACTTAGTCCCAAGGAGTAGCTTATAACGGTCGCTCATCAAAACCACGCTCTTGATGCAGGTGTAAGGAGGGATAATAATAATAATAATAATAATAATAATAATAATAATAATAATAAGGTGAATGTTACTAATGTCCCGCCCACTATAGGAGACATAGGCCAGTTTTACACTAATCCTAAACATTTAGTATAACTTGCTGCTTGTGTAGGCAGTCTTTTACATTAGATTTGCGAAAATTGGTTCATAGCGCAACATTGGCAGTGATAAATGTGTGAAATATTCGGGTGAAACGAGCGTTGAGCGACTTCCGCCGATTTTGGAATAGACACCGACGCACTTGAACTGCCAACATAGAACACAAAAATCACACTCAATCGCTTTCACCTTCATCTTGACGGGATAATAAAAGCATAAACTAACCTAACCTAACTCAAGTGCGTCGGTGTCTATTCCAAAATCGGCGGAAGTCGCTCAACGCTCGTTTAACCAGTGAGCGGTGGATACTCTACATTGACCAATAATAATAATAATAATAATAATAATAATAATAATAATAATAATAATTTATGATATTCATCAACAGTATACCAAGAATAACAGGCTAACAAAAAAGATGTGTAATAAATATTATACTGTTAATACATGACATTAGAAAGTGTATAATTGTAAATTGTCTGCAAGGTCTAGGAGGAATGTAAAATAATTCAGGATATTGTAGTTTGGATTAATGTACATCGATTTAACCTGATACAGCTACGATCGAAATGTAACGATAGGGAAGTTATTGATTGGCGAACTTTTAATTTATCGAATTTATTTATTTTAACTAGCTAGCTAACGAGTACAAATTAAAATTATAAAACAAATAAATCTCTCCTCATGATCTATTACCAGTTTCAGTTTGGTGCAGTGGTTATCATCCATCCTGTATATTAAAGAGATGGTGGATCGAAAAACATAAATGTAAAGATCCACCGTAACTATTCAAATTCAAATTTTTATTTGCAATTTACATTTCAAATGAATACATATGAATAGATACCCGAAAAGAGCATATGCTCGTGCTCGGGTACAGTGTAGTAGTCTAATTAAATTTTACAGGGATCAAATAATAATGCTGATGATAAAATAATAGTAACAATAATAATAATAATAATAATAATAATAATAATAATAATAATAATAATCGTGATATACAAAGATTGTAATACATAATAATTCGATAAAATAATAATAATAATAATAATAATAATAATAATAATAATAATGATAAAAAAAAATATTTACAATAATAAAATAAATACTAAGACGGATAAAATAAAATATAAAACCACTAGCGAGAGTTAACATAACGTAAATAAGCATATAATAACCGGAAAAAATGACGAACTTGAAAATCAACAGAAAAGTTCGTTGTATCGCAGACGACAGCAACCGCCGTATTGACATTGTGTTGTGCATTAATGGTAGTAGGGGGCCGAAAGTCTACGTAACTTCCGTTCTCTTCGAATCTTCTCGTGCAATCATGGGAAGTTAATGCTGCAAAAACAAAATGTCTACGAGTCAAACTGTTCATTATTACTAGGATAAATACAAATAATACTGAAATATATTAATCAAGTTTCAGTTATAGATCTCCCCTTTTGTGCAAGAGGTATCATATCAAAATATTTTATGAATAGCGGGGAAAATATAAATTTCAAGAACTCTCTAGTGACAAGAGATAGTGACAAGTACAATCAAGTGTATCTGTGGCGATGCTAAGAAATCATTTATTGGAGATATAAATTGAATTGTAAATTTGGCTGTCAAATAAATATCCATATGTAACCTGTTTTTTAAAAGTTTATTGTTGGATTAGGATCTGGATTTGGACATTGGTATTTTAACTTTTTTTATTGTAATTTGTCTTCCCGCAGATTTCGGACTGAGCAATACTTGGGGCCCCGACAGAGCCCTTAAGACTCACTGTGGCTCCCCGGAGTACGCCGCCCCCGAGCTTTTCATCATGGGGCAAAACTACGGACCGGAAGTGGACCTCTGGAGTCTGTAAGTACAAGAGTTTGGCTCTCGGAGTGCTTCCAGGTTATAAGGTCCATAACAAAATGTCCACAAGTACAAAAGGTCCACAAAAAAATGTCCACAAACTAAATAGTCCAACATTTAAAGTCCTACATACAATTCGTCCATGGAATGAAAAAGCCCAACATCTATGTGGTTCACCATATTATAAAGCGCATCATGCGGAAAAGTCCATTATACGAAAGGTCCATACAGAAAAGGTCCAATATACAAAGCTGTTGAACAGAAATGAGTTACTAACTGGAATAACAATTAGGGCCTACATATATTACTGGTCATCCGGCAAGAGGGCAAAAGCGAGCACTTCCCCCTAGATTTTCTCCTGAAACATGGAAAGTCTATGGTAGACAGCGTACGAATAATGTGGTTGAAGAATTTCACTCTCAATTCCAACGACTTGTAGAGACACATCACTTAAACATTTGGCGATTCATTAGCCATTTGCAAACAACAGCAATCGGAAACAGAACATTTAGTAACCCAGGTCCATGGTGGGCATACAAATATTAGGCTACTAGTAAATAAACGGTATATCAATAATTAAACCAGAATTTTCAACATTGTCGGTAATTACCAAGATTACAAAGATAGGAATGAAATGTTTCGATTCTTAGAGCGATATCATACGATTTGAAATTATATAGCGACCCTCAAGATGAACAATAGATGTATCTTTTGTATTACATATGTAATGTGTATAAAATAAATTGAAATGACAATAAATTCCTCGGCACTTTTCTTGCAGTTTTCCTTGTTGGACATTTTAGGGAAATGGACGAATTTATATGTGGACATTTTCAAAAGTAACATTTTTAAGGAGAGGACTTGCTGACAGTGGACCTTTTCAAGTAAGGACATTTTATGGCATGGACGAATTTTCTTTGTGGACATTTCTAAACGTTGGACATTTTCGTAGAGAGAAACTATTGCACAGTGGACCATATCTCACTTAACCCTCGGAGTGGTTATCAGGAGGATTTAACCCTATTCTGTCGTTATGTCTAATTTAGATAATGATGTAACTCACTAAAGTTCCAAATACATGAATTTAACAGCAAAATAGAATTCGATGATGTTTGAGTAAAGGCGTTTGTGTGTGTGTGTGTTTTTTTTTTTGTGCAAATGAAGTTTTGTTGCCCAGATGAATACACAAGTTAAATTCTACGAGTGGATGTGAAAAAAGCAAATAATACTAGCGTCTGGTGTGTTTTATTTGAGTAGAAAATTATTTGCAATAAGGATCCGAGTTTGATTTTTATTTACGTCAAAATTAATTTTCATGACTTAGCTCCAGGGTCGGGTATTTATGGAGATCGCGAAAGTCACGAAATAATAGATATACACTAGATTTTTACTAATCTTTACCAATTAAGTGATTCTGATTAATAATATGCGGTTAAAATATCGCGACAAATCGCGAAATAGAGTTCTCTCATTCTCTTTTTGTAATATTTTTTACCCTTAAAACTAAAGAAAAAAGGTATTTTACTAATAACTTCAAATTAGTGTGACTCTGAAAATACTGAGATTGCATTTTTTGCTCAGAATGTCTTCAGAAATAAGCTTCGTAAGTGATGGCGAATCCCCGTGAATCACTCTGTATATAAAGGAAAAATTCATTGAAATATGTATATACCAATCCGCAGAGATCCAATAGTCATTAAAGCAAAAATGTAAAGTGTTCTTGAAACGAATTATGTCTTATATGAAATGCACTATTAGATTCACAAAGCTATTGTTCACTTTATAACGCAGTCAGGAATACTGTATCATATTTCATATTTGCTCCAGTTACGTCTTGTGAAGTAGAATGTACAGTAGTGGTAAAACAACCGGACCGACCCTTGTATCTGATTTCAGAGCCTTGTTCACTCAGAGCACGATAGACTGATAACTAAGACTTTCGTGGTTCGAATACTGCCTGGGAAGAAAACTTTTTTTGTTCCTTATTCAAATTTGTTCCCAATACTTTTCGATTGCAGCGATATTTTACTACTTAATTAATTTATTATTCCCAGAACATGAATTTTACCAGCAATCGAAAAATATTGGGAATAAATTTGAATAAGGAACAAAAAAAAGTTTCCTTCCAGGCAGAATTCGAACCACGAAAGTCTTAATTACCAGTCTATCGTGCTTTGGAGTGAACAAGGCTCTGAAATCAGCTATTGTCGGACCATCGGATCTGTGCCCCTTCAGCGCTGTCGTCGTTCTTGGAAAAGTTAACGCCTGTACTCACTCCATTTCACCCGCTTTCCTCCCACCACGTTAAACAGCAGGTCACGAACCTTGCCGAATAGGGATGTTGCCAAACTTCCGTCAAACGGTGTCATAAATAACTGGTCCTCCATGCTACATTATTATTTCTTTAAATCAAAATACATCCTGTATTTCTACATTTTTTAAACTTAAATCCCATGTCTCGAATCACTTTCCGTAATTTTTCTCTCCAACCTTGGAAATTATTACTTCTCTCGCAAGCTTCAGTAATTTCTTCAATGTTGAAACTTCTTTCTGAACAGTGTAAAATTCTTGTATTTTTCTTCTTAAAATACATCTGTTCATATCATCTACAATTCTACAATAATTAAAAGTTTCCTTGGTCTGTTCTTCTCTGGTGATTCTAGCTTTTCATCTCCTGCACAGACACCCTCTCTCCTGATTTTCTTTATTAGGAGTTCTGACCTGTCTATATAAATTACATAAAATGTTGTATTATTAGTATTAGTTAAGTAAGTAATTTCAATACATAATCAATTGAAATAAAATAAGCCTCACCTGTGATATCAATTGCTCTTTTCGTTGCCTGATTTATAGGAAACAGATATTGACCTGTTTGTTTCTCTTCATCGCAAAATGCTATTACGTACTTGCTTAATAATATTTCTTTCGCCACTCCGTGCTACAGTATTCATGTTGAGTTGACAACACTGGACTGCAAGTCCAAATATTGTAAACTGTCCCTCAAGAAGGCCAAAATTGTGAGTAGTGGGGGACAGAAAGGGAGAGAGATAGAAAAGCGAGAGATAGGAATGCAGGGATAAAAATGAATTACCGAGGCTGAGAAGGAATTAGAGTTCAGTTCGCATATCTTACGGGGGCACAGATCCGATGGTCCGACTATACAAGGGTCGGTCCGGTTTTTTTTGCCACTACTGTATATTTTTAGAGTACAATTTTTTTTTTTTTTTCTGAAAACAAAAAGTGTCTCTTTTGATAAACAGGAAACATATATGCAACAAGGCTGGTATATAGGTATACAGTAATTATGTATCCGCTTTAGTAGCTTCTCGAAAGTATACATGGAGTTGGAGGTCTTGTCTGTTGTGTTTACCGTCAGCGTATGATTATGGTGTCTTGTCTGTTGCAGGGGAGTGGTTCTGTACGGCATGGTAGTCGGGAGACTGCCCTTCATCACACCCCGCACCGGGGAAATGTCCTCGTCCGAGAGGCGACGCCATCTCCTCACACAGATCAACCGTGGACTTACGCACTACCATAGGAAGACGCTGTGCCCGTTTTCTGGAGGTAGGCCATAGTTTTTTCGAGCTAAGACAGTACCGTAGAACTGGGTAAAATCAATCATTGGGTGTAAAATCGATCATTTGCGATTTTTATTGAAAATTATATATTTTCTCAGTTACTTGTTAAAACTTTGTTATGCTGACTTCATTGCCTTACATTGCAAATGTTGTTATTGTTTTCTAATGCCAGGCGTTTGACAATAAAGTCATTTGACCTCTTGCACTCCAGTATTTTTCAAAGATATTATCATGACCAGCCAATGAAGCACAGATTTTGATGTGTTCCGAATCCATGTCTTGGTTTGAGTTGCACAATGGGCAGTTAGGGGACTGATATATTCCAATTCTATGCAGGTGTTTGGCCAAACAATCATGGCCTGTTGCCAATTTAAATGCAGCTACAGACGATTTTCGTGGTAAATCGGGAATTAACTGTGGATTTTGATGCAGAGAGTTCCATTTTTTCCCTTGGGATTGTGTTATCAAATTTTGTTTGTTGAAGTCTAAGTATGTAGATTTAATAAATCTCTTCACAGAGTAATACGTAGATTTAGTAAGAGGTCTGTAAGTAGCAGTGCTGCCCTTCTTTGCTAAAGCATCCGCATTCTCGTTTCCCAGGATTCCTCAATGGGATGGTATCCATTGGAATACAATTCTTTTATTGTGTAATATTAATTGAGAGAGCATTTTAGTTAATTCTGCTGTTTGAGATGAAGGTGTGTGTTTAGAGACTATTGATAGAATAGCTGCTTTGGAATCTGACAATATAACTGCATTCTAAATTTATTGATGTGGCATAGAAGATTCCTGAGACTTTCACTTATTGCAAATGTAAGCGAGAGGGACAACAAAAAGCCTGCGAATGCCAACAATGGGAACATTGTGTAATTAAATGAAAACAAAGTCTTACAAACTCTAAATTATAGTCAGCAGTGAAAGGAGACAGGAAGTATTCGTAAGTACTTTTCGTTGAGATTTTATCTTGAAATAATAGTTTTGCAGTTCGTAAATGCTAGTATTTAAACTTATTATTTTAAGAAAACTTGTACCTTTGTAGGGTTAAATCGATCATGCCATCGACCTACTCGAAACAGATAGGACCAGCAGGAAGAATAAATTGTTCACCGAAGTACCTCCAACTAACACTTATAAACAGAAAAGTGTCATAGTATAACTTATATTGATGAGAATAGTGGGGAAAGAGAAAGACGAAATTATGGTGAATTTCTTGCGTAAGAGAAGCACTGCCAAAGGAACATATTTTGTACATCCCTCTGTACCTGACTATGGGAACAACGTAGTTTCTAAAGTGACATGAGGAGGGGAAGATTTCAAATACCATCTGATATAAACCTAAGCAATGTTGAATTGCATTTTAGATTATAATTGAAGGGTGGTATTTCAATGTAAATTTTGAATTCTTAAATCTTTGTTTGTTGGTATGTGAAGTATTAAAATGTGTTTTTATGTTTTATAAGTTGGCAATCATAGTCACGATTGTACATTGGAGACCTATAGGCCTAATTGTATCGAATAGTATGATCACAGTAATAAAGGATACACTATGTAATGCTATAGGCATATATTGAAGATTATTATTGTTTTTTACACCCCTTATAACAAATAAAATATTGTTAATTTGTTTTTTAAAAACATAAACAGTGATCGACTTTACTCCGCAATATTTTAAGATCGATCTTAAACTAAAAATTCAATGGTGATCGACTTTACCCTATTTAAGCAGGTAACTTCGATCACAAGTCAAATTAAAAAAAAACAGTTTTTTATAGATTGTAATTCAATTCTTGTAACGTGTCTTCATAAGTGAAGGATATGACGACAAAATGCTATTTTCTGAGGAACTTCGCCCCATTGCATAACTTCAATATCATTAAAAAATTGCAAAATTTTGATCGACTTTCCCTCTTCTACGGTAGGCCGCAGAAGCCCAGAGTTACATATGTTATATCGCACGCGTTAGCGTGTTGCCTGCTGATCAGGGGCTGTGCTTGGGCACGATTTCATTTCCCGTTTGGACTGATTACCTGGTTGAATTTTCTCTCTGAATTTTCCCAACTATAAGGCGAATATCAAGTAAACTATGGCTAATGCTCGACCTCATCTCGTCAAATATCATTTTGTCGTCAATTGAGGACCTAAGATTCTAAATGTGCTAAGTGCCAAAAACAACTTTCTGAGATATTGATGAAAACACACTGTGCAACGCATGTTGAAATATCTACAACAACGTTGCACACGAATGAGTCGCTTACAGTCGAGCTACGACAAAGACGATTCAGTATGGTATTCTCATATGGATGTTCCTTCATTAGATTTAATAAAATTAAATTTGAAAAATTGGCAGTTAGCTCATTTAGAATGTTACGTCTTCAATTCCATTCGACACAAAACAGTGTCCTTTACAGTAATACATACTGTTTGATTTGTGTTAGATATAGAATCAGCATGTATTATTTCTGTAGTGCTCGGGAAAAGTGACACAAGTCAGTTTCTACAAACCTTTTTTGATAACTTATTGACAACTTACGGAACATCTGTTCGCTTGGAAAAAAAAATACATAGGTATTCCTCCCATTACAATAATTCATACAGAAAAAAATCAAATCGATATTGTGAATTTTATTAGTAACAACAATGTAATTTATTCGTCACAACAATAATTTCTTTCTACAATTCGCCTTAAACGCTCTCGTCAACAATTGGATTTTCACTCAACACAGTATTCGTTATAGCACTCACCGACGACAACGACAATTTACTTGGACTAGTACGAACAACAATGAACTGTTAATCTTAACTAATATTTACAAAGCACTATTTACAAATCAGAACTGTCAGTTTTCAGTTCACAGTTCTCTTCTAGCTCAGTCACTCGAGTTCACAGAATCTCGAACCACAGACCTTCAGAGACAGTTCACTGTACTCGAACTCAGGTCCCTCCAACTGCGGTCCATTGCACTCGAACTCAGGTCCCTCCAACTGCGGTCCACTGCACTCGAACTCAGGCCTTCGGATGCTGACGCAGATGCGGACGCACACTCGAGTCGAACTCCGGTTTGCTTGACTGGCTTGCTTGCTCTGGCTTACTCACTGACTGAATAACTGAAAAACTGCTGTCGTTCCTTCGCGACCGTAATTTATAACCACAGCGACGTAGCCTCGAAAGTTCCACGCGTCTCTAGAGATGGCACTCCAGAAAAATCCAGAGCCCTCTCCTCTCTACCAGCACCAGATGCGCGCGCGCTCTCTCTCCACTCTCTCGCCGCGTTGGCCCTTTCCCCTCTCCGCCGCGCGCCATCCCAAAGTGCTCCGCGCGATCTTCTCTCTTGCGGGACGCTGGTCGTGAGTTCGAATCTCACGTCGCTGTCACAATATAAACCAGTGTAAGTTGTCAAATTATTACCGGTATGTATGTATTTATTTACACTGCAAGTGGGCAAGCACCCGGTGGCAGTGGTATATACAATATAAACAATACACAATAAAATGATAAGCAATACACAATAAAATTTACAATACACAATACAGTTTTACAACACATACACAATTTTATACACAATACAATTTAACACAATAATAATAAAACATAAATAAAATACCTAATTTTACAATAAACTTACATAATTATGTATAGGTCCTACATAAGTGTATAGGTCCTACACATAAGTGTATAGGCCAAAGATGGTTTGTGAAAACTGACTTATGTTACTTTTTCCGAGCACTGCAGTTTTTGTCATTTAATTCCAAATATAGCTTCAATATGAAGCATCCTGAAGTCACGAAAATTGATTTCGAGTTTGTCATGAAAATGCAAATTTCAAGTGTTGATGATACAGTTACACCAATAAAATGCCATCTATACTTTATGGTCATAATATGTAATCAATATGGATTTTACACTAGGCCTACTTTCCCCGTAAAAAGGAGTTAACTTGAATGTAAAAATTCTAGTAATTATACAGTTATGTTGTAAAACATAGATATGAACTACTCAACAACCGTGAAGTCAGCAGTTATTCACTCTTGACGATTTCCGCGATGTTTTGGCAACCTTTGAAGATTGTAGATCCTTTCTCATTTCCTTGGTGAGGAGAAAAGAATCGGAACTTCATGTAGTTTAGGGACAAGATAAGAACATGATTTTCACAACACCCGATTTCTGGATTAACACTGATTTGATCAACAGTATCACAACAATAAAGGAAAAATTATCCCCTCATAAGTTGTCACTTGAAAATTTCCCTGCTAGAACCATCTTACTAATGAAACACTACAAGTAGGTGTAGACGTGTAAGGCAGCAACCATCTATACCACCCATGTGATATACTAGACCAGATATGAATCACACATAACTTCTATAAGGGACACTATTATATTTTCTTAATACCTATAGCCCTCTTCCACTTGGAAAACAATAATTTGTCTTTTAGTGGTCTAAAAAGTATTTACCTTTTGAATTTGCCATACCCGGATCTGCATGCGGTAACAAGGCTGGTATCTAACAGAAATCGTAGGAACGATTCTAGTGAAACTTCGTTTTGAAATGTTAATTTTCCCTATTTTCGCCATTAGAAAAGATAATAATTCTGATAACCAAGAATATTCAGAAATCATTATATTCATTCATTTCATTCATTTATTTTATTCCACAGATCTTACATGAGCAATGAAGCTTTAAGATGTGGAACAAGTCAACATTTTACAATATTACAATTACAATTTTTACAAAATTTTATAGTTTTACAATTTAGTAATTTTCTACAATTTTGTGCAATTTTTTACAATATTTTGGCGAGATGTAGTGAGATGAGGTGAGGTCCGAGGATGCGCCAAAAGATTACCCGGCATTTGCCTTTTGGTTGGAGAAAACCTCGGAAAAACCCAACCAGGTAATCAAATCAAAGGGGGGTAATCAAATCAAAGGGGTTGATGCCAAGGACTCGCCATAAATCATCCGGCTTCAGTCCCACGGCTGTGGAAAACCTCGGAAGAAACCAAAGACCAAAAAGGGATCCAACCCAAGCCAGAACGCAGCTCCGGATCAGCAGCCCAGCGAGTCTGCCGATTGAGCTACATCGATGGCTCTACTAAAAGTATACAATACATAGCCAATCAGATTATTAAATTTACAAACGCAAACGATCATTCATCAGTTGAGCTATATATATAATACAAAACCAGTAAGTTAATTAAATTTAAAGCATAAACAATTCAATCAGTTGTGATATACAGAAATTGATAATACATATCATGCAAACTACTTCAAATTACAAACACAAACAATTTATCAATAGAGCTATATAGATTACTATTCAATTTAAAGCATATACAATTCATCGGCCAAAACTATACAAATATATACAATACAAAGTAAGCAGATTAATTTAGTTTACAAGCATATTTTCATTAAGCTATACAGATTTGTGCAATTAATATCAAGTAGATTAATTCAATTTATAATCATAAACAATTCATCAGTTGAGCTATACAGACTACTATACAACTTACAGCATATACAATAATATATGTTAAGTTACTAGTAAAGCAGAATTAGGCTATAATAGTCTACAAAACTAACTTTGGCTGACTATTCTGGTTAAACTTTATTTTCCAATGTTCATTTTCCGTATTTTCGCTATTACAGAAGATAGTAATTGTAATAACCAAGAATATTCAGAAATCATTGTATCTGTTATGTTGTTTTTAAGTTACTAAAGCAGTATTAGGCTATAATAGTCTACAAAACTAACCTTGGCTGACTACTGTAAAGCATATATAAATTATTCAGCTATCAGATATTTGAATTTAATAAAAATGTACAGGGACATCATTTTATTTTTACTTCAATTTTTATTGTACCTGAGTTTTTTAATGTACTTCACTCCCACCCCTTCTACTAATGACGTTCCACCTGTCCTGCACACAGAACCAAGACCACAGTGAGTTAGTGAGTATAGTATGTTTCAGAAATATGTTCGCGTTTTCCAGTGACGAAAGAGCTTTCAATATTGAATCATATTTTCGCACAGGTACTGTCGTCCGTTTTCCTACGTCGCATCCCAGTTTCCCCCACTTGCTTCTGCTCGCCCCTCTGTAAGGACTAGTGGCTGGGCTGTCTTAGATATTTTCTGAAAACAATAATTTCTGTTAGGAATTGGACGTCTACTTAATATTATACAACCGTTTAAAATAACTTAAATAGAAGGGCCTTGTTGAGTAATTAACTGTCACGTGATTTTCCCCTTTTCTACGATCCTGCGACATAACCACTTGGAGGACAGTAGATAGCATGTCTAAATCATTTTATCTGTGCGGGTCGGGCAGAAGTGAAGATTGAATTTACAGTACGTAAGGTACTCTTTTATAGAGTAGGTACAGAATTATTTCAATATGAATTACTAGTACGGAGAACAAAACAGGTAATATTTGGAATTAGATACAATAGTCTATCGTGCGATAATATGCACATTAGAACTGAAGCCTGTATCGAGATGAACGGCCACCATTTTCAAAAATGTGTTTAAATATCCATATTATGATTATTTTTCAATTTAACTTCATTCTCTATATTGTAGCTAATGTGCTGTAGACAGTATAATATGCACTGCATAATGAATACGTTCGCATGGACAGCTCAGTTCGTGAGTAAAAACACTTATTGTTAATGCAGTGCTGTATTTTGATTAAACAAAAACCAAATGAAAATTATTAAACTCAAAATCGCGATATTTCCTAGTTTACGTAAATGGATGAACTACTTTTCTTCCCTGCTGTACCCAGTAAAGTGATTTGTTTGTATTTTACGCCAGTATCATCGAACTCCAGTCGTGGAAGTGGTTAGCAAACGGTGTAACGAATTATTACATCTGGACACCAGATTATTTTCACTCCGTCCGTCCCTGTGTCTTGCTCGTTTCTGTGTTCACGGAATTCCACTCCAACACGTAAGCACACGAAGGAATCTAACGTCGTTCATGCGCTCTTTCTTTGATATCACTGAACTACAGCCTTTCTTTTATAAGAAATATGAATTCATAGGAACGTCGGTGTTCAGAACTAACCTAACCATCCTGTCGACACATGGTACTTTTTATATTTTTTTAAGACTTCTGGAACTTGATCTCCCATCTGCTCGTGCCCAACGTCCAAAAGAGGATGACCCTGGCGCAGATGGTTGTACACCCCTGGGTCACTGGTCGTCAGAGAGTCTTAGAAAACCAAGAGTACAAGAATCTTACGGCGGCCGAGAAGAACACGGTAGGTTCCAAGAAACTCGTTTAAAATAATTTGTATGAGCTCTTTCATACAAAGACATCAGAAAACGACACGGTGAAGTCATTCATTCATTCATTCATTCATTCATTCATTCATTCATTCATTCATTCATTCATTCATTCATTCATTCATTCATTCATTCATTCATCCATTCACAGTTTCTGCCCAAGGGCAGGTTTCTCACTGCAAACCCAACATTTTTTAACCTTTCCAATTTTTGCCTTCCTCTTTATCTTCGCATACTATCCATATAAATATCTTAATGTATCATGTAATGTTTATCATCTGACAACTTTTTCTGCCCCGAACTTTTCTCCTGTTCATTATTTCTTCCAATTCATCAGTTTCAGCATCATTCTTTTTTCACCTTCTCTTTGAAACACTGCTTCATTTCTTATTCTGTCTGTCCATTTCACACGCTCCATTCTTTTCCATATCCGCACTTCGAATGCTGCTAGTCGTTTCTCTTCACTTCGTCGTAATGTCCATGTTTCTTCCTCATACAATGTCACTTCACACAAAGCACTTCACTAGTATCTTAGTTTGTTTTCCTGAGGTCCACAGAAGATGCTTCTTTTTCTATCAAAAATTTCTTTACCATCCTCCATCAGTTGTTTTTAAATGTAGGCCTACACCTTTTCAACTTCATTTTCAGGGGAAAAAAAAAGTAATTTCAATTTTGGGAAAAAGTAATTTCAGTTTCCGAAAGAATAATTTCAATTTCAGGAAAAAATAAACTATTATTCAAAAAATATCAGATCAATTTCGGAAATAGTAAAGTTAATTTCGGAAAAAAGCAATTTCAAATTCGGAAAACTACTTTATACTGCAGAAATTACAGAGTTAACAAATAAATTAAGATGTTACATTAATCAGACTTCAGTTAATGAAGATATTAGAGGAAAGAAAAATATTCCTCAATATCCATAGCCTTCACTGGAGTCATAATAAGGTTACCGTAACTTTAAGTTATCACTCGTATATTAGTATTTGACTGCAATCCAGAGGAGAATGAATTAATACGGTATTAAATAGCTTCAGTGAAGATTGCAACAAGAACAGAAATAAGTCTCGTAGATTACGAGTAAAATAAACAGTATTATTTAAGTATTTAATTCTTCCGAAATTGATATAATTTTTCCGAAATTGATATAATTTTTTCCGAAAATGATTTTCAATTTTCCAAAATTGATTTTTTCTCGAAATTAAAGTGAGATTTTCCAAATATAAGTTTACTTTTTTCCAAAGTGAAGTTGAAAAAGTGTGGACATACTTCTTACCTTCCAAATGATGTCTCATTCACTGCTGTAGACTAGTCTAAGTTAGTAAGTTCTCTCCTCCCCAGAATGAAAATACAGTGAAACCTCTCCTTACGGACACCCCCAAAATACGGACACTCCTCATATACTGACAGATTTTTATGCCCCAACTGAAATAATATAGAAATAATCATAAATTTAACTCTCGCTTACGGACACTCTCAGACTCGGACACGGACAGCTGTTTCACAGTCCCAAAGCTTGCCTTACCTCCTAACTGCGGACAGAACTTTGATCTGAAGACATAATGTGTTACAAAAATGGAAAATTTAGTACAGAAATTCCTTAACATGAAACATAACATAAGGGTCTCGTAGGCTACCACTAGCCCAGCCGGCTACCCCTTGTTAGCTGGAAGCGGGTGGATAAGCAAAGTCGTAAATTTAACCTGTCTGATGGGTCCAAGGTTTCCGCGATCGTGAAATTGTATTCAACATATGATAGTAGAATAAAATTATTCTCTTCATTTCAATCAGTTGTTCTGTTTCGAAAGACATGGCACCTGAACGCAAAGGTTAAGTTGAAAACTCTAAATTACAGTGCTGCATAACTGTAGACCTAGAATAAAATTGCATGGCACAGTACTGTATTTTCGTTTTTTTGGTCTTATCTACTGTAGTTCAAAGTCAAAAGAATTTACCGTAGTACTGTATACTGTATTTATAATTAAACTACAGTAATACGTTTCATTTAAAGCGTGAAGGGATACATAATGCATATTATAAACTAGCCGTACCCGTGCGCTCCGCTGCACCCGTTAGAAATAAATATAAACTAATTACATAATTAAAATAGGACATTTGATCCAGGGAACATTCGTGTTTGATAGAAGGATAAATCGTTTAATATGTTACTTAATTTAAATTGTATTTAAAATATTAAAATGCGATCATTTTGATCCGGAGACCACTCATTTGGTGTAATGACAATTCCTTTAACATGTTTCTTAATTGTTATTACCATTTATTTTTGGAAAAGCGAAAATTAACAGAAACATTTTGGCTACAGATTTATTATTACGTTTATATTATATTATATTATGAAAAAGTGTGTTGATAACGGATGTACTCGAATTAGAAAGTTTTTAATTTGTTGTGGGAGCTCTTGAATCTCAGGAGGAACAACTTTTACAACAGCGCAACATAATCTGCTTGGCTCATTACCCAATTTTTTTGCATTGCATTTATTGCATATGTATTTTATGTATTTTAACACGATTCAATTGAGCATAGTTAAAATTTGAATTATAAAATAATGGATTGCTAAGCTAACGTACTATTACTGCATACTAAATCAATACACTCTCGTTGTTCGTTAATTCTCTGAGATAAAAATGAATATGTTCATAAACATTATTATAAGAAATACAGGAAATGAATATACAGAATAACCTATCAAGTTTTCTGTGCATAAGAAGCTATTTTAATCTTACCTGTCCTCAATTCACTCACAAGTTACTGTAATAACATTATAGCATTATGTCCATCCAGAGAAACTACACTTTCCAATGATGATATAATAATTAACTATACAAATCGGTTAATTTAGCTTCAGATATTACTTCATACAAATACAGAAACATTGTCTGTAGGCTATGTTTCATAGCTTTCGATTGTTGTGTCCAAGGACCCTTATAGACGAAGTCATTTGTTTTTTATTTCAATAAACCGCCTTAGATCGCAGTTATTTTAATTTTAAAACTCATTTATCTCATTAAATATCAGTCATATCAAGAAATCATTTTTAAAGAAACTTTTGTTATGTAACATATTTCACAAAAATCAATAATAAGCGAGATATTTCGATTTATTTAATTCAGGCCCCCTTATAACCCCCCTTTTAAATAACATATTTTGAATGCCATATAGCCTAAAATCTAAGTTACAACGAACTTAATTTATAATCCAATTTTCATCGAAATCGATTCAGCCATTATCGCGTGAAAAGGTAACAAACATACAGACAGACAGACAGACAGACATACAAACAAAAAAATAAAAAAAGCGATTTTCGGTTTCAGGGTGGTTAATTATATATGTTAGAACCAATTATTTTTGGAAAATCGAAAATTACCAGAAAAATTTCGGCTACAGATTTATTATTAGTATAGATTTACTGTTAGATTGGGGAGCCTCCCTCCCAATAAAGGACACCTCCCAGATGCGGACAGATTGTTATGTCCTTTCGATGTCCGTAAATGAGAGATTTCACTGTACTCGCGTTTCCACAGTATGCGTTGCTCATTTCTTCCTCGACAGATTTTGAAGCGCATCGCCGTCTTCCTGGGTGCGGAGAGAGGCGGATTGGAGCAGCAGCTCAGGATGAACCGTTACGGAAAGGTGGGCGGCATGTTCAACATCCTGGGGCACATGCAGCGCGTCGTCAACCAGGAGCTCGAAGGCCGCAGCTGGGCCGCTGCCAAGACGCTCGTGCGTCCCAGCACCTCGGCATGCACCCCCCCGACGGGGCAGCGCTCCTCCACGGCACATGCCTTGCGCCTGGTGTGGAGCGATCACGCCAAGCCCTCTGCGCCACCTAGTCGCCTCCGCGTCGTGGGGTCCCACGGAGTGACTGCACAGCACTTGAACCAGAGGACGGTAGCGACGATGGAGCACCGCTCCTGGACAACTAGGTCAGTGGTTGAGGTGATTTACAAAATAAAACAAAAACGTCTTATGTTCTTTTGCAAAGATGACAATAAACAACATGAATATAAAAATAAGAGAATATTTCAGTACCGTCAACCGGGTATACTTTACACAAGGGGGGTAACTTTACACATTTCTAGAAAAAATGTTTAGATGGCCATACATTACAGACAATGTGTAGCAACTTTGATTCTGTGACAACAGCACATGTGTGTAGTAGTCTGAAGTGTGTGTTATTATTAAAGCTGTTATACACCATTGTTGCTGGTGAATTTCACGAGGCAAGTATTTTTTACTCTTTTTTCTATGTGTAAAAACTTTGTGTTGTACTGAATAGTTCAGTTCATACATTCAATTGTGACTAGTATTGCATGAAATTATGAAGCTTTCGGACGCGGGAAATGACTGCCTGACCAGTTTTTCGTTACATGTGCTACCCTGCGAAAGGGAAAACAAGAATGATAACCTAATGCACCTCTGAACGGGGCAACTTTACACAGATGTGAAGTGTTTATGGACACTAATTAAAAATAAAAACTCTTTTAATATGATGTATAATGTCACTATTAATGGTGGTAGGATCAATTCCCGTCAATGATAGGGAAAATAAATGACTTTCAAACAGACAAGGTCGTTACTTGTAGATTATTATTATCAGTACTATTATTATTATTATTATTATTATTATTATTATTATTATTATTATTATTATTTTTTAAATAATCCGTGGCACGTCAGCTCTGAAGGATCAATGCCAGTTGAATCGGTTACTGCAATTAGTAGGTAGCAGTATAGTCAGAAGGTTAGCATGACGCTATCCCTCAACCGTTGGACCGTCACCAGGTTCTGAAAAGGCTTCCAAGCACAGGAAAATCAAATTGTAGCAGCACATTCATGAACAGCATATAACCATTTATTGTACTGTTATTACATTTCTTTACTTTTATATAAAATATTTCATTTTCAGGAAATTACCAATATATTTTATTCTCACTGTGCTAACTGTAGTGGGCTAATAAATTGCGAAACACATCATATTGTTCAGAAATGTTTTAATTTCCAATCCCAGTACTTAAAACAGTGCAATGTTGGACCATATTGAACAGAATACTGATTATAATGGCAAAGTAAATATTGTGGAAAACGTTTGTTTTTAAATCTGTTTAAATGGGCATCTTTATAACGTGATTTTTATTTACAAGTGTTTTAATGTTATGTACAAACACTGAATTTTCAAATTTACTCAAATTAACCAGGAACATTCATATAAAATTAAATCTAACGGAACCAATAACGAATGCCTTTGAAATAAAAATAACCCCGAGAATATTTCAGTAGTTATAAAGTAAGAAAAACAATGCTGTAGATGGGTGCCTGTTTTTGAGACGGTACTACAGTGAAACTTCCTTTAACGGACACTTTCCAATAGCGGACTCCTCTCAATAGCGGACATTTTAAAATTCCCCTGCAAAATAACATTGGCCCTTATGATAAAATTCTTCCAAATAACGGATCTCCCAACAACATTTAAAACTTCCAAATAACGGACAGCGTGAAAAGAAAAAAAAGAAAAATACGGTTGTAAATTAAACGGAATTCTAATGGAATTCTTTGCAAAAATCATTATCGTGCATTTGAACGTTCTTGTACTTTATTGAAGGTAAGCAGCACAGTTGTTATAGTCCCGTCGCTCTAATTTCCGGCAGCCAATCACGTTGCCGGTCGGCTATATTTAAACGTGTGCGTCTTGTGTTTCGCTGATGCATTTCCTAAGGCTCGATAAATACTTAATATAATCGCCCGCCATTTTGGCTCTTTCGTTGGGTTCGCAGAAAGCACACGAGGACGTTATTTGCCGCTCAATTATTTGCTCAATTACAGTGTGTTTGATTTATTATCATAGAAGCTACGACATGATAATGTTTAACGGTGCGGCAAATAGATCCCTCGTCTGGTACTTCGGCAACGAAAGAACAAAAATGGCGAACGATACTACATACCTAGACTTTATAGAGTCTTCACTTCCTAAGACGTAAGCAAAGAGGAGGACTCACGCCGGGAATAACAGCGTCGCGACTATAGTTGTGATACTTTACGTGAGCAGTCCGTACTTTCTTAGTTTGTTAAGTTGAGTGTTCGGAAGTAGTCACATTAAGAATGCCACACAAACGTAAACGTTTGTCACTAAAAGAGAAAGTGGATATTGTAAAGCATAGTGAGAAAGAGAAATTAAGTGTTCGTGAGCTGGCCACAAAGTTTAATATGGAAAAAACTCAGCTTAGTGAAATTTTGAAAAACAAGGATGTTATTTTAAAATCATACACTGAGAATGCAATTCTAGATTTCTTTGTGTAAGGTGAAGTGGTACAGTGACTGATGTTTATTTCATTTACAAAACATTTCCTGGTACGATTTCTCTCTGGATGAATACTGTAAACTTTCTACTATACTGTAAAATATATTGTTGAATATGTATGAAAAATTTAAATGTACTCTATACATAGTAACGATTTTCTAAATAGTGGACACTTCTCAATAACGGACATTAAATTTTTCCCCGGCGGTGTCCGCTATTGGGAAGTTTCACTGTATCTCAAATCTGAACTCTGTATTCAATACACACACACACACACACACACACTGATATTATTTTCAATATCAAAGAGATTTCTCACCTTTTTTCCCCATGCAAGTCGTAGACTAGAAACTTATTTTGCATAAATACGAGTTTGCAAATGCTGTAGAAAACTTCAAGAACTTCTGCAATCTCGAGGTGTTCTTACATTCTTTTGATCCAAAACTGAACCACGCTCTACCAAAAAGTATAGTTTCAACTTTCTATTAGTAGATACATTTCAATATTTTAAATGTATCAGTCCCCTTATTGTGCATTTGGATTCCACCTCAAAATCTGTGAATTTGGCCAGTAACATCTTTGAAAAATATTGGATTATTTATTTAAACACCTGGAAAACAACAACAACATTTCAATGAATTTGAGTCATTATCTTTATTTATTTATGGATTTATTTGTTTTATCTTTACCTTTCTTTACAGTACGTTTCCAGTTTCCACACATTGGTCTTTTTAACTTATCCTTCTTATACGATGCGTAATTTACATGCATTTGCTGTTAATATGACGGAGGTGTGAACAAATGAATACAAACTATTTTATTGCTACAGAAATTTTTATTTCAATTGATGAAAAAATTATATTTTTAAATACAATAGGTAGTAATTACTAATGTACTGTCCGTTCGAGTTATGTAGCATCCTGATTTCCTCACCAGTTTCTACTAGCCCCTCTGTAAAGGGTAGTGGCTGGGCTGTTAGGCTCTTTCTTGAAAATATTTGCAGTACTGAATTGGTAGTCTACCTATTATAAAACTGTTTAAAATAATTTAAAGAAGAGGGTCCACTAAGTATCTATCACGTGACTTCCCAGTTTGGACGACCCTGCGGCTTAACCACTCGAACAGTTGCAATGGTCAATGCCTTCGGGAGGGGTACAGTTTCCCCAATCAATTGTTTTAAATGCATTTCAGTTTCTATGTTTGATTTCCCAACAAATTCTGCATTCCCAATTAGTTTTTCCAAATCTTTGTTTCTCCTATGTATTAATACATAATAAATAATAATAATAATAACAAATAATTTACAAATTGTAACCAATTGCTCGTAAATAATTCAAAATATTACAATAATAGTCTTCATACTTTAGCACAATGTTACGTAATCGTTGCTTAAGAATATCTCGTTGGCGATTTCTCAATTTTCCAATTTTCTGACCAAGTTATATACAGTGGAGCATATTTCCTTTGTTCTTTAAAAATCCCAAGAAACCTGGGCGGTAATGCCTTACAACAACCTGAAATCTGTTATGCTAGCCTTCAGATAAGTTACTGGTTCCAAAATGCTATAGTACGGAAATATGATGATTCTATAAATGTGAAGAGAACCGTGAACGTACTGCGTATCTTCTTCCTCGAACAGGAGCCTTCAGGTCTCTCTCTCTTTTTTTAAAGAGGAGATCCACCCCTGGCTATTTCTCCAAGTATTTCGATGTGTAATTGCTAGACCTCGGAGTTTTAGGCTCGAATAGGATAGATTGCAACACTTTTATATAAAAATCCCTAAATGTATGCAACACGAAACTCTCGAGCGATCATATTGCCCAAAACTAGGTGCCTAACAATAAAAAACGTTAAAACTGTTCTGTAGTTACTTAGCGCTGGTGTAAAATAATTGGCCTAAAAATATTATCAAAGTGTCGAGGCCTGAATTTGTAGTTAAATTGTGAAATGGTTCATTGGTATATTTATACAGCACTGATACAATGCCTTCAGCATAATGGTGTACTGAGAGTAATCATCTATACTAATAATAAATCTGTAGCCGAAATTTTTCTGGTAATTTTCGATTTTCCAAAAATAATTTGTCCTAACATATATAATTAACCACCCTGAAACCGAAAATCGCTTTTTTACATTTTTGTTCGTATTGTCTGTCTTTCTGTCTGTATGTTTGTTACCTTTTCACGCGATAATGGCTGAACAGATTTCGATGAAAATTGGAATATAAATTAAGTTCGTTGTAACTTAGATTATAGGCTATATGGCATTCAAAATACATTATTTAAAAGGGGGTTATAAGGGGGTCTGAATTAAATAAATCGAAATATCTCGCTTATTATTGATTTTTGTGAAAAATGTTACATAACAAAAGTTTCTTTAAAATAATTTGCGATAAGTTTTATTCTCTGAAAAAGTTTGATAGGACTGATATTTAATGAGATAAATTAGTTTTAAAATTAAAATAACTTCATCTAAGGCGGTGTGAATTAAATAAACAAATGAATTCGTCTATAAGGGGCCTTGGTCAGTAACAATCGAAAGCTATGAATCATAGCCTACAAAGAATGTTTGTGTTTGTATGAAGTAATATCGGAAGCTAAATTAACTGATTTGTATAATTAATTATTATTTCACCATTGGAAAGTGTAGTTTCTCTAGATGGACATAATGCTATAATGTTATTACAGTAACTTCGGATATGATATAATATAGATTAAAATAGCTAATATAATAAACAACTTGATATGCTATTCTGTGTATTCGTTTCCTATATTTCTTAAAATAATGTTATCTCAAGAATTAACGAACAACGAGAGTGTATTGATTTAATATGCAGTAATAATACGTTAGCTTAGTATTCCATTATTTTATAATCCAAATTTTAACTATGCTCAATTGAATCAAGTTAAAATAAAAAATACATATGCATTAAATGCAATGCAAAAAAGTGGGTAATGAGCCATTAAATTATGTTGCGCTGTTGTAAAATAAAATTTGTTCCTCCTGAGATTCAAGAGCCCCCAAACAAATTAAAAATTACTTATCGGTGTACATCCAAATCAACCCATTTTTATATAATATAATATAATATAATATAATATAATATAATTTGGAATATAATATGATATAATTTAAGTTAAAATTAAGTTATTTGAAGGGTTCAGAACCATATCAAACATTTACTGAATACGTTAAAACAAGGGTTAAAATGTCTTATTATCATAATTCAATGGAAACATATAGCAAGTAAAATTTATTAAATCTAAATGATATGTCAGTCTTCATTAAAGTATGGATGCATGTAATAAAAATTAAGAAACATGTTAAAGGAATTGTCATTGCACCAAATGAGTGGTCTCTGGACCAATATGATCGCATTTTAATTATTTAAATACAATTTAAATTAAGTGAAATGATTCGATTTATCCTTTATAAAACACGAATGTTCCCTTGTTCAAATGTCCTTTTTAATTATGTAATTGCTTTATATTTATTTCTAACGGGTGCAGCGGAGCGCACGGGTACGGCTAGTGGCATATTAAAAAAGTACAAAAGTCTAAGTCAAAGAACCTGCCAGTCTGGTTCTGCTAAAAGCATCCACGAAGTATTTTTAAAAATACATAAAATTCTAGAGCACATTAGGAAAACTGGGAATGCGGAACTTGCTTATCATGGCGTGGTGTTCTTTGCAGGGAGCCTGTTCGTAGGGACTCCGCCCCATCCAGCTCAACACACTCTCGCGGGGATCATCTCAACATTCACGGCGTAGGTAAGTGTCTTATGTCATGAAATTGATAGTCTGTGTATACTTTCGGATGAAATACAGTTCTTCATTTTTAATATAATATACTGGTATAAATAAATATATACTTAAGTATATCAAGTATAGGAAGTAATCAGAAAAATGTTATTTCTTCCTCTGCTATTTCATTTTTATGTTTGATGATTAATCGTCCAGTTTTTACAGCCAGTACATCAATGTAGGAACTAATATTACTCAATATAAATTTATGCTCGACCATGCCGAAATGTAGTAATTATACACCTGGTAGCAGCCCTTTAATGGACCTCATTAAACTACACCTATTCATTAAAGTTCAGGTGTTCCGCCAATCAGAAAGCACCATATGAAAGCGCAAGTATCGATTTCACCAATTGCACAATAAATAGCCTGTATTTGAAATAAAGTCAGTTCTGTTACTATAATAATTAGCGTTAATTGTAAATAATATTCAAATAAATTCAATTTGTCATCTCGTTTTTCAATGTATAATTCAATTTCAAGGTTATATCAAGATTAATGTTTCTTTTACTCTCTAGATTATATTAAGGTCGTCGACATCGACATCTGTTTCTCGGAAATTTAGAGGTAGGTCAGTTCCGCTCCTCACTTAAATAACAATAACATGAATACTTATGAATAATTTCAAGTTAGAAATATGGTCAGCATAAAAAGTCGTATGAAACTTGCCTATAATGGTAATTAAGACGCTCGTATGAAAATTATGACTACCATTATAGGCTCGTTGCATAATGTACTATTCTACTTCGTGTTTTTCATTTTCTTGCTTTAGTATTCTTATTGTCCTTCATATGCTGTAGAATTTATTTAATACTTAAGTAGTCCACCGTTGTGGAGTAACAGTTAGCATCCCAGACCGTGAAACGAGTATCCCGGTTCAAATTCTGGTTGGAGCAAGTTACCTGGTTGAGGTTTTTTCCGGAGTTTTCTCTCAACCCACCAAGAGCAAATACTGACTAACTTTCGACGCTGGACCTGGACTCATTTCGCCGGCATTATTATCTTCAGATCATTCAGACGCTAGATAGCAGTTGATAAAGCGTCGTAAAATAACAAATTACAAAAAAATTGAGCTTCGTTCATGACAATTCAAAACGTTAAACCTCACGGTATTTAAAACTTGTTATCGAGTGAGAAAATTCATTATTAATTACAATTTTGAAACTGACTCAACTTTTCTGACTTTTTTTTTTTTTTTTTTTTTTTTTTTTGCAATGCCAAGGCCAACTTTCTATTATTCGCCCTGACTCTGAGCTTGGCTCATAGATGTCTCTAGTCATAAATTTTAATTATTAGTTCCTCAGAAAATCCAGAATGCACCATGAAATTCGGTGATGGATCTACATTCCTTTTCTAATATTCATTCAAAAACGACACATTTTTCACAGGGATGATGGATGAACATTATTCATAGGCCTTGGTTTGAAGTCGATTTTGGCTATTCAAAATCTTCCATCTCAAAATCATTTCGTCGTCATTGTTTCCAAACTCGGCAAAATATTTATTTTCTACTGATTATAAAAAAAAGAAGTTATAGGCTATAAAACGTTCTAATTGAAAGTGACAGTATATAGGAAGTTCACCATTCAATAACATGTCGGTCGTGCAGTTTTCCATCATACTTGAAAAATTGTCGTGAAAAAATCAAACCATCAATCTGAATAATAATAAGAACATTCCTAACCCTTCAGCTTGCAAGACAAGTTCCATCCTCTAGGAGCGTCCTAAGGTTTTGAATTTCACATGCAGACTGTACATTTTTTTATTGTAATGACACAGTTTCATTATTTAGGATTTTTGCTGCTTTGTTTGGCTTTCAAATTTTGCTCCCCGTATTCTCCTGATTTGAATTATTTCTCCTTTGGTGTCATTCTGTGAAGAAATCATTGCTTCAGGCATTGTTAGAAACCCCTGACGAAAAAATCCAGACGTTTGAGATTTTGCCAGGTGGAACGTTTCCTGAAAGCCAGAAATGCATTTACTGTAAGGCCTCCGTTGGGAGTCATCCATCGTTGGGAAAAAATATACGTTACAAGAGCGGCGTTGAAGGGTTCATGTTCTAGGAAAAGTTTGGAAAAGCGAAACCGTAGTTTCATGAGTCGCAGCTTAATTTTTTCGAGGTGATAAAAAAAACTTTATGACTACCCCTCGTACATTATTTCGTGCAGATCGTTTATTACATACCTGAAAGAGAAATTTCAATTATGCAATGACACTTAATCTTGGTTTTGTTCAATGAATGAACAAATTTGAAAAAAAAATATCTATGTCAACATTGTTGGTTTAAAACATTATTCATATTTATTTGATTTTATGTGTATATTCAATTATATCTTACGTAAAAATCCTTACATTAAAATCTAAAGAGCAGATTGTTTCCAAACTCGGCAAAATATTTATTTTCATACTTTATAAAAAATAGTTATAGGCTATAAAAAGATTCTAATAAAAAGTGAATAATAATACTAATTCACTGATTCAAAAACATGTCGATGTTTAGATTTCCATTAATTTGAAAAATTGTTAAAAAATCAAACGCAGACTAATTTGAATAATAATAAGATAAAATCCTAAAATTCAGCTTAGGATAGAAATAAATCTTGTTTTACAATACATGGTTTTAAATTTCACATGGGAAGTCTGTCATTTTTTTTTTATTGTGGATCTGAAAATTTCATTATTTAGGATTTTTGTCTTTGTTTGTCTATTTGAATTATTTCCCGTTGGTGTCATTTGTACTGTATGAAAAGCAGCAGATTGTTACGAAACCCCTAGGTTCAAAAATCCAGACGTTTGAGATGGCCAGGGCATGAGCATTATTTCGTTCTAGCACGTTGGTAAATCCAGAAATGCATTTACTGTAGAATTTCATTTGGGAGACTTCATAAATTTGTAATATCGTTAAAACATTATGTTGAATGGATCAAATTTGTTGGATAATCCAGTTTTTCAAACAAATTTTGATTATACTTTTTGCAATTTCATAATTGAAAGAAAAAGAGCAGTTTTGTATCGTATCATTATTTTGGATAACAGATCAACTATTAGCAAATAAACCAAAGAGTAATTTCGTGATTAGTTGCAATGAAATCTCCATCTTGGTTTCAAATTTAAATTGTTTTACGTAAATTCTGTTAATAAAAAGGTATTTGTCTTTCCCATTTCAAGTGCTTTAAAATGTTTTCTGTGTTTACTATACTCCAGCATGCCGTGATATACGTCTGTCTTTTTTTTCCCCCCAGTCTATGATGAGTCTGGAATCTTGTTGATTTTTTCACGGCTTCCTTAATGTTACTTGCATCACGAATGCAGTAACTTTAGTGGAGTTGTAGAGTTTACTTAATTTTTGCAAATATTTAAAAACAATAATTAACAGTACAATTTAGGTGAAATTGCAGTGGTAAGTTTCCAATTTATAATTATTACTATATTGAACGTCTCTAAAAATAATATGTTAAAAGCCTAAAGCAGTAAAATGAATATGTCACTTAAGCGGTAAGAATAGGGAAATTGTTATGTGTGTTAGGTTGGGAATACTGAATGTGGAATTTTAGACTTTCCGCGGATTGGTTTTGTGCGGAAACCAAGCAAATACGCACGATCTCGCACAAAAGACCTTTGGGGAGATGAAGATATAGATGGGAGGATAACATTAAAATGGAATGGAGGGAGGTGGGACATGATGCTAGGGATTGGATTAATCTTGCTCAGGATAGGGACAGATGGCGGGCTTATGTGAGGGCGGCAATGAACCTCCGGGTTCTCTAAAAGCCATTTGTAAGTAAGTTAGTGGCATTCTGTTGCCTAGTTAATCGTTAACAATTTCTAGATCCCTGCCAATGAACTAATATTGTATAGGCCTATGTAGAACAAGCTATTGAAAACATAATTTTAAATGCGGTTCTCGATTATCCAGCAATTTCTGTTATTCGTCGAACCATTTAGATTGGTTAATCTGTAATTTTCTCTGCTTCATTTTCTTGATCTCTTGACAAATTCTTTCCATCTCTTTCATCACGTGCACGCGTAGCTATCAGCACCCAGAAACTAGCATTTGTAATAGTTCCTGCATTTACCGCGAGGTGAGTTACAGTTGTCCGCGACGTTCTGACATCTATCGTCCTCTTTCATAACAATGCGCTACTCTTAACGCTAAGCTCACTCGTCACAAATTTATTGTTGTTGCTGTTTAGTCAATTGTCCGAAGACAGGTTTGAACCTCGCAAGTGATATCCATAAGGCATCACTCATGAGAAAACGAAGCCAGGAAGTAATGGGGGTTGGTCAGTTTCTTCTCCCCTGCAAATTTATTGAAGCAATTAAAACAAAAGGGTCTGCAAGGATATCTCACCTCTTTTCTAACTTAAAATCTTCAGCTTTAAGCAGGAAACGTAATGAGGAAATTTATAAAATGTTAATTCTCTTCCATACCCTAAGACAGTGGTTCCCAACCTTTTTTGACTGACGACACATTTTATTGAACGCCCACGATATCGCGACACACTTAATAATAATAATAATAATAATAATAATAATAATAATAATAATAATAATAATAATAATAATAATAATAATAATAGATTTCTTCTGGAGAAAAAGGTGGTGGAACTCTTTGTAGAATATTTTATAGCAAACTGGAGATGATTACTGTTCACTGCACGGGAATTTTGTCGTTTTTAACCTCATTTTCGTCCAACTAAGACTTCCAAGATCTAAGCGAAATTCAAAGAAAAATTATATTAAAAACATAGTTATTCACACGTATTTCGGTTCCATTATGAAAAATGCAACAAAAAGGTGGCCGGAAAAAAAACATTGATTATAACTTCTATGTAGTGTTGTAGATAGGTCGATGTTAACACGCAATCTCGACATTCTAAAACAACAAGCAGCAACTTGAGTGGCATTAGAAAAAAAAAACAAAGGTATGTGTAAAAAAATCCTAACCTATTTATGATAGATGTCCGATCAAAGATTATCGTTTTTGAAAACTCGCTTATTTAAATTAATGTGAAGTCTGCGCTTGGTGGGTTGCACAGAGTTTCTCTATACGTGGTCTTATGGTTGAAAACTGAACTGAACATTGTTGCAGGTTGTTTCATTGGTAAAGTCTGTCTCAAAATAAAATTACCATATCAAAGGCTTTGTTGCAAATAAAAAATGCATTGTAAGGAGACTTTCTGAATGGCATAAAATTTATTTTTCAAACCGGTTGGGAACCCCTGCCTTAAGACATACTCCTCGAAGAACTGTCTTCAAGTCTCTTAAATTTTCCATGAGGTTTCTAATACATATGAATGAATAAAATTTCTATTTGTTGAGTGTTGTCGACCAGAAATCAAATTTCCTTATAAATCGGTCAATTTTATATCTGGTTATTATGTTAACATCTTGGCCTCGTAAGCTACTATTCACAGTGTTGAAGTGTTCGAAAAACATATCGGCAAAGTAAGCCAGACTAAGAAGCCGAAGAGATTTGCGAAATACGTTAGCATATTCAGATTCCTCGTCTTGAAGGTACCGGTACCTTAAGAAGTTGAGTGGTATCTTCTGATTTTAAGTAAAAGTATCTTTGTTTTCGTTTTTACGGGGATCTGTATATTATGTCGAATTGAAGTGAGAACCGGTACAGCAGTGAGGGATCGCAAACAAAATATGTCTTATCCAAAAGTGGATCGTGTTTTCGCAAAGTTTGCGAACCACTGAGCTACTGAATTATCATTAGACTTCACGGAAATATTTGTGCTTGAGTAGAGACTTCGTATTGGCTGCAAGAGTGAATCAAATTAAACCGAAAATAATTATTTTTAATTAGGACACGTCCTTTCAAAAGAAAAGGGGGAAAAAAGAAACAACTGTTTAATGCTTTTTTATCTGTTTGGATGGATTACTGTTCTAAAGTAAGTTTTGGTCCGTTACATTTTCATATGAAATTTTCATGGCTAGGGTAAGGTTGCTATATCGCACCACTTTATCATTTATAATTTTTATTGAACAATACAGTTTTTATTTTCTGCATTCCTTTACAGAGATACATTCCCAGAACGTTTACCTTTGTTTTAAAAAAGAATCCTTGAATTTGATTTGATATTTTTTAATTAAAATGACATTTTCGAAACACATGTCAGTGGTGCCATTTAGGCAACTAGTTTCCTAAATAGCACCTGCGGTTTCTTAAATCGCACCTCTTTATCTGCAGGGAACAGGATGAATGAAAGCTTTTAATATTGAATATATTGAAGAGTATTTGAATGAATAATGTACTTACTTACTTACTGGCTTTTAAGGAACCCGTAGGTTCATTGCCGCCCTCACATAAGCCCGCCATTGGTCCCTATCCTGAGCAAGATTAATCCAATCTCTACCATCATATCCTACCTCCCTCAAATTCATTTTAATATTATCTTCCCATCTACGTCTCGGCCTCCCCAAAGGTCTTTTTCCCTCCGGCTTTCCAACTAACACTCTATGTGCATTTCTGGATCCGCCCATGAATTAATAATGTAATAAATGCAAATTACAAGTTTACTGAAATTAATGAAAAAGAGTAACGCATCTTCAAATGAAATTGAAAAAAATAGGGCGTAAATTACGTAACATTTAAACTTCCTGAATGCGTTTTTTATTGTCATACATTTGCTGTGTGCTTCACCAGGCAGTTCAAACTGTAAACTGCGTCATCTTTTCTCCACGATTATCTCGAAGCCACCTAAGAACTGCTTCATGATATAGCTGTCTGAAATGGTTTGAAGATAGAAACATCTAAAGGCTGGGCCTATGAGTGTTATGAAGAGGAAGCTGAAACAGGAGCATACCATTTTCCCGAGATAATCTAGCTTCTAACTTTTTGGAATGGGTCGTATAGGTAGCAGCACTTTTTTCTGTGGCAGGTTTGAGTGACAAATAAAATGTTTGAGCTATTCGACAAATAGTTCACAGTTGATGTAACCTGACTCAGAGCAAACAAATAACGATCCTGCAGGAGCATTAGCTGATAATAAAGGTGGCACAAAATACCTGGAGCGCTTGTACAACACACACTTGTTGTATTAACGCCCTTTTCACCACTTGATATTGCACCCACCTGATGCATTCCCAGTTCAGTTAAAATTTTTGGGGCCTTCTTTTGTACGGTTAGAATTGCTACAGTTGCTCATATCGCACCGGTGCGAATTAGGCACCTACAAAGTGGTGCGAATTGAGAAACTACGCCATAAGTTATTATTTCCTTCATTCTAGCCTATAATCACAACATGTTGGAAATCGTACTAAGTTAAATGTTCTTTAATACCTCTTTAAACGAATAACATCTTAAGATTATGGATTCCTTTGCATTCAAATCCGTTATTTAGTTACAAAATGTTAGCTAAATATACATCCACCTGAGCGATTATATTAGATACACTTTCACCACGCTGCTGACACAAAGAAGTGGCAGAAATCAAGTGACATGGTGGAAGTTCATATGGTAGATTGTAGCAATACCACTAGATGCTACACTACTACAGTAAGTTGTTTTAAACTAGCAGTGGTGCGATTTAGGAAGCGGTGCGATTTATGCTACTCTACCCTATGTTAATTATATTCATTTGACATTTTTATTTAGATTTTAAGAAGTAATTACCGTATTTAGTTAGGTATCATGTCATCAAATTAGTCTGAAAACGGGGAAAAATGTTGTAACAATCTTTGCCCTCGCCCACCATGCTACATTTTTCTCCTTGAATATCATCGCACACGTGTTGGACGTATTAGCTAGTATAATAGTGAGTTCTTTATACGCTTAACGATAATATTTGTATGTCGGGTTGTTGTCAACTCTCCCGTATTTCCCAAGATCACCCGTATAATTCTCCCGGGTCCCGTACTTTTCTTCTCTTGATAATTTTTCTTCCTTATTTTTGCATAATGTAAAAATCTTTATTCTAAACATTTGATTTTGCCGTGAATGGTGATTGTTAATATGATGAATTTTATTGTTCAAGAGCTGCATTAAAATATGCAGGCTTTGTAGAAACGATTTAATGCTCACTTGTCTGTATGTATTTATTTACACTGCAAGTGAGCAAGCACTCTGTGGCAGTGGTATATACAATATAAACAATACACAATAAAATGATACACAATACAATTTACAATACACAATACAATTTTACAACACATATACAATTTTATACACAATACAATAAGAATACAATTTAACACAATAATAATAATAAAACATAAATAAAATACCTAATTTTACAATACAACCTATAGGTCCTACATAAGTTTCAATAGTCTTTCACTTTACTCTCATCTCATTCCCTGTAGTGGCACTATGACGCATTTCACTGACACTCTGTAACACATTTCACTGACACTATAGAACACATTTCATTGACGCTATAAATTATCACTGATCGGAACTGTTCACTGCACTGTAAAACCATAACTTCACTGACTCACCTCGCTTCACTGATACAACAATTCAAATAAGTCAAATAATTACATCCTTATGCATACTTATAAACAGAATTACATTTAAACTAAACATTTCTAGTCTAAGGCCCTCTTACACGCTATTTTTAAATAATTTACAATTCAAACCAAGGAAGTAAACTCGTCAGGCTAGATAAATACATGTCACCTTAAAAAATTAAATGTTGAATGTCACCTTAATTTTAATTTGCACTTTATACACAACTTTTTAAGTTATTCTTGAATCGCCTTAAGGAAGGACAGCCCTCAAAGACCGCTGCAGGTAGGTCATTCCAATCATTTACAGTTCTATTTAAAAATGAGAATTTACCTACATCCGTTTTCTGTTTCCTATATTTGATTTTAAAATCATGATCGTTCCTACCATAGTACGTTGGCTTTTCTAACCGAGCCGTTATGTCTACCCATGCTTTCTGACCTAGATGTGCTCTATACAATGATGTTATTCTAGTTACTTGTTTAAAATCAAACAATATTAATCTTATGAATTTGTAAAAACTGGCTAGTTTTGTTCTAAGCGTACCAAGTACAGGGACATCATTTTATTTTTACTTCAATTTTTATTGTACCTGAGTTTTTTAATGTACTTCACTCCCACCCCTTCTACTAGTAAACTTCCAATCGTCCTCCACACAGAACCAAGGTCGCGTATGTAGTCAACGTGCCTTAACGGTGATACTAAACAGTACTGAGTTAGTGAGTATAGTACGTTCTATAAATATATTCGCGTTTTTCAGTGACGAAAGAGTTTTAAATATTGAATCATATTTTCGTACAGGTACTGTCGTCCGTTTGCCTACGTTGTATCCTGATTTTCCCCACCTACTTCTGCTCGCCCCTCTGTAAAGGCTAATGGCTAAGCTGTCTTAGCTCTTTTATTAAAACATTAATTTCTGTTAGGAATTGGGCGTCTACGTAATATTATACAGTTGTTTAAAATAACTTAAATAAAAGGACCTCCTTCCTTTCTACGACCCTGCGACGTAACTACTTGGATGGAAAGTAGATAGCATGTCTAAGTAATTTTATCTTTCCGGATCGGGCAGAAGTGAAGATTGAATTTACAGTACGTCAGGTAATGTTTTAGGACCCTATTCATAGACATTCTTAGCGCGGGCTTCCGGTGGATGATCAGCGAACTAACGTTTTCCGTATTCATAAACCAGTGTTAGCGATATGTTATGATATCAATCCCATACAAGTAACCAGTCAATAGCCGGGGCTAGTTTAGCACGCTCGTAGCGCGGGCTAGCGAAATGTCTATGAATAACACCCATATAGATTAGGTACAGAATTAATTCAACATGAGTTACTAGTACGAAGGACGAAAGTGCTAATTGGAATTAGGTACAATAGTCTATAGTGCGATAATATGCACAAAAGAACTGAAGCCTGTATCGAAATGAACGGCCACCAGTTTCAAAAATGTGTTTAAATATCCATATTATGATTATTTTTCAATTTAACTTCATTCTCTAAATTGTACGCTAATATGCTGTAGACAGTATAATATACACAGCATAATGAATACGTCCACATGGACAGCTCAGTTCGTGAGTAAAGAACTTATTGTTAATATAGTACTGTATTTTGATTAAAGAAAAACCTAATGAAAATTATCAAACTCAAAATCGCAATATTTCCTAGTTTACGTAAATGGATGAACTACTTTTCTTCCCTCCTATACCTAGTAAAGTGATTTGTTTGTATTTTACGCCAGTATCATCGAATCCAGTCGTGGAAGGGAGTAGCAAAGGTATAGCCAGGTTAACATTAGAAACGTTAGTAAAAATAAAATGATGTTCCTGTAATAATGCTCATACAAAGAAGGTGTTTTATCCAATGAACAATAATTGGACAGATGTTTGAAACACGAGCACTACACATCTAATCAAATCACAGCTACAAACTGCAGTGGACTGCAACTATTACGCGAGACAAAATCTGACGCAAAATGCTCTTAATTTAAGTCTAGGTGCCGAAGTGTTTTTTAGTAACTGAACGGAATAATTTGCCAATTTTCTATGTGAAATTTTGTCGATTCCTTAGTCTCCCGTATTTTGTATAGTAAAAGTTTGCAATCCTGTTTGTATGTTGTAATAATATGTAAACAGTTGCAGTACATGCATTGTCTCTTAGTATATTTCCTGAGATACAAATAAATTAATGGAAAAGCCGTCACGTGACTTGTTGAAGGGAATAAAGCACATGCTTGACGTAAGTCCCGTGTATGTTTGTATGCACAGCGTGCAGAACAGCTGTAGCAGCAGTAGTGCGAGATCGTGATGTATTTGTAATAGTAAAAATATCTACTATGGTACACTATCGTTCAAAGATAGCTGATACCTGCTAATCGACAGTGATCTGTAACTTGTTCGTGTAAGTGTGGATTCTATAGTTATTAATCTACTGCTATTAATAGGTGGCGAAGGTGATAGTCAATTTTGTCACTAGTAGGCCTACATAAATATGCCCATATTAAGGAATTCAAAATTTCGTCAGGATGTAAAAAGCACTAAGAGTAGCAGGAAACCGCTGATACTGTGAATTATGAGAATGAATGGGGCGTCAGAGTGGGCCCTGGTTGCGCCACGTTAAAGAGGAGCGATTTAACAATGCGGCACCAAATAACACAACAACGTTAGCTGTCGTCGAGAAGTTCCGTCGTACGGGATCGGTCTTATGTCGCCTTGTATGTTATAATGACTTAACGTGATTTTCAGAGCATGTTTGTAATTTCAGTACTCCATATGACCGGAAATAATGCTGGACAATAAACGCCTTCTCTCCTGTTGTGTTGATTTCTGCAATTATGGTTCTCACAACATTGAATTCGCAATTTGTCAAACTATTATATGGAATAAGTAAATACTAAATTTTAATATAAAATTTGTACCTCGGGACTAAGGGAGATGGCGGTGCACAACTTCTAATCGTTAGATTGTGCACCAATATGCCGCAGTGCATATGAAGAGAAGGCATATATATGTCACTGTTGATAGTGATTCGTCCGTCGGTTGAGGACGTTAAGCCTGGCGGCCCCCTTGGTGCTATTCGACAGGAGTAGGCTGTGTGCCGGCACCGGGTTTCCCCTTCTCCCTTCCTCATCTTCATCATCATCACTCATTCCAGACACTACATTTACACGAACACTTACACATACACTCACCCTAGTACACGACATAACTCTTCACAGATACACATCAAGTACAGCGTGACTTGCCGAAATGGTGTACAACTAGAAAATGGGTCACAGTTCTGCTATCTATCCGCAGCATGCGGAATCCCAATCACGCAAGTGAAGTGGGTGGGCATTGGCTACACACACATGCATAAGTAAATACTTCATTGCTACGGAAACGTGGACACCACACGAGCGATAATTTCAGTAATGTTTGTTTCGGCTCATACCGTACTTACATTTACAGAATAATACAATCTGTTAAAAAAACAAACAAACAAACAAACAAACAAACTAAGGTAGCTTGATCAGAAAAATAATTAAAGCCTTTCTTCTGGGTTGGAATCGGCTTAAGGGGCTTTGGGTGGCATGAACGGTATTGACGACTTCTCACTGTGTGCCTGGTTTTGTGTTTTGGCAGGCAGACTTCAGAGGGCTGACGCTAGCGCAATCACCGACTCGTCTATGACGTCCACTTGTTCCTCCTGCTCGAAGGGTACCGGAGACTTGTCCCGCCATAACCAGGTGCTTGTACGTTATCCAAAATAATATTTTTATCTTCAAAAATGTAATACTGAAGTAACAATCATTAAAACGGTTCGATTAGGTAAAACTGTTGATTATCGTCTTTGTAAGATTTTTAAATATTTATCTGTTCCCTGATAGTTACCATAATTGCCACTGTTGCCACGTCAAAACCGTACGAAGATGGTAGATTTTTCGGCAAAAAATATAGCGATTTCATAGTTCGATCAATGATAGCACTTTGTGTGGTGTAATGAACACTGCAAGTCATCTTTATTAGTAAGGAGCGGATTCCTATGTAATTAAATATTCTTTTTGCGCGCGATAAAACACAATTAACAAAGTTAAAATTTTCGAACATGAAGTTTCAAGTTTAAAACCCGAATTTTATTTCACATAAAAACACATATTTTCACAAAAAAATTATGTAAATACATATTTTCAGGAAATGTGTTATAAACACATAAATCTTGGAGTTTTTTTCTACTTAAATAATTTTTTTCCAAAACTTTTAAATATTTTAAAACTAAATCAATTATATCACTCAGAAGTACGTTATCTTTTTAAGAATTCTTGGTTGCTTCGTGTTTCTAAGTGCTGTGTGGTGTATCCGTGATCCATTTTTGTAATAGTATCGGCTCAAGTTCTGAGAGCTGCTAGGCAGCATATGTGTTATTATTAGAGAATAAATTAACATGGACAAGGAGGAGAGATCTTGCAACATATAATTAGGAATGTTTATTGTTGCTGAAGATGATTTCATTCCACGCTTTGTTTGTGAAACACAACAGATAAGAGCTCGGGTATGAACATTATTTAATTTAAACAAATCTCTCGCCTCTCGCTCATGTCTATCAAGTCAGGCAATATATCTTGTGATTCCCTATTATCGGGTTTCGTCAATCGATATCCTTCAAGATATACTGAAAGATTGTTGTTTAAAAAACAATTTGGCTTTCCTATTAGCAAATATAAGCTTTTTGTGTGACACCATAAAAAACTCGAAACATCCAAAAACCTGTTGTCTGAAACGGGGAGGTGTGTGCCGTGAGAATTAAACTAGACTCGCTACCAGGTTCAGAAGTACAAGTACTAAGGGACAAATTCCAGAATGTGTTTGGGAAAAACAGTGGATATAAAAAAAATGTATAAAGTTGCTCAAGTATTGGAGGGTGTGCCTGTAGGTGAAATTGACGGTGTTTGTGTTTGTGACATTCCTCTCTTTAAATATGCACGTCTGACGTCCTGTGATGTGGAAAGATCGTTTTCACAGAGTACGTCGTTGTTCAGAGATAATCGGCATGCATTTGTGATGAAGAATGTGGAGGTGATCTTTGTTGTTCACTGTAATTTTTGGCGAACTACTAGCACTCAAGTGTGGTTGGTGAGAACCTAGTAATATATATTTTTTCAAGCTAAGTAAGGTATTTTTGTCATATTAAAAAAAAATATTTTGTTATTTTTAGCAAATATTTTCGTACTTTTTAGCACATAAAAATAAATATATTAAACATTTTTAGCACATAAAAATCCGCTCCCTATTTATTAGATAGGAATTTGACTTAAACATGTAATGAAGTGTTTACGAGTATTCTGGTCGAATAACAGAATTTGAATATTTCTGAATCGCGATCTCATATTTAGTAACATGTAATTTTTTTTAATATTCCTTATGAATTATGATTATGATCTGATTATGGATGATTCATATTTTGCCAAAATTGCCAGGCAATTCTATTACCACGATGGGTTGCTTTTTTTTTTTTTTTTTTTTTTTTTTTTGTAATCAGTTAGTGTCATACAGTTTTCTTGAGTTTCCTATATTTTGAGTCAGAATTGTTAACAGCTATTGATAATTGATAGCTGTTTATTACTACAAATTTCCGAAAAACTGTGATGAGTTATTTTTCTACAATTTCCATTGTATTTATGATTACCTTCTTTGAAAGCTTGAGGAGAGACTTTCAAAAACTTGCTTGATCTTTTTCCTTTCGTGCTATAGTCAAAGGATTATAAACTTACACATATTCAGAAATTCCAAACTGAATGTACACTATCTACCAAAAAGTAATTGGGCACTGTTTTTGCCCCTTTAGAACCTCGTGCTACCCCCTCTTGTTGCTATAACAGCAGCCACCCCTCAGGCATGCTCTCCACTAGTTTGTGTAGGATATCCACTGGAATGCGTCGCCATTCCTCTTGCAGCATGGCACTCAGTTGGACAGTGGAAGTTGGCCGAATTTCCCGAAACCTCAATCGCCGATCCAATTCGTCTCAAAGGTGCTCAATGGGATTGAGATCAGGACTGTGTGCAGGCCAGTCCAACCGGTGAACATTATTGTCTGCATACCATTGCATAGTAGCCACCGAAACATGGCATCTAGCACATAAAATCCTGGGTGCCCAATTACTTTTTGGTAGATAGTGTACAATATTTACACTGTCTTCACCAGATGCCCTGTTTATACATGCTACAAGCACCGTATAGATCTCAAGAATTATTTTGGAGAGAGTTGTTTTTGGGCAGGAGTATCCTTGGTATCTTACAAAAAAACATGTATATAGTTACAGGGGCAGCCACCGGCGTGGCTCAGTCGGTTAAGGCGCTTGCCTGCAGGTCTGAAGTTTCGTTCGGGCACGGGTTCGATCCCCGCTTGGGCTGATTACTTGGTTGGGGTTTCTTCCGAGGTTTTCCCCAACCGTAAGGTGAATGTCAGGTAATCTGTGGCGAATCCTCGGCCTCATCTCGCCAAATACCATCTCGCTATCACCAATCTCATCGACGCTAAATAACCTCGTAGTTGATACAGCGTCGTTAAATAAACAACTAAAAAAATACATTATTGGCCACCAAGATCTTTACTTCTTGCCACTTTCAAGGATTGTTAATGTGTAACGTTTAAACACTTTTATGTCTACAGGCATAAAAAATTGGTCACATGCTTATAATATGGTTATTTTACTAAGAATAGTTCATATTATCACCTCCAAAATATTTAATATTGTTTCTAAATTATCATGTATTGTAGAAAGTAACGAGACCGTTAACTCATTCTTGTGTTGACAGCCTTAAGGGGAAATACCTACAGGAATGACTAATTATGTGTCAAATTAACATTTTTTTTTAATTTTTAGTCAAAAAATATTCCATAGTATTGATTTCATTTGAGCGAAATTTGATGTCGTTAGGAATAAAATAATGCTTTTACGCCATTTTTAAATAGCCGCTGCACTCCAGTCTCTTTAATATCCGGAGTTTCCGAGATTTATTTATTTTACATTTGTCAACATTTAATAAGTAATATCTCGGACAATAATAGAGATAAGGAATAGGTGTCCCTGATATTCTCCATGCTAACGTTTGAGAATTTTTAAGCCGCCATTTTGAAAAAAATGTAAATCACTTTTTTTACTCGTTCTCAGTCTAATGGAATTTTTAAAACATTCCTTTCCCCATAAAAATAGCTTTAATTGCAAAAAGTAAAAATTCCAAAAGTCTAAACTTTCTAAAATCATCAAACATGTGCACTGATATGTCTTTCAGCTTTTCCATGTTCTACAAATCGTGATTGTTTTCAGTTCGAAAGCAGCATTGTTTTAAATGAAATAATTTTGTGTGAAATTAATAAAAATGAGACTTAATAATCTTTTTATAATTCATTAAATATAGTCAAAACAGGTTTTTCCGTAAAAAATTAAATTGTTTTTCTTAAAATACAAAATTTTTGCAAAAAATAATCCGCAGGTATATTATTCTTGGATATGTAATCGAGGCAACTAGCGCGGTATGTATTAACTTTTTTGTGAGGTAAAAAATAAAAGTGAAATGAAATTGATATTCCAACATCATTTGATATAGCCATGGTGCATTTGATAACATATCAGAAGCAGGTAAAACAAAAATTTGACGAAAATCGTTTGATTATGAACAACTCGTAAAATTTACGCCATCAACGAAAAAAATCAATATCAACAAAAAATTAAAAACTGAATGGATGCTCGTACTATCTTTTTCATGAAACAAGTCTTTGAAAAACATTTAAAACAACAGGAAACTTACCAGAGAAAATTAAGAAGAGGTCACACGAAAACCGCAAAACAGGCAACTGACGCCATATTTCAACCTGACTGGATGGAAAACGATGAAGTGACATACCAGGATGTCCTTTAAAATGCTGCTGCAATTTAGTGGATTGTTTGGTTAACTAACTGACATTTTTGGCCATATCAGGAACATGGCCATCAGGACACTCATTTAATTGAATAGCATTTTCCGGGCATATTCTTACATTATAAACACAACAACATTCATTAATAATTCTGTAAGAGAAAATTGTCAAATTGCTAATTAAAGAGTAAATTAAAAATATACGTGCAATGTTTCTTTCTGTTCATAAAAATGCAAAACAAAAATAAGAATATGAAAATTCAACTTTCTAAAAGTCATCAAACAAAATTGATTAGCAGTCTTTAGCTTTAATTTAAGACAAGATTTGTGATTTTGTGATATTCTTGAGAGCAGATGTATCGTTTTCTTTATAATAATGCATTTTTTATGTTTGTGACTGTACTTATAAATAAATAAAAGTGAAATGTTGTATTAGAACGTTTGATGCACGAATGGCATTAAAGTTCATAGAAGGATAAATCTTGTTTAATGATTTGTATAATTTATTAATGCATTTATCTATTATCTGTCTGTCTGTTTGTCTCTCTGAGCAATCTGTCTGTCTGTCTGTCTGACAATCTGTTAACATCTATCTAATTATCTATCATCTATCTATCTATCTATCTATTATCTATCTATCTATCTATCTATCTATCTATCTATCTATTACTATCTATCTATCTATCTACCCTACCCTTACCCAATAACCATATGTATCTATCTATCTATCATCTATCTAACTATCTACTATCTATGGTCTAAATCTATCTATCTAATTATCTATCTATCTATCTATCTATCTATCTATCTACATTCTCTATCTATCTATCTATCTATCTGTTTCTGTCTGTCTGTTGTCTGTCTGTCTGTCTGTCTGTCATTGTTTTTATGTCTGTCTGTCTGTAGATGTCTGTTGTCTGTCTTTAAAATCTATCCATTTAAAAGTCTTCATAATTAGTGTAATATATAGCTAATCGGCGATGTATATTGGAGGGGAAGGAACTGGCCTTCCTACCTCATTATCTCCTGGCTTAGTTGCCTCACAAGTGGTGCCTTGTTGGTATCACTTGTGAGGTTCAGACCTGTCTTCGGACAGTTGACTAAACAACAACAACAATATATATTGATATGAAACTATGTTGGGGGAATAGAGACTCTACTTAAAATAATATAAGGAAAGAGATTTCCTGTATGTCCTTCCCCTTAAAGTCACAAATGTTAAAAATACTCTCCACCGCCATACGCCATAACTACAACGAAGTGCAGCAGAGAATCTTGTTGTCTTGAAGAAGTAGTGAAATACAGTATGTATTTTATTATTACTAGCCGTATCCGTGCGCTCCGCTGCACCCGTTAGAAATAAATATAAAGTAATTACTTAATTAAAATAGGACGTTTGATCCAGGGAACATTCGTGTTTGATAGAAGGATAAATCGTTTAATATGTTACTTAATTTAAATTGTATTTAAATAATTAAAATGCGGTCATTTTGGTCCAGAGAGCAATCATTTGGTGCAATGACAATATTCCTTTAACATGTTTCTTAATTGTTATTACATGCAACCATAGTTTAATGAAGATTGACATATCATTTAGTTTTAATGTGTATACTTTGTATTACTTGCTATATGTTTCAGAAGTTACTGTAATAACATTGTAGAATTATGTCCATCTAGAGAAACTACACTTTCCAATGGTGAAATAATAATTAAACAATTAATTAGCTTCCGATATTACTTCATACAAACACAGAAACATTCTCTGTAGGCTATGTTTAATAGCTTTCGATTGTTGTTGTCCAAGGCCCCTTATAGACGAAGTCATTTGTTTTTATTTCAGAACAGCGCCTTAGATGGCGTTGTTATTGTAATTTTAAAACTCATTTATTTCATTAAATATATGTCAGTCCTATCAAAATTTTATATAGAATAAAACTTATCAGAAATTATTTTTAAAGAAACGTTTGTTATGTAACATTTTTCATGAAAATTGATAATAAGGGAGATATTTCGATTTATTTAATTCAGGCCCCCTGATAACCCCCCTTTTAAATAAAGTATTTTGAATGCCATATAGCCTAAAATCTAAGTTACAACGAACTTAATTTATATTCAAATTTTCATATAAATCGATTCAGCCATTATCGCGTGAAAAGGTAACAAACATCCAGATAGACAGACAGACATACAAACAAAAATTAAAAAAAAGCGATTTTCAGTTTCAGGATGGTTAATTATACTGTACATGTTAACACCAATTATTTTTGGAAAATCGAAATTTACCAGAAAAAGTTTGGCTACAGATTTATTATTAGTACTAGCTGTACCCGTGCGCTCCGCTGCACTTGTTAGAAATAAATATAAAGTACTCGTAATTATATAATTAAAATAGGACATTTGATCCAGGGAACATTCGTGTTTGATAGAAGGATAAATAGTTTAATATGTCACTTAATTTAAATTGTATTTAAATAATTAAAATGCGATCATTTTGATCCAGAGACCACTTATTTAGTGCAATGACAATTCCTTTAACATATTTTTTAATTTTTATTACATGCAAATAATTAAAATGTGATCATTTCGTTCAGAGAACATCCGTGTTTGGTGCAATTTGGTTCCATAAAAATTTTGCTTAGAATGAAACGTATCGGAAATCATTTTTAAAGAAACTTTTGTTATGCAAACTTATTCACAAAAATTAATAATAAGGGAGATATTTCGATTTAATTAATTCAAGCCCCATAACCTCCCTTTTAAATAAAGTATTTTGAATTTCCAACGGAATAATAAAGAAAAAATGTGTCAGTTCAATAAACTTAATTTATATTTCAATTTTCATATAAATCGGTTCAGCCATTATTGCGTGAAAAGGTAACAAACATCCAGACAGACAGACAGATAGACAGACAGACATACAAAAAAAAGCAATTTTCGGTTTCAATATGTTTAATTATACATGTTAACACCAATTATTTTTGGAAAATCGAAAATTACCAGAAAAATTTTGGCTACAGATTTATTATTAGCATAGATTTACGCTATCGATATAAATTGAATGAATTGACTCGAACGTCCTGTAATCAACGTTTTCCCTTCGTTGCAGACGAAGAGATGGTCTGCAGCAGCCTGCAAATCTATCCCCAGGCCGGCGACCGCAACCGCGCTGCCCCGCTCAAGACACTGAAGCTGGTTTTTACGTCACCCCTTTGTTTTTGTCGAAAATTGGGCCTCCGTGCCCTACACAAGGTGCACATGGGCCGCAGGTTGCTCACCGCCGTGTGGGCAAAATTGTAAAAGTTTATTAAAGAAATCGGTCAATGTAGCTGTTGAGATTAAATAAATTTGTTGGCAAACTAGAGATTCAAGTGATAGTTCATAACTCAAGCGGTGGACCGCGATCTACATGCGGTAGTGTATTATTATAAGACCTATCTTGTCTCAGTAGCAATAAAACCAAGTCCTTTCAAATGAGGTGGAGATTATAGGAGAGTTGTAAATTTTCAGGATTCATTTCGAAATCTTGTTATTGTACAGGCTACCGGAACTCAGTTTCTTGAAAGACAAGCTCAGTGACGGAACTACACAGTACGAAGAGAGATATTTTGTAATTTTATTTTGCGCTACAGAATGTATCAACTAGTCCCTTCCGCCACTGGATGGATGGATGGACGGCATCGCACCCCTTCATCACCAAAACAATATAGACGAAGTAAGACATATCTCCTTTCTCTCTCTTTTCACAGTGAGACAAGATACATCACACAGACTTTAGAACTTCTGATCTGTCATTTTTTTCGTGAAAAGTAAAGTTTCACTACTTAAGATGCGGCACTATTAAACACATATGACGGAAAATATCAATTCGATGTACAGTTACTACTCGTAGAATAATAATTCGGCCGGTTTTTCTCGAAGAGTTGCTGAATTGTAAAACATAATAGGGCTATTTTAATGACATATTCACTTGATTCTTGAGTGAATTTAAAGTAGATAAGAGGGAATTTCAAGCAGGGGAACACTTTAAAATTACTAATGAACTGGTTTAATACGATTTTGGATGATTGTGTGTTCAGTTGAGGATTTCCGCCGCCGCGCCGTGACCACAGATTTTAATTTTTTCGATTTACTTTTTCTTAGGAAATTTGACGTTGCAGTTCTTTCTAAATAATGCTCAAATGCAAATGAGCTTAAAAACAGTACCTATTTTATTGCAATTTCTGACGTTACAAGACAATGTTGGTGGGGCCATTTTTATGAAATGTAGGACATGCATTCAGAAAGACGGTTGCCACTTCGAGATTCTACTATACTATTTTCGCTGTAAGAAAAATCCTAATGTAAACATAACCACGTTGCTGTCATACCCGTGATTGGTTCCCAGCCGAAACACTCGCATGACGCAGGAAAATATAGTTCGTATTTGAAAGCCATAATCTTGTGTTATTTGAAAATAAAAAATTGAATTCTAGTTGTTAAATACGATGAAACATATAACTTCACTTATATGTAAAACGATATGTAAAAGAAAAGCTACTTTTATTTTGTTATGTACTATGAACGCGGATGAATACAAAGAGTAATACCGAGGTAGTGTGTTCTTCTAACAAACTGGCGTTACTAGAGCTCGTAGTTGTTCACGTAAACACGTGGTACTGAAGTATGGCTTCTGCATCATCGGTGTGTGTGGTTATTAAACATAAGAGCGGAGAAAAACAAATAGTCTTAAATGTATATAAGTTAAGTGAGTTGAATCCAACGTTATCTATTCAGAGCAAGTTAATCAGACTGCATGCTCCAGCTGGAAGGGATAATATTGACGCTGTTGTGGACCGTATCGTCATAAATCCTGCCGACTCCGATTTGGAAGGAATAACTCCTTCGTCCAGCGATTGACCTTATACCTAAGTTTAAAATAATTTAATTACAGTAATTATAAAGTAAAAGTTTCTTAAGCAAACGAATGCATAGTAGTGCGGTTAGGTCTACTTGACGAGTAACGGGAAATGTTTAACATGAAACAGAATGTACAACAGTAGGCGGAACACGTACTGAGAATCTATGGCGCCAAACAGCGGCCAATGAAGCCTCACTTCAGTCACGTGCTATTGTTTATATGAGGATTTTTCTTACAGCGAAAAGATTATAGACAGAGTAGATAGACAAAAAGATACGAAACAAGACAAGAAAGAAGAGTAGAGAGAGACTTGGGAAAGAATAGAAGAAACAAGAGGCAAATGAGAATGTATAAGAAACAAAAAAAAAACAGATGAGAAACGAGAGAAGAGATAGACTAGAAGAGGTGAAAGACAAACTAGAAAATAGACAGACGGGAAAAGAGAAGTGACGAGGCGAGAAGAGATAATTGACAAACTGAAAATACACAGGAGACAGATGAGAAGAAGTAAGACATAAACGAGAGACAAGAAACAGAGAAAATAAGATAGAAGAGAGGAAGAGAAAGGTTAGCAGAAGAGAGACAGACTTGAGAAACAAGATAACAAACCAGAGACATATGAAAAGATACAAGAAACAAATAACAAGAAGCAGACGATGGGACATACACGAGACAGACAAGATTCAAGAGACAGGAGAGAAAAAAGAGCAGGAAAGAGGTGGCTCAATAAAATGTGGAAGAAACAAGAGACTGACGAAAAGAGTGTCAAGGGACAGACGAGAAGAGAGATAAGATTTGGTGAGAAAATACAGAGGAGACAAACGAGAAAGAAGAGAAATGAGACAGATGAGAAAGGGAACAAGAAACTGGTTGAATGGAAAAGAAGATATAGACGCGAAGAAACAAGAAGAGATAGCCCAGAAAGGAGACCAGGAAAGAGACAAAAGGCTCGAGAAACAAACATATAAAATTATATAGAAGCAAAAAAAAATGACAAGTGACGGACGGCAAGTAACGGACTGCAAGAGACCTCGGCCTCATCTCGCCAAATATCATCTCGCTATCACCAATCTCATCGACGCTAAATAACCTAGTAGTTGATACAGCGTCGTTAAATAACCAATTAAACTAAAATAAGAAAAAAATTTAAAAAAACAAAGATGCATAGCTTGCTGAAATCTTTGCATCAGTGATAAGTATATAATTATTCTTTAAAATGCAAATACTCTTCATATAAGTATTTCTCAAGTTTAAGGTCAACCGTGTCTGTGCTATTTAATATTTCTTGAGACGTCATTTCGGGCAATTTCTTAAGAAATCCAAATAGTCTCACGAGTTCTTGAGAGGCATCTCGTCGCTTTTTCAGCTCCTTTAATATAATTTGTCTATTATTACCAAGAATGTTTAAATTCGGAATTTCTCGCTTCCCTTCATCTCAGCCACAGTATATTTATCATTATCCAACAAGTTTGACGTCTTTCTCTTACGGCTGCAGTCAAAATGATTTTCTTTATCTTCTCCTAAAATTATTTTAGTATTATTTTCAAAATAATTGTAATTAGATATCGTGTTTTGAAAATACTCAAATATTAACAGCATGAAGTCTTTCAGAAATGTTAAATCAAACAAAAGTCATAACAGCTGTTTCCAATTTTCAGAGACTTTTATAGAGACTACGAAATTCGTGTAGAGTTTTGCTTTCTTGGGACGTGTCATTCTGCATTTCCAACAATCCTTTATGAATGTCAGCTTAGCCCTCACGGAGCTGATACTATTCCAGCTACTTCTCCTGCTACTACCGCTGATACTATTCCAGCGACTACTGCTACTACTATCACTGATACTACTTTTAGGTATATCTACTACAGCTGATACTATTCCAGCAACTATTGCTACTACTACCACTGATACTACTACTGCTGCTACTACCGCTGATACTATTCCAGCAACTATTGCTACTACTACCACTGATACTTCTACTGCTACTACTACCGCTGATACTATTCCAGCAACTATTGCTACTACTACCACTGATACTGCTACTACTACGGCTGCTACTACCGCTGATACTATTCCAGCAACTATTGCTACTACTACCACTGATACTGCTACTACTACGGCTGCTACTACCGCTGATACTATTCCAGCAACTATTGCTACTACTACCACTGATACTACTACTACAGCTGCTACTACCGCTGATACTATTCCAGCAACTATTGCTACTACTACCGCTGATACTATTCCAGCAACTATTACTACTACTGCTACTGATACTACTACAGCTGCTACTACCGCTGATACTATTCCAGCAACTATTGCTACTACTAATACCACTGATACTACTACTAATGCTGCTACTACCGCTGATACTATTCCAGCGACTATTGCTGTTACTACCACTGATACTACTACTATAGCTGCTTCTACCGCTGATACTATTCCAGCAACTATTGCTACTACTACCACTGATACTACTACTACTGTTGATACTATTCCAGCAACTATTGCTACTACTACTACTACTGATACTACTACTGCTGCTACTACCTCTGATACTATTCCAGCAGCTATTGCTACTACTACCACTGATACTACTACTACAGCTGATACTATTCCAGCAACTATTGCTACTACTACCACTGATACTACTACTACAGCTGCTACTACCGCTGATACTATTCCAGCAACTATTGCTACTACTACCACTGATACTACTATTACCGCTGATACTATTCCAGCAACTATTGCTACTACTACCATTGATACTGCTACTACTGCCACTGATACTGCTACTACTACCGGTAATACTATTCTAGCTACTACTGCTGATACAACCCCTGATACTATTACTGCTGCTACTACCGCTGATATTACTCCAGCTACTACTGCTACTACAATTGCTACTGATGCTACTCCAGCTACTACTGGTATTCCAATTGCTACTGATGCTACTACCGCTGATACTACTCCAGCTACTACTGCTACTACAATTGCTACTGATGCTACTCCAGCTACTACTGGTATTCCAATTGCTACTGATGCTACTACCGCTGATATTACTCCAGCTACTACTGCTACTACAATTGCTACTGATGCTACTCCAGCTACTACTGGTATTCCAATTGCTACTGATGCTACTACCGCTGATACTACTCTAGCTACTACTGGTATTCCAATTGCTACTGATGCTACTACCGCTGATACTACTCCAGCTACTACTGGTATTCCAATTGCTACTGATGCTACTACCGCTGATACTACTCCAGCTACTACTGGTATTCCAATTGCTACTGATGCTACTACCGCTGATACTACTCCAGCTACTACTGGTATTCCAATTGCTACTGATGCTACTACCGCTGATATTACTCCAGCTACTACTGGTATTCCAATTGCTACTGATGCTACTACCGCTGATACTACTCCAGCTACTACTGGTATTCCAATTGCTACTGATGCTACTACCGCTGATACTACTCCAGCTACTACTGGTATTCCAATTGCTACTGATGCTACTACCGCTGATATTACTCCAGCTACTACTGGTATTCCAATTGCTACTGATGCTACTACCGCTGATATTACTCCAGCTACTACTGGTATTCCTATTGCTACTGATCTACTACCGCTGCTACTCCAGTTACTACTGCTACTACCGTTGATACTACGACTCCAGCTATTACTGTTCCTACTTCCGCTAATACTACTGCTGTTGCTGCTGGTACCCCTGATACTACTACTGTTACTACCGCTGATACTGTGATACTCCAGCTTGAAGAGATTCCACTGCGTGTTGTGAGTAAAATAATCTGCTTGGTATTTCGCGAAGATACAGCTAACAGTTTTCTTACGTGTGACGAATTAGGAAACAGTTTTCTTGTTGAACTATTGAAACACACAACCGCACAATATAAACACCAAGAACTGTACAAACATGCGGCTGTACTGGTGCATCCGAAGCTTCTTGGCTTGCCTGCTTGCGAAGCCAGCTCAACTGATGCAGTAGTGGTGGCCTTATCGTCACGTGGATATCGCTGCTGATAAGGCACTACCTGCCCGAGGCGCACGTCAGCCGTTCCTATGACGACACGGCAGTTGCAGTGTGGCACGTGAGTACCGCTTTTTCGTATTCTTGCGATTCATTATTGAAATGTGGTAGTGTTTCAAATGTTATTAAGAGTGAGATTTTTCAATGATATCGAAGCACGTTTTCATTCATAGAAGGCTGTTTTTGGCTGTTCATTCACTATACACACCAGTAACCTGTTCATTCATTCATTCATTCATTCATTCATTTTATTCCATAGATCTTACTTGAGCAATGAAGCTTTAAGATGTGGAACAAGTCAAAATTTTACAATATTACAATTACAATTTTTACAAAATTTTATAGTTTTACAATTTAGTAATTTTCTACAATTTTTACAATTTTGTGCAATTTTTTTACAATATTTTGGCGAGATGTAGTGAGATGAGATGAGGTGAGGTGAGGTCCGAGAATTCGCCAAAATATTACCCGGCATTTGCCTTTTGGTTGAGGAAAAACTCGGAAAAACCCAACCAGGTAATCAAATCAAAGGGGGGTAATCAAATCAAAGGGGTTGATGCCAAGGACTCGCCATAGACCATCCGGCTTCAGTCCCATGGCTGTTGTGACTTTTTTGTAATCTAGTGGGAAGGTATTCAGTAACTGCTAATACCCGCGGAAGCTTATTATGATACTGAAACGGATAAGACCACAAAAATAATTTATGTCATCCATGTACAGTACAGTATATATATATATATATATATATATATAAAACTAACATTAATCCACTCTGCTGTATAATGAATGAAGGAGGGGAATATGGATATATATATTTAAAACGTTCGATCAGTTCTATTATCAACACACAAAATTATAGTATTTCCTTTTTGATACCGCCACGTATCAACTCTGCCCTTAAATTGGCAAAACTTCATTTCTCACACTAGTTTATTAAACCTTGTCGGACTGTAAAGAAAACAACTATCGCAATGCCCATATTTTATATGTTTTTACATATATAAACACTAAATATAAACATTTACATAGAGATAAAAAATTTTACAGGAGAAAAAGTTCGTCCAAAGGGCTGGACTCTGGAAGAGTACCCAAAACGCTCATTGCATTTCCGCGTTGAATAGCAATACTTAAGCGTTGAAGCATATAAGTAGTGCAACGACGATCACCAGTAATGGAGATCAAAATTTGGCCGATTTGAGATACCAAAACTTTAACGTCATGACTCCAAGGACCGAAGGTCTCCACAGCAATTTTATATGTTGTACAATATTATAGTATTGTGAAATTTTAATTTTTCTACAAATTTGTTTTCATTGTTCTATTAAAATTATAGCATATAGCCTATTAACCTGTTGTATCCTATAGGATACTTTGTCAATTTAATGGTTTAAATTCCATATAAATAAATTTAACATTAACTTCATATGCCAGTTTTAATATTGACATGTTTCCGTATCCTAGAAATCACATCTGCCGTTGATTGTGTTAACCACATTACGAAACTGAGGTTGATTTGTAGTTAATAATGTGTAACGTTAATTTCTAATCCCTCTGATTTCATTAAGTTTTTAAGTTGTTCACTTTTGTTGCTATGAAAAATGAAAATATACAACAATTAAAACGACTATTGAATTAGCTAATGTAAGTTCTTAATGATTTTGCATCTGCAAATTGGAATTGGCCTACTTCAGTGTTACGTGTTACTATGAATGTCATAGAGGTTGGTAACTATACATTTATCCTTGCAGTTTGTCGTCACTGTGAGAGCTTGTACAAATTGAACAGATCGGTTTTGTGGGAGATAAGAACTGTTGTGGTAGACCAACATCCGTAGAAAACGATGGGAATGCTGCTGTGCCTTTATGAGAAGTCCAGGAGATAAGACAAAATTCAGAATATGTAACGTCCAGTGTTAATCAAGTTGCTAGGCGACAGCAGATGAACTAACAGTCTGGCGTATTATACCTGAATAAACTCTAATATTTTATGAAACTGTTTTATTCACTTTTTATAAACTTACTAGTGGCTTGTACAGCAAATGCTGCAAACTAAGTTCGTTAGACGTTCAAATAAACATTTTTCAGATTTATTTTCAATGAAGAATACCAGACATTCTGAAAGTTATTTGTTTCCATAATAATGAAACATACTCCCTCTGAATGTTTTTTTTTAATGCTAAATAGTTTTTCTGGAACCTATACACCTTCAGTTTTTTTAGTTTCAACGCGAAAACGCAAGTAATAATGTCAGGACGATCAGTGGGTTTTTCATGTGGGAGTAAAGCAATAGCTATTTCAGGTCATTGCGGATTGTAGGTGAAAGTTAAGAAAATGTAAGGTTTGCTATGCTTTCGAACAATAGACATACCATCTTGGTATAGCTGCTGCATGTTTCGTAAACTACCTTGAAATGTAGAAGGTAAAATCATTTTATCCTGCTAAGAGATCTTGCTGAAATGATCGGGAGTCTACAAAATCTTGTAGGCCTCTTATTTTATCAGTAAATAGGTAATACCTTTTGGTCTTTCCTTAGGAGCTCTAATTTTTGCGCTCTCTCGAGCCAATAATGTAGAGAATCACGCATATAAATATCTACACCACACCGCCATTAAATATATGAAAAAGATCCAACCCCACTTGATTAATAGGTAACTAAAAATATTTGATTTTTAATAACAATATTATTATCTTACGTAAGTTGTATAGTTTTCAGTAACATATACTATATAGGCCTACACTATATAGCCAACACTCAGTAAATTATAGAAATCAAACTCTAATTTAAGATATTCTCTACACCTACTTATATAACCCCAAAACGTTTCACTTTCATATCATCAATATAGCATTAATATGTACAATTAATGAAAAATAGTCATATCATGGCATTAACTATAGACCTAATAATATTTCATTTCTAATGGTAATAATGTCATCAAACCACCTCAAATTTTGTAGTTTTTAATATCCAATACAGAGCTGTACTCAGAAAATTACACACCGCACAATCAGACCTGTAAATTAATTTTAGTAAGTCTCGAAGTTTTTAATAACCAATTTAGTTTGAGCTCTGAATATGTCAGCATTATTGCAGATCATGGCCTTCGTGTAATATTGTTTACTATAGTGTGTGTTTTGTTTTATTCTAAATGCAGTTAGTGACGACAGATGGATTTTAGGAAATAAAAAAATTATGTTGAAAAATTGACATTTCACTGAAAACTACTATTTTTCTGAAAAACTTTGGTTTCCAAGCTTCAAAATGAGGGGTCATTTATTAAAATCCGTTCAGCCGTTTTCCTGTAATTTCCATTACCAGTTCAAATTATATATATAGATTCTTAACAAAGAGGAGTTGCAAATCTTTCTTGAATTTTGAATAACCCTACATAGCCAATATAAAATGAGCGTAGCAGCGATTTGTCGGTCATTTTTAATATTAACACGTTTTCCGTACCTTAGCCACCATATAGCACAATAGTACAATAGACTCTTATGCCGCCACATAAAGACTTAATATTAATTACTACATAGTTAACAATGCCCTTGAAATGAGCTTAATAGGGAACTGTGTCAGCGATAGTATTAGCATGATTTCATGTCCAAGCTTTGTTGATTTCTGTAGAAAGATATTGCGTTACAAAGTCCTCACTTCAAACATTCTGTTGGTTTTAACTTCCCTTGCACACTGAACGTTTACCCCTGAACCCAGCACTTATCATAGACGTTACAACCATCATTTCAGTGATAGGCCTACGCAGAGCGAGATAAGAAGAATGAGACGTTTTACGCGTCAACTGACGCCGAGAGCTAATTATTGTTATTCGGTTTTATACTGACAAAAATATACCACACAAACGATTCAAACTCCCTTAGAGTTTTGTAACAAGGTAAACAGTGAAGGAAATAGTTTTCATTCATTCATAGTTCTCTGCCCAAGGGCAGGTCTTTGACTGCAACCCAGCATTTTCCAATCTTTCCTATTTTCTGCCTTCCTCATAGTCTCCGCTTATGATCCATATATCTTAACGTCGTCTATCATCTGATATCTTCTTCTATCCCGAACTCTTCTCCCGTTACACCATTCCTTCCAGTGCATCCTGGTTCCTGACAGCTGAATTGTGTAGTGTCTGTTATTGCCTACTTTGAAGGTTAGCGCTCATTTTGTGAATTACGGCCTATAATATGTGATATAAAAATATTTTCAATAAGAACTTACTCATCTTAATAACAGGGGGAAAAGCTACAATACAGTGAAACTTCCCTTAACGGACACTTCCCAATAGCGGACTCCTCTCAATAGCGGACATTTTAAAATTCTCCTGCAAAATAACATTGGCCTTATGATAAAATTCTTCCAAATAGCGGACATTCTCAATAACGGACGCGGACACTGAAATGTATCTCCCAACAGCAATTAAAACTTCCAAATAACGGACAGCGTGAAAGAAAAAAAGAAAAAGACGGTTGTAAATTAAACGGAATTGTAACGGAATTCTTTGCAACAATCATTATCGTGCATTTGAACGTTCTTGTACTTTAATGAAGTTAAGCAGCACAGTTGTTAGTTGTGATACTGTACGTGAGCAGTCCATACTTTCTTAGTTTGTCAAGTTGAATGTTTGGAAGTACAGTCACATTAAAAATGTCACAAAAACGTAAACGTTTGTCACTAAAAGAGAAAGTGGATATTGTAAAGCATAGTGACAAGGAGAAATTAAGTGTTCGTGAGCTGGCCACAAAGTTTAATGTGGGAAAAACTCAGGTTAGTGAAATTTTGAAAAACAAGGATGTTATTTGAAAATCATATATATTTGAGGCTAAGCGGGATGAAGTTACAGGAGAATGGAGAAAGTTACACAACGCAGAACTGCACGCATTGTATTCTTCACCTGACATAATTAGGAACTTAAAATCCAGACGTTAGAGATGGGCAGGGCATGTAGCACATATGGGCGAATCCAGAAATGCATATAGTGTTAGTTGGGAGACCGGAGGGAAAAAGACCTTTGGGGAGGTCGAGACGTAGATGGGAGGATAATATTAAAATGGATTTGAGGGAGGTGGGTTATGATGATAGAGACTGGATTAATCTTGCACAGGATAGGGACCGATGGCGGGCTTATGTAAGGGCGACAATGAACCTTCGGGTTCCTTGAAAGCCATTTGTAATTAAGTAAGTATACTGAGAATGCAATTCTAGATTTCTTTGTGTGTGGTGAAGTGGTACAGTGAGTGATGTTTATTTCATTTACAAAACATTTACGGGTACGATTTCTCTCTGGATGAATACTCTAAACAATCTCACTATTTACTGTACTGTACTGTAAAATATAGTGTTGGATATGTATGAGAAATTTTAATGTACTGTATACATACTAACGATTTTCTAAATAGCGGACACTTCTCAATAACGGACATTTAATTTTTCCCCGGCGGTGTCCGCTGTTGGGAAGTTTAACTGTATTTGCATACGTATTATTAATAATGTCTAGGTTTTTCACTGTAAATTGTACGTAGTAGTTAGCTTATGTTCTCTATATCATCGTGTAATAGCAGAGGTCACTTTCGAACAATAAATTATTGGTTCATGTCAGGACGTCAAAATTTTAAGTCACTGAAACGTAAACCAGGTTTGCAAACTGTACTAAACATTTTTTTTTTCTGTATAGGAGGGACAGAGTGAAACATTCCCCTGATTTGGAACAACCAAAAACAGTCTCCAAAAATTGTTTGTGTTCATCTCAAATTTCAGTTTTATTGACCGGGTTTTGAACTCAGACCCTGTGTCAAAAGCCAATACCCTTACCCCCGTCTGTTGGTAAACATATTTGATTAAGGGGAGAGGATATTTTTTGGTGAAAAATGAGTAATTTTCAAAAAAAAAAAAAAATTCTTTAAAATACCCTGTGATATGTGTGGAATGCATAGCATAACATTTTGTGAGTATTTGTGCCCTTATCGGATGTTGAGTCGCCATTTTTAAACTTCCTGCGTTATGGATTTTAAATCACTCGCTCACTTTTATTGTTGTTTCCGGTAAATTAAATTTTCAAAAATTTCTTTTTCTTTAAAATACTCTTTGATATGTGTGGAATGCATTGCATAACATTTTGTGGGTATTTGTGCCCTTATCGGATGTTGAGACGTCATTTTTAAACTTTCTGCCCTATGGATTTTTAAATCACACGCGCGCTTTTATCGGTTTCCAGTAACTTCATTTTTTTTTTGCTACATTGCCAGACAAAAATGGATATAATTTCTGAACTATTAAAGATACATGCATGAAATTTAGAATACACATTCTTTAGACTATTAGGAAACTGTTCTCGGTAACAGAATTTTGTTAATTGATTTCATTTTAAAAATACGTCCGTTTGTTTGCAAGAAAGGAAATCAGAAAATTGCTATTACATTTTAATTGTTTATTTTACAAACGTAGGAACTATATCAAAATTCTGTTACAGACAGTTTGTAGAACATGCTTTTGCAAATACATTGCAAAAAAGTGTTTGAATCTATCTCTAAAAACGGTTTAGATATATCGGTTTTAGTACAATCCTGCATTGGGTATTTTCTTTTCAAATTTGGGCCTCCAAATAATTTTTTTTTTTCAAAATATTTTTATTTGGTTGAGTTGCCACGGCTATGAGCTCTCTACATACAAAAAATTAATATTTTACACCAAATAGGAAAAAAGTTTTAAAAAATACCATCCTCTCCCGTTAATAGATTTTGTGTGGTAGCAGGCTAACATGTCGGAGGAGAAACTGAGGGGACTGAATTCGAGTCTGCTCACCCAACTTTTATGTCCCCGCTGTTCAACCAGCATGGCGGCGCCCATGTACATGTGTCGGCGGGGGCACACTGTCTGCGGCCGCTGCAAGGGCGCGCCCTGCCCTTCCTGCAAAGAGGTCGTCACTGAAACCAGGAATCTGTTCGCGGAGGTCATCGTATCCAAGGTTAGCACAGCACAATACTTTGAGAAACTATAGTATTCATCAAGACAAGAAAATAAAGTCTAATAAACATAGGGCATAAAATTAATACAACACAACACAAACAAACTGCATTCCGAACAATGGTACACAGATTACACTCAACATAGCAATGAACCAACAGGATTACACAGAAGAGCTAAACATAATCAAATACATAGCACAACAAAACGGATACAACCCCAACATAATAGACAACATAATACGAAAGACAAAACATAATACCACTCCACACATCATCTCTTTATTCTTCATCTTTCACTGTTGCTACTTCTCGTCACTGGAATTCTCTGCCGCCTGAAGTCAAGGGCTGCCGAACTTTAATTTCTTTTAAATGTAAATTAGAAAAATATCTTATGATGAGTTGCCAGACCTAACGCGTTGCAAATATTTAATGGCATGTGTTCCACTGTATTTATTTATTTTTTGTTTCTTATTTTTATTATCTAAATCGTGTTTATTTATCACTTAACGCCAATATGTATCCCACTGTGTTCTTTTTTTATTATTAATCTATTTTTGTGTACATTTTATTCAATTGTCGGTTTCTGGTTTTTTAATTATGTAAATCCTACTTAATTGTAATCTAATACTAATATGTATACTAATGTGTTTATTTTTATTTTTACTGTGTACATTTTTTATTGAATTATCGGCTTCTGTTTTTATGTGATTCGTATTTGATTCCAACAACATTCATATGTATTCCACTATGTTTATTTTTATTTTATGAGGTAAATTTTATGGAACTACCTCTTTTGATCTCATCATGTACCTAAATTGTATCAGTATGTAATTTCTTAATTCCAATCCAGTTTTATGTTCAACTATGTAAGCAAGTTTTAATCCTGATTGAGTGTAAGAGAAGGTCTTACGGCCTTAACTCTGCCAGGTTAAATAAAGCCATTATTATTATTATTATTATTATTATTATTATTATTATTATTATTATTGTCATTATTATTATTATTATTATTATTATTATTATTATTATTATTATTATAATCACAAAGACATAAGAATACAACCCAACACAAGAACACAAAAATACACCACACTAACATACGAAAACAAAGAGACGCAAGATTGCAACCTCATTCAAGAAATTAAATTACAACATCGCATACAGAACAAATAATACTCTACAAAAACATCTCAACATACAAACAACACAAACAAACAAATACAACCATACAGGCGTGTACAAACTCAACTTCTACATAGGACAGACAGGCAGATCATTTCAAACACGTTACAAAGAACACATCACAGCCATAACAAAATTAAAAAACACTTCCACATATGCAGAACACATTACAAATGCTAACCATACCTACAAAGACATCAACACAGACATGGAAATTCTACACATCCAACCAAAAAGCCAGAAACTAAACACACTAGAACAATACGAAATATACACACACACAATAACACATCCAAATGAAATTCTCAACACACACACACTCTGTTGTTGTTGTTTTCTAATGTCAGGCGTTTGACAATAAAGTCGTTTAACCTCTTGTACTCCAATATTTTTCAAAGATATTATCGTGGTCAGCCACTGAAGCACAGATTTTGAGGTGTTCCGAATCCATTTCTTGGTTTGAGTTGCACAATGGGCAGTTAGGGGACTGATATATTCCAATTCTATGCAGGTATTTGGCCAAACAGTCATGGCCTGTTGACAATCTAAATGCAGCTACAGACGATTTGCGTGGGGACTGATATATTCCAATTCTATGCAGGTAGTTGGCCAAACAGTCATGGCCTGTTGACAATCTAAATGCAGCTACAGACGATTTGCGTGGGGACTGATATATTCCAATTCTATGCAGGTATCTGGCCAAACAGTCATGGCCTGTTGACAATCTAAATGCAGCTACAGACGATTTGCGTGGGGACTGATATATTCCAATTCTATGCAGATATTTGGCCAAACAGTCATGGCCTGTTGACAATCTAAATGCAGCTACAGACGACTTGCGTGGTAAATCGAGAATTAACTGTGGATTATAATGCAGAGAGTTCCATTTTTTCCCTTGAGATACACACACACACACACACACACTCTTTGACTCCACATTACACTTCACAAACACACCCCCACAGGAAACAAAACAAAAGGTGTCAAGACGAGCAACAACCAGTTCTGAAGAAGGTCAGTAACAGACCGAAACATGTTAACCCTTTCTTACCTATAGATACCATATGGCAATAATTAACTTTATAGCATTTATATACTTGTGTGTTACATATGAAGGTAAATTTTGCTGGATAACTTCTATTTCAATACATTTTCATCAATATAGTTTTGTTTCAAATGTTGCCACTCCCGTAACTTGGTCACTGAATTAGTCCTAATACAGCTATTTGTTTCAACATGGATTGCTTGTAAATTTAATTTGGGTTAGAAAGGGTTAACCAGGTACAGTAATATTTAACACGTGTGACACAAGTGACATCCATCATTCTTGCAGTGGACTCTTCAAATGTAATTGCTCACATGACAAGTAAAGTGAATATTTCTCTAAATCTACATGGTTTCAGGTTCTGTACCCGTGTAGGCACGGACGTGCCGGCTGCAAGCACATGTCCCTGCTCGTGGACCTGCCCAGACATGTCGCCGCTTGCGAGTACCGCAATTACCCCTGCCTGGCCGGCTCGGGGGTTGGATCGGTGACGCCCTGCGGGTGGCATGGTCGCCGGGCGCTGCTTGCAGACCACGTCGCTCTCGCCCACAAGGCGCACTTCTCCCAGAAATGTGAGCGCTGCGTCGTGTACAACAACTTCAGCCTGGCCGAGTCGTCGACGAGTGTGACCCTGATCAGCCTCGAGGACGGCCTCTTCTGGTGGACGAAGAGGCGAGACGCGTCGCGGAGGATCCTCGTGGAGGCGGTGCAGTACCTGGGGGCCTTGGACGTCGCCGCCGCCTTCGAGTACGTCCACGAGTTTCGCAGCAGGTCCGGGGATCAGACCCTCTCCATGACGAACCGCGTGCGTAGCGACACTGAGGACGTGGCTGACAGAAGACGGTGCCTCGTGCTGGACGCCGCCACTGTTGCTGCCTTCGTGGACGACGACGGCGCCCTTGTGTTCTCACTGTCGATCAGGAAATTCAAAGAGTGAGCCATGTCTTTGGACTCGCTTCCAGACAGCCTCTGGCTCGAGTTCCGTATCTCTTACAAAATTAACACTGAACAGTGATATTTGAGTTTATCTGTGATATTACTACGTTCCTTTTTAAACCACCAAATTGTTTACAAGTCCGCCGAATACTGGAAACGACCGTTGCTCCGCCCGCGAAGTTTTGGGTTTAACTTTGGATACTGAAAAATCTATATTCTGTATCAAATTATTAGGTTATCGTAAAATTAGGCATCTTTCTTATTTAAATTTAACTTAACGTGAAAAACAGGTTAATAAGTTAAAGCCTAGAACCCGTACATGTAGATTTTGGCCTATCTTTGATGTTGTCAGTTTATATAAATGTTAAACTTTTAAGCGTTTCATACATAAAGTGGAACAAAATACGAATTTTATTTCATCTAAAATAGCTAAAATGACAAAGTGGCCGAGAAGTGAACATTCATTCATTCATTTGTTCATTCATAGTTTTCCTCCCAAGTGCAGGTCCTTCATTGCAAACCCAGCATTCTGGATCCATAAATTTTAATGTCGTCTATAATCTGATATCTTTTTCTATCTCATTATTTCTCTCCCTTTTACCAATCAGCGACTCGGCCAATTAATTTTCCCATCCTGGTCAGTTTGAACATTATTCTTTCTTCATCCACTCTTTCTAGTGTAGATTCGTTTTTTATTTTGTATCCATTCTTCTTCACATCCACATTTCAAATGTTTCCAGTCGCTTCTCTTCACTTCATCGTAATGTCCATGTTTCTGCACTTCACTAGTCTCTTCCTTACTTTTTTTTCCAGTTGTCCACAGAAGATGCTCCTTTTCTATTCAAAGCCTCCTTTGCTACTGATATCCTCCTGCCAGCAGCTTATGTTATTACTTACTGCACAACCCAAACTGTCCACTTGTTCTGCTAGCTCATTTTGAATTCGCTAGTTTGCCTTTTACATTCTTCTTCTAATAATCATGGTATTCGTCTTGATCCCATTTCTCTTTGTCCCATACTGCTCACAGCTGTCATTTATTTTATCTCCAATAACATATCTCTTAATATCGTCTTCTCTTCTGCTAATAGCTTCAAGTCATCAGAAAAATGTTATGCACTTTATTCTTCTTCTTCCTCCTACTATTACTCCTTCCATGTTCTGAAAACAGTTGATCGTAAGCTCTCCAAGTAAATATTGAAAAGAGTAGGTGATAAAGAAGAGAAGTGGGTACACACCGCTTTATTTTCGGAAGATTTGTTTGGCGTGTTGGTAACTTATTAACCTTCGTAACCATGCAGTTTGAGTAATAACCGGTATCGCACAGCGGAAAATTTACGAGCAGTAATCTCGGATTATCTCTGCAAAACATCTGCGAGAACATGGCGCAGAATTCAGCTATGCTACGGAAATGACTCTCTCCAAACCGTTGTTCTGGACTCTCAAATCTTAAGTGCCTATATCAAGCATATTAGCAGAAATATTCATACACAATATTGAATAAACACATACTAAATGCTGATAATAAGAAACACGCAGAAAAAATAATATACTGACACCGATACGTAGGTGATAATATTACTACTATTAATGGCAACAGAAGACAAATGGAAAACTTACACCAGAAACTAAACAAAATACATCTCAAATTAAAATATACAATAGAAATAGAACATAACCAAAACTATATATTTTTTAGATATCACAGTAAAAAAACCATGAACAAACACGAATTTATGATATACAGGAAACCTACTTCAACCACAACACACATATACACAATTCATCAAACCAACCCATACAACATAAATATGCCGCCTTCCGTACAATGACACAAGATTAATTAACGTGGTAATGAAAAACAACTACATTTAAGGACTACGAGTAAATACAATAAAATATATAGCACAAGACAACGCTTACAACCCTAATGTTATAGACACGCTAATAAAAAAGACAAAACAAAAACATAATAAACCAACACAAACAACAGACGAGAATAAATGCAAAACTTTAGCAAATCACATTAACTGAAATACAAGATAGCATATTAAACAAATAGTGCAGTGTATAAGTATATAAGTAATCACATGAAACAAAGAAATAAATACAATTCAACTGGGGTTTACAAATTAAAATACAATGGCTGTTCAGATTTCTACATAGCACAAACTGGAAAATCATTCCGAATAAGATGCAATGAACACATTAAAACAATAATTAAAACATACATCACATAACATTACGTAGAACATATTACTAATAACAACCACAACTATAGTAACATAGAAACAGATATGGAAATACCACACATCACACCAAAATTCACAGTTAAACATATTAGAACAGTACGAAATCTACAATCACACAATAATATATCTACATCATATGCGACAAATAATCCGCACCACCAGAAGAGCAGCTCATTCCACCACTGATGACAGGAATCGCCTAAAATTGAGACGAGATGGAGCCGCAGTAGTTCGAGAGAACTGATGATGACACCACACCTGTATCGAAACGATACCTTCCGTCACACAAGGTATATTACCTTTTTCAATACTTTAAAATTTTTAATTTCTAAGAAAGTTTTATGCTTTCATAAAATATGTGTTAAAGTGAACAGCAAAAATAAATTTCTTAGATCGTCTCTTCTAATATGATCTCTCAGTAGGCTTATAACACCTGATAAGGATCTTACAAATCTCATTTCTGAAGTACTTATTCCAATTTTTATCATTTTGGCTAAGTGTCCAATACTTGCTGCCATATAAGAGAGCTCGTCCTGGGATATCATAAAATATAATTTTAATTTTCTTCCTTATTTTGTTTTCTACGTTTCGTTGTAATGTTCTATTCAGTGTTATAATATATTTTATGCTCGACCATGCCGAAATGTAGTAATTATACACCTGGTAGTAGCCCTTTAATGCACCTCATTAAAGTACACCTATTCATTAAAGTTCAGGTGTTCAGCCAATGACAAGTCACCTTTGTACCGTTATAAAACCGCAACTATAGATTATTCTGGGATATGCAATCGAAAGACAATGAGCGAAAAGTCACGGAGGCTGGAAATCCAATACTCTCGCAGAAGGTTATGTTCTGTTACTATAATAATTAGCGTTAATTGTAAATAATATTCAAATAAATTCAATTTGTCATCTCGTTTTTCAATTCTAAATCAATTTCCAGGTTATATCAGTCTAATGTTCATCTTATTCTCTATCAAGGTCAATGACATTCGGCCTCGGAAAAAATCAATACTTTCGCGTCTGCGCACATCTCACAATTCAGGTCAGTTCGCACATAACCATAACATGACCTAATTTTGAATAATTTCAAGTTAGAAATATGGTCGAGCATAAAAAGTCGTATGAAACTTGCCTATAATGGTAATTAAGACGCTCGTATGAAAATTATGAAACTCGCTTGTGCTCGTTTCATAAACAAACATACTTGCGTCTTAATTTCTACCATTATGGGCTCGTTGCATAATGTACTATACGAACATTTTCTCGACGTCTTTTTGATAAGCATGTATAAATATATGACTTCCTAAATAAACAAAATATATGGATGATGATAATTAATGGAAATATGCTGATGAAGAAATAATATAGATACCCCTCGAAAACTCTTCCCGATTAAAGCCTATCAAAGTACCGTTGAGCTCTACAGGATTCGAAGTCCAATTCTTGTTGTACAAGACTGTAAAGTAGTTAGCTCTGCGTTAATTTGTGACGCCAAACGTTTTGTTTATCAATTCGGAATGTTAAATTCTGCAGGAAATATGTCAGAACTGTGACAATTGTAACTTGATTACATTTATCTGAAACGCAGGAAACATTGTTTTATATTGACAGCATCCTGGTGAATCCCGATTGATACCGCTGCATGCAAACTCTTCTCGTAGCCAGGGAACGTAATGCTTTTTCATCAAGTGCTGCCCAGAGGGGATCCCGGTTCTACGGTCCAGAAAAAGGAATCTATCTTCCTGCGTTTGCTAAGAGGTAAGAACTATCAGACCAAGTGACGAACTAAGCGACTCGTCTTTGAATGAACTGCATCTTTACACTCTCTCTACGAAAGAAAGCGGTTCGGTTATTTACAATATTAATTCAATTGAATTCAAAGACTTCTCTCGAAATACCGTATCTCAACCATATCCATTCCTGCATATCGCATAGCCTATTACATAAATCCTTATATCCGGGAAGTGGTAGAGGGTACGCGGAAACTATGTCGGAAAATCTCAGTCGAAGAATATTAATTGTTCCATTAGGTAATAATAAATTTCATCTTCTTAAAGAAATTTTTCTTTTGATACAGATTACCCTTTAATTTACGAGTATTTTCTGTGCAGAATAGAAGTAAATCGTGTGTTGTTCATTCCAAATGAAGGTATTAATATTATAGTAGGTTTAAAATGATTGTTTAGTGTGTCATCATTTCCGGATAAATTGCCTTATAATTACTGAATATGAACAAAATCCTTGCCAATAGTTAGAGAAAATTCGATGTTTTGCAACATCACAATTATTCCTATTCCTTATTACGACGAAATAAAAATTCAGGAGGTTTTTATCTTCACGTAGAACTGTGTGTAGGTACGAAAGGTCGATCTTCTGTGACAACCTAAGAATCTACATGAACGGCAGTCCTTGTATCCCCCTTCATCATTTTGTGCTCCCCTTGATCTCTTTGTATTCTCCTTGTTCTCTCTGTATTCCCCTTGTTCTCCTTGTATTTTCCTTGATCTCTCTCCCTTTGATCTCTTCGTATTCCCCTTGATCTCTTTGTATTCCCCTTGATCACTTTGTATTCTCCTTGTTCTCCCTGTATTCCCCTTGTTCTCCTTGTATTCCCCTTGATCTCTCTCCCTTTGATCTCTTTATATTCCCCTTGATCTCTTTGTATTCCCCTTGATCACTTTGTATTCCCCTTGTTCTCTCTGTATTCCCCTTGTTCTCCTTGTATTCCCCTTGATATCTCTCCCTTTGATCTCCTTGTATTCTCCTTGATCTCTTTGTATTCCCCTTGATCACTTTGTATTCCCCTTGACCTCTCTCCCTTTGATCTCTTTGTATTCCCCTTGACCTTTTTGTATTCTCCTTGTTCTCTCTGTATTCCCCTTGTTCTCCTTGTATTCCCTTTGATCTCTCTCCCTTTGATCTCTTTGTATCCCCCTCGATCTCTTTGTATTCCCTTGATCACTTTGTATTCCCCTTGTTCTCTCTGTATTCCCCTTGTTCTCCTTGTATTCCCTTTGATCGCTCTCCCTTTGATCTCTTTGTATCCCCCTCGATCTCTTTGTATTCCCTTGATCACTTTGTATTCCCCTTGTTCTCTCTGTATTCCCCTTGATCTCTTTGTATTCCCCTTGATCACTTTGTATTCCCCTTGTTCTCTCTGTATTCCCCTTGTTCTCCTTGTATTCCCCTTGATCTCTTTGTAATCCTCCTGTTTTCTCTGTATTCCCCTTGATCTCTTTGTATTCCCCTTGCTCTCTCTGTATTTGATCTCTTTGTATTCCCCTTGTTCTCTCTGCATTTGATCTCTTTGTATCCCCCTTGTTCCCTCTGCATTTGATCTCTTTGTATTCCCCTTGTTCTCTCTGCATTTGATCTCTTTGTATTCCCCTTGTTCTCTCTGCATTTGATCTCTTTGTATCCCCCTTGTTCCCTCTGCATTTGATCTCTTTGTATTCCCCTTGTTCTCTCTGCATTTGATCTCTTTGTATTCCCCTTGTTCTCTCTGCATTTGATCTCTTTGTATTCCCCTTGTTCTCTCTGTATTTGATCTCTTTGTATTCCCCTTGTTCTCTCTGCATTTGATCTCTTTGTATTCCCCTTGTTCTCTCTGCATTTGATCTCTTTGTATTCCCCTTGCTCTCTCTGTATTTGATCTCTTTGTATTCCCCTTGTTCTCTCTGAATTTGATCTCTTTGTATTCCCCTTGTTCTCTCTGCATTTGATCTCTTTGTATTCCCCTTGATCTCTTTGTATTACTCTTGATCTCTCTGTACTCCTCTTGATCTCTTTGTATTACCGTTGATCTTTTTGTATTCCCCTTGATCTCTCAGTATTCATCTTGATCTATTTGTATTACCCTTGATTTCTTTGTATTACCCTTGGTCTCTTTGTATTCCTCTTTTTCTCTTTGTATTCCTCTTGTTCTCTCTGTATTCCCCTTGATCTCTTTGTAATCCCCTTGATCTCTCTGTATTCCTCGTGATCTCTTTATATTACCCTTGATTTCTTTGTAATCCCCTTGATCTCTCTGTATTCCTCGTGATATCTTTGTATTACCCTTGATCTCTTTGTATTCCTCTTGTTCTCTCTGTATTCCCCTTGATCTCTTTGTAATCCCCTTGATCTCTCTGTATTCCTCGTGATATCTTTGTATTACCCTTGATCTCTTTGTATTTCTCTTGTTCTCTCTGTATTCCTCTTGATCTCTCTCTCTCTCCTTGATATCTCTGTATTCCCCTAGATCTCTTTGTATTACCCTTGATCTCTTTGTATTCTCCTCATTTTCGTATTTTCCTTCTTCTGCTCGTATTCGCTTTGTTCACCTTCTATTCCCCTTGTTTTCCTTGTATAATGTATTCCCCTTGTAGCAACGAGAGAGGATTGCATTTTTATATGGCGGTCAATTGCCAAGTTACTCCACCCTCACTTAGTGAAAAGAAAAACTAATATGTAAAAAATTCGAACATTTTGTCGGCTTATGCACAAGGATAAGGAAAGCTGCAAGGTAATTAGTGAGAAAATATTGTCGCCTAATTATGAGAGTAACCAAAACAATGAACAAATTTGATTTGAAACGTTCTGAACTTAACTTTAGCTGTTCTTGAAATAATTTTGGAAAGTGAGGAAGTCAGAGTTAATATTCGCTTACTAAAGCCTTCCTAGATTTCAGACTGACAGTATTCGATAGTAGCATAAAATTCCTGCAGTCACTTAATGTATGTCGTTACAGGGCTTGTCTTTGTGATTGCAGCCACAGAAGTTGTAGTTCTGCGAACCGCAGGCGGGCGATAAGGAGGGCCTTATCAAACGGAGACTTTTCGCTTTCTCTACGGCATACCACACCTTGCAGAAGACAGCATGGACCCGACCCGAGGACACTCTGTAAGTTACACAGCCTTGCATTCACATTGGTAATTGCTTCAATGTTTCGCTGGCATTGTTAAAAATGATATCACTCATAAAACTGGTGCAGTTGCATGTTGAGGATGTCGGTGTAGCTTACAGTATTGTAAAATTAGTTAATTTTAAACTTTTTTTTTCTTTTTATCTACCAAATGGATAACAATAAAATTTCTTCTTCTTCTTCTTCCCTTCAAGTATCAGGCCAAATGGCCTGTTACGATCTCACAGTTGAATTCTCAATCCAGCGCTTCTTTGGACGACCGAGAGATCTCTTCCCGTTTGGACGATAGTGGAGCATGACTTTTGGGATTTTATCTCTTTGCATGCGATGCAGATGATTTATCCAGTTGTTCTGATAATGTTTTACGTGATTAATTACAGGTTATAGTTGTAATTCTTCCATTACTTCTTCATTGCGTTTGTGATTCCATTTCGTATATCCCGCTGTATATCTCATAAATTTCATTTCATTAGCCGTTATTCTGCTTTCGTCTTTCTTCCTCAATGCCCATGCCTCACTGCCGTAACAAAGTACAGGTCTCGCCAAGGTCTTGTAAAGGCGAATTCTAGTATGCCTTTGCACTAGGGAAGGTTTCATAATGGTGTTAATTATTCCCATTGTTTTGGTGTATTTAGAAATTTTCTGTGAAATGTCTACTTCATCGAAAAAAGATAATGTGTATCCCAGATATGTAAAATAATTTACTCTTTCTAATATTTTTGAATCTAAACATATTTTGCTAGGCACAGGGTATTTTCCGCAGAAGGCCATAATTTTAATTTTTTCTTTATTGATTTTCATATATTTAATTCCAATTGTGTTAAAATTAAAAATTGAACGTTGTAATTCATCTTCTGAGGATGCCAGCAGAGCTTAATCGTCTGCAAAAAGTAATGAATCTAGTTGTAAATGTCTATTGAGTTGTATATATCCATGAGGCAATTTTGTATGTGAAAAATGCAGTCTTTCTGCAATGTAAAGTTCTTTGTTTTTATTACACGATAAACCACAAACTACAAATTAATTCTATGGTGCGTGGTAAAAAGTGCGTAAGTCAGAAATTGAAAACCTCCCTGGAATAAGGGCGTAACCAACAAAACTATAATTCATGTTTCAGGAGAAAGAGTATTAATGTCAGGGGCATATTTCATTAAGTCTATATTTACTAGTAGAACCATTTGACTAATCAAGATACAAGTTTATTCAGCTATTAAACGCAATAATTTATTGTTATAATTGCATGTTTAAAAATCACTTTTTAAACTTAAGTCACATATTTAAAAGAAGTTTTTTTAAAGATTTATTTAATTATTTATTTTATTTATTTATTTATTTATGTTTACTTATTTATTTATTTGCTTATTTATTTATTTATTTATTTATTTTATTTATTTATTTACTTATTTACTTACTTATTTACTTATTATTTATTTATTTATTTACTTATTTACTTATTTATTTATTTACTTATTTACTTAGTTACTTACTCACTCACTCAATCATTCACTCACTCATGTCACTCGTTCACTCACTCATTCATTCATTCACTCACTCATTCATTCACTCACTCACTCACTCACACACTCACTCATTCACTCACTCATTAACTCATTCACTCACTCATTCATTCACTCACTCATTCATTCACTCACTCATTCACTCACTCACTCATTCACTCACTCATTCACTCATTAACTCATTCACTCACTCACTCATTCACTCACTCATTCATTCACTCATTCATTCGTTCATTCATTCATTCATTCATTCGTTCGTTCATTCGTTCGTTCATTCATTCTTGAGCTACATTGCATTGCAGCCCGAAAGAGCAGAAGCTCGTACTCGGGCGCAGTTCAGATCAGTTATACAAAATATATCACAAAATTGAGAGAGTTCATTGAGCACAATAACATTAATAAGTGGTAAAATAATACAGCATGTAATAATAGGGTCTATATACAAATAGAAAATACAAAAGTACATGAATATTAGAATATAAATTTTTAACTCAATTAGCTTAAACAGTTAAATAATTAATCTGATTTGTTTCTTAAATCTATGTGAGTTAAGTGTACTTAGCTCAGGGTAAGCTCTAATTAATGCATTATATATTTTGGGTCCAAAATTTCTGCTGCTGTGTTGATATTACATCCTTTTTCTGGGGAGGTCTTCAATTGGTGGTTTTGAGTTATGACCGCCACGTAATAACAAAAATTGTACTTCTTCAGATGGTATAAAGGGCATATGTCTATCCTCTTCCATAATGATGTAGAGTAGGGATGTCGAACTGAGACTCCCGGCAGAGTCGCTAGACTAGACGGCATTTCGGAAGGCGGTCAGCTGCTATATGCGCCGTAGCATTTCTGTTATATGACGTCACAAGCTTGTACAGTAGAACCAATCGGAATCAGTCTGTGACAAGTACTTCCCGATTTAGTTTGTTCACGTGTGAGTGTTTCAATACATTGAATAAGTAAAACTTAACATTTTCTGTGTGTCTGTAAGATAAATAAATGGAAGAAGAGACTGTAAAAAGACAGTATTGAACATGCAGGCGCGGAAAATAGTGTTTAAGTTGTATAATTATTTTAAAAACGTTGACTAGCAGAACGCTGCCTGCCATCTTGATGCTGGCTGCAACGTTGCCAGCGCGCAAGAAACAACTGCAGAAGCATGTGGTGTTGGATTGAGAACCGTACAAAGAATATTATTGTTAGTGAAGAAAAGATGGTGTGTTACAGTAATCAACGGCCAAAGTCATTATTGTCTTTTGATAATTTAAATTCTCTCCTGCGCTATTTATATTGCACGTGCGCGTGAAGTAAGGTGGGTGCTCCTGTTATGGCCATGTTCCTGATATGGCCACCCCCTTATTGTGAGTTAGTTAACCAAAAAATCCGCTAAATTGCAGCAGTATCCAGTGAAAGGGCATCCTGGTATGTCACTTGATCGTTTTCGAATCTAGTCAGGTTGAGCAATATGGCGTCAGTTGCCTGTTTTGCGGTTTTCATGTGACCTCTTCTTATTTTTCTCTGGTAAGTCTCCTTTGTTTTATGCATATTTTTCAAAGACTTTTTTCATGAAAACCATAGTACTCCATTCAGTTTTTAATGTTCTGTTGATTGGTGTTGTCGTTGATGGCGTATCTTTTTTCGAGTTGTTCATAATCAAACGATTTTCGTGAAAGATATATGGCCATATCAAATGCACCACGGCCATATCAAGTTCATTTCACTTTTATTTTTTCACCTGACAAATTTACATGCCTTATAAACTGGGATTACTAAAATTTTGTATTTTAAGAAAAACAACTTAATTTTTTATGGAAAAACCTGTTTTGACTACACTTTTGAATTATAAAAAGATTATTAAGTGTCATTTTCATTAATTTTACAATCACGTTTTGTAGAACGTGGAACAAGGGTGGCCATATCATGTGCACATGTTTCTGATATGGCCACTAAGTAGACTTTTGGAATTTGGGACTTTTTGGACAATTAAAGCTATTTTTATGGGGAAAGGAAATTGTTTTAATTGTTACTGAGAACGAGTAAGAAGAAAGTGGTTTACATTTTTTTTTTCAAAATGGCGGCTAGAAAAATTCTCAAACCTTAGCATGGCCATATCAGGGACACCACCTACCTTACGTTGTGGCAATGTTGTACGCTACCTTGTTATCTCATTTTCTCTCTCTCTCGACGCAAACGCTAGCAGACTACCGCCTTCCGAATTGCCGTCGACTCCAGTGTTGTAGTTTCTGTCAAGGACGTAGCCGCGTTGATCGAAGGTAGCCGAGTGGTTCTCACTAGCGCGAGGGTAGGGGAAGCTGCGAACGCGCGATATTCAAAGACTAGTCAGTTCTGCATGAACAAGCGCTCTTTAATAAATTTATGTGAGAGAAATGCAATGAGTGTATTTCTTTAAAGAGAAAAATGCTTATTGGAATAATAAACGTATTTCTTTGCGTCAAATAGGTTTATTTATATCTTACATTTTGGAGGAACAAACTGCTTTCGTAGAAAGCTGAAAACGCGTTCTCTTCACAACAAGTTCATGAATATTTGCGTTAGTTTTCTTAGCCGTCATTAACCGAAGATAATTAGACAAGTGTTTATCTGACATTCTGCTACGAATATGTGACTTTGTTAATTTCATTAATGAAAATGCAGCGTCACAAACATAAGTCGTCGCGAACAATGAAAACATATTTACAACAAAAGCATCTAACGTAGGAGTCGTTGCGTTTTGCACCAGCTTTCCAAAATTAGTCAATTGTTGTCTTTTGCTTATCTTTCAACTCAGAATCACACTGTGCTTCGATAAGTTCGGAAGTAAAATCTCGCGAATAATTTTGGGACAATGGATCTGCTGTATCAGGAGAAGTGAATAGTAAAAACTTCTTTGTAATTCGATCAAAGTCAGAGAAACGTTGCTTAAATTCCTGAAAGAGACTAATAAAATTTTTCTTTCTGACTGGATCCAAAGACAAAAACAAAATAATCGAAGTGTCGGGGAATCCTCTAAATTGTTTGTACTTAGCTGCATACGGTATAATGACAGTTTAAGACTAAACGCTTTGATTCTGTTACGTAAATGTGGTACCAGCGAAACGTTTTCCTGAAGACTTACGTTGAGGTCATTTAATTTGGTTGACATGTCGACAGGAATCAAGGGTCTTGCCACCAAACGTCATCTTCCGATTCAGGTAGGGCCTATGTCGAATTTTTTCTCCTTTAAAAATATTTCAATTTCTTCTCTTAAGTCCGCAAATCTCGCCAATGTCTCGCATGGCCCGCAACAAGAACCGAAGACACCTCATTTTTCGGTATGCGGCTCCCGCGAGAGCCTCGAATGTGATTGTTGTAGCCTCGAGCACCGTAAAAGCCTCAGTTCGGCACCCCTGCTATAGAGCTTCGGATTTCCAGTCCACCGTAATGATATTGGTCTTCATTTCAAACTTTGTTTTTGTTCTACTGAAAACTTGCAATTCACGATTTATGCCGTCGGCCTCGGTAGCGCAGTTGGTATCGCGCTGGCCTTCTGTGCTCGAGATTGCGAGTTCGATCCCGGCCCAGGTTCATTGCGTTTAAGTGTGCTTAAATGCGACAGGCTCGTGTCAGTAGATTTATTGGCATGTAAAAGAACTCCTGCGGGACAAAATTCCGGCACACCGGCGACACGCATATAAACTCTGCAGTTGCGAGCGTCGTTAAATAAAACATAATTTCATTATTATGATTTATGTCCCTTTTACCGCGCACCATAGAATTAGCGTATTCAAACTGGCAACTCTCCACTAAGTAGAGATCTACCGTTTCCCTCATAGTTCAGTTATGTATTAATTCTATTCTGTTTTTTTTATTGTACTTCTTATGGCCAGTTTGTCCAAGTAATGTTTAATTTTGCTTAACGAATGTTAAATTAACAGTCTGTTTATTTTTAAAGCATTGTTAATGTATTTTCCATTTGTTCAACATAATTTTGTTTAAGATAACCAACACTTAACTATAACGTCTGTTAGCACTATTTTAACTACTCAACAGTAGTTGGTAATGATTCTACACATGTAAGACAATTTTTGATTGGCTAAAATTAATCTTTAAATTCTATATTATAGAGTGAGTCATGAAACTTGCATAAAATGACAACCTGTTATAGTAGGCCACGCTCCATAAACAAACAGTTGACAAATGAAAGTTGTAGGTGACGTGCTGAATAATAATTACAAAGTAAGGTTATATTTCCTCATTGCTATTATGGATACGAAATACGAAAGAAATAAAATAACACTGATGTATTTAAACAGTCCAAAGTATTTTTTAAATGTTATATTACCAGTCATATGCTAAACATTCCCTACAGAGAGACACAAAATATTAATTTCGCAGCTTCTGTTCGAACAGCTGTGGAGACATCGGCCATATTTAACTAACTGTTAAACGAGTTAACTGCCCGAAATCCTACATTTAAAATTAACAAACTGTTTAAGAGTTTAACAGTCGTTATATTTTCTAACAATACTTGGAAAAATCGGCCATTAGAGTCATAACTACAAAACCATGCTATTTCACTCGTCAACTCTCAAAATTAGTAATTTTATTTTGTGTTAAAATAATATAATATTTTTTCATTAAGCTTTTCATGCAAATACGCATTTAAAAAAAGAACAAAATAAAAGGTTATAAATAGCTAGCTGTAAGGAACACGTATTTATTTTAGACTTAATACTGTGTGAAAGACTTTGCCATAATACATCGTAGGATAACCACAACGCTATCTTATAGCCTTTTACTTTGAGAATTAAGTAAATATTTTGTGTCTTATCAAATCGTCTTTTTATCCTTATCACTTCAAATATTTGAATTATATCGCCATTTCGATAATAATAGATTAGTAGATATCTTTAGGCAAACTTTGGTATACCCATATACTTTTCGTACTTTGTTGTTACTGAGTAAAGACGAAATATTATTCTGAAGTACACTGTTGGGTATTCTACACAGTGATTGTTAACCAGTGGTACTTGTACATTTGAGGTACTTGGAGAGGACTAAAAGTGAGTTTTTTTTTGCCTAAGGCATTGCCCATATAAGGTAGGTGTCCCTGATATGGCCATGCTAAGGTTTGAGAATTTTTCTAGCCGCCATTTTTGTTAAAAAAATGTAAACCACTTTTTTCTTACTCGTTCTCAGTCTAATGGACTTCCTTAAAACAATTTCCTTTCCCCATAAAAATAGCTTTAATTGTCCAAAACTTGCCAAACTCCAAAAGTCTACCTAGTGGCCATATCAGGAACATGTCCACATGATATGGCCACCCTTGTTTCATGTTCTACAAATCGTGATTTTTTTCAGTTTGATAGCGCAGTTGTGCTAAAATTAAATAATTTTGGTGTAAAATGAATAAACATGACACTCAATAATCTTTTTATAATTCAAAAGTGTAGTCAAAACAGGTTTTTCCATAAAAAATTAAGTTGTTTTTCTTAAAATACAAAATTTTTGCGTAATCCCAGTTATAAGGCATGTAAATTTGTCAGGTGGAAAAAATAAAAGTGAAATGAACTTGATATGACCATGGTGCATTTGATATGGCCATATCAGGAGCAGGTAAGCTTTCACGAAAATCGTTTGATTATGAACAACTCGTAAAAGATACGCCATCAACGACAACACCAATCAACAGATCATTAAAAACTGAATGGAGTACGATGGTTTTCATGAAAAAAGTCTTTGAAAAACATGCATAAAACAAAGGAGACTTACCAGAGAAAAATAAGAAGAGGTCACATGAAAACCGCAAAACAGGCAACTGACGCCATATTGCTCAACCTGACTGGATGAAAACGATCAAGTGACATACCAGGATGCCCTTTCACTGGATGCTGCTGCAATTTAGCGGATTTTTTGGTTAACTAACTCACAATAGGGGGGTGGCCATAACAGGAGCACCAACCTTAGTTTATTCATTAGGAGAGGTGAATGCAAAATTGTACCTGTGAATAACTGTAATAAAGGATAGGAAAATTAAATGGAATGAAGACATTGATCGTATGGAGGATACCAGTTCTGTGAAGATAATTATACGTAGATTAGAAACCAAACAGAAGGAGAAGTTTAGTGTAGGACGCCCAAATGGATACGGCAAACCGCAGATTTAATGCCAAAGGAGAAAGAAGAAGATTAACTTTGCGTTCCGAATGCATCGCTTTGACAGACGTTCTTTCTTATGCCCCTGTATTTTTGTGTGAATCCAGTTTTTCACCATTTCGAAACAGTTTGAACTAAGAATAGTAATATGCGTTACAAGAGCGGTATGTTGAAGTTTTCATGTTCGAGGAAAAGTTTGAAAAAGCGAAACGTAGTTGAGCTTTTTTAATTTCCGAGAATTGAAAGAAAACATACCGCTCGTGTATCGTACATTATTTTGTGCGAAGATCGTTTATTACATACCTGAAAGATCGTTTATTACATACCTGAAAGAGGAATTTCTAATTAGTTGCAATGAAATCTTCATCTTGGTTTCTGTTCAATGACGGCAAATTTGCAACACAAAAATATCTATTTTCAACATTGTTGCTTTAAAATGTTTTCTGTGTTTACTATACTCCAGCAGGCCGTGATATACGTCTGTCTTTTTTCCCCAGTCTGTGATGAGTCTGGAATCTTGTTGATTTTTTCACGGCTTCCTTAATGTTACTTGCATCACGAATGCAGTAACTTTAGTGGAGTTGTAGAGTTTAATTAATTTTTGCAAATATTTAAAAACAATAATTAACAGTGCAATTTAGGTGAAATTGCAGTGGTAAGTTTCCAATTTATAATTATTACTATATTGAACGTCTCTAAAAATAATATGTTAAAAGCCTAAAGCAGTAAAATCAATATGTCACTTAAGCGGTAAGAAGAGGGAAATTGTTATGTGTGTTAGGTTGGGAATACTGAATGTGGAATTTTAGACTTTCCGCTGATTAGTTTTGTGCGGAAACCAAACAAATACGCACGATCTCGCACAAAATGATTTTTTTTTAATGTAATGCCATTTTGTACTCCATTCTTTAGGTTTAAGATATTTGTTTCATGTAAATCTGATAATAGGTTTTAGAAATAAACATTTTAGCGCTACACATTTGAAGAGGAGGGTGGGCTCAAACCTTATTTTTGATTTTACGATACTTTGCAAAATTTAAACAGTGAAAGCTCTAAAATTATTTAACGTATTGACGTGATTAATTTTTAAAATTAAACCTTATTTATCAAGCTAGAGATTAAACTTTTCATAACATAATCTTAACTTCCTATAACATTAATAATCGAGAATTAATAATAAAATTCATATTTTTAAGAATAAAATAAGTGTAATGTTATTTATATACTTGAAGCACTAGTTGCGAGAGATATTTTACTATAGGCCCTGCAGTAACTTAAATTCAGCAGTTTCAAAAAATAATCCTGAATCTATCATGGTTGTAACAGAAATTAGAGCAGTTGAAAATAATCGTCACACCATCAATGACTTTCTTGTGTCATTTATTTCAATGTGATTAGCTGAGTTTTACGATCGTTCTGTGTGGTAATAGGCTATATACATTAATTTCTTTGAGATATTACAAACAAAAAGTTTAATACAATTTTACTCATTTTTCCTTTATTTTCTAGCTTAAATATGTATCATATTAAATATTTCATAGCTCGTTTTTGGAAAGCTATTTATTTAATTTCCAATATGCTCAGTCAATTTCAGAGAGCAGTGTATTATGACAATAAATTATTGAAATAATTTCAGTTTTGTCCTTTAAATGTGCAGAAAGTTGATCCCAGTAAATGTAACCTTTCGTTCTGAAAAATAATTTTAAAATGTTAGATTTATTCTGACCAAATTTCTTCATATTTTTGGAGTAAAAACTGAAATTCTTTCAATAATTTATTATCATAATCACTGCTCTCTTACACTGGCTGGACATATTTGGAATTAATTCAGTAGCTTTCCCAAAACACGCTATGAAATGTTTCATATAACATATTTTTTTTTATTTCGAAAAGGAAGCAAAAACGAACAAAATAAAATTGTATGAAGGGGAGTTGGTCATTATCGCATGCAAAATAATGGTAAAAATAGCCTATCTTCTAGCAGTCATAAATATAATAGTCTACTATTTATCAGTGGTTTTTCATTTTTGTTAATGTGTGTATACATATTAAGCTTTAAAATGAAAAAGAATGGTAACTCTAGAATAAATCTGTATCCTTAAATTAATTTTTTTAATTAAGAAATTTTTTTTTATAAATTCACTAAGTGTCTGTGATTTTCTATTCACATTATAACACATACTGAATTGAAAATAGTTTTTAAAATACAAAAAAATTATTCATATATCTGTATTTATGGGCATAGGGCTTATAGTAATCATCACTCAATAAATTAAAAAAAATTGAAGATTAGTATAAGCCCTATGCCCATAATATTACAGATATTTTAATAATTTTAAAGGGTATGTTTTAGTATCTGTTAGCAGTAAGTGGCCAAAATTTTAATTCAATGTGTGCTATGATAAGTGAATAGAGTGTGCCTAATCACAGGTATGTAGTGAATTTATATAAAACATATGTTTAAATTCAAAAATTAATTTAAGGGTAAGATTTACACTAGATTAACTATTCTTTTTCATTTTAAAGTTTAATGTGTATACATATATCACTAAAAATGAAATAGCTGTGATAAATAGTATTACATTTATGACTGCTTGAAGATAGACTATTTTTACCATTACTTTGCATGCGGTAACGTCCAATTCCCCTTAAACTTTTTTGTTTGAAATATCTCAAAGAATAACCCCTTGAAATTAATGGCATTACTTTCGGTTAAACCTGTATGTACAAAAAGGTGAAATTTTATTTCTAAGTATGATTTTTAAGTCTCAAGCTGAATTTTAATTCATTTTATATAGTTTTTAAACTACAAAATTATCCATTTATTTATGTTCTCTGGCACTAGCCACTGGAGTTGATAACAAAGAAATAGTACATTATGCAACGAGCCTATAATGATAGTAATTAAGACGCGAGTATGTTTGTTTATGAAACGAGCGCAAGCGAGTTTCATAATTTTCATACGAGCGTCTTAATTACCATTATAGGCAAGTTTCAAATGATTTTTTATGCTCGACCATATTTCTAACTTGAAATTATTCAGAAGTATTCATTTTATTCGTATCTAACTAAAGAGCGGAAGTGACCTTGTGCATAGCTCGTAAATTGTGAGATGTGCGCAGACGCGAAAGTATTGATTTTTTCCGAGGAACAATAATGTCATTGACCTTGATATAATCTGAGAACAACATGAAGTAATTTTGATATAACCTGGAAATTGATTTAGAATTGAAAAACGAGATGACAAATTGAATTTATTTGAATATTATTTACAATTAACGCTAATTATTATAGTAACAAAACATAAACTTCTGCGACAGTATTGGATTTCCAGCGTCCGTGACGTTTCCCTCGTTGTCTTTCGATTGCATATGCGAGAATAATCGAAAACCTGAACTTTAATGAATAGGTGTACTTTAATGACATTCATTAAAGGACTGCTACCAGGTATATCATCATCATCATCATCATTGGCGCTACAGCCCTTGGTGGGCCTGGGCCTCCCTTGGTAATTGTCGCCATCCGTCTCTATCTTGTGTAGCAACCTTCCAATTCTTGCACCCCAACTTTCTGGCATCCTCTTCCACTCCATCAATCCACCGCAAGTGCGGTCGACCTCGTCTTCTCTGACCTCCCGGATTTGTTATTACAATTTTTTTGCAAGGTTCACTTGGGTCCATGCGTATTACAAGTCCTGCCCACCTCAATCTGCTAGTTTTAACTGTATTCATTATATTTGGCTCTCCTAGAAGTCTATATAATTCATAGTTGCATCTCCTCCTCCAGAGACCTTCCTCAAATGTTGGGCCATGGATCCTTCGCAGAATCTTTCTTTCGAAAATCTCCAATCTTTTTTCATCGTTTTTGGAGATTGACCACGTTTCTGCCGCATATGTCAAAACTGGTACCAGGTGTATAATTACTACATGTCGGCATGGTCGATCATAAAATATATAATTATTTCAATGTTTCTGATTTCCAAAACTTGTCATTAACTCCAAACTAGATAGGTTATTAATATTCCTGCGTTTTCTAGTCAGTGACGGTTAAGCGGTCGTAGCGAGGGGTAAATTAGTACACTTCCATTTTCAGGTTTTTTTTTTTTTTTTTTCAAAATTCTCGGAAGTTTTTTCAAAGAAGTGGTGTAAAATGGCGTCCTTTTAATTGTTTCTTGCCTAAACTTCCCTTAATTATTTCACTACAGCGATTAGCTACACCACCACCCGTCATCCTCGCTGTGTGACGTTGTATAAATCTCTGCCTGTACGTGTGTTAGCGGGTTCGGCCTTCTGAAGAGGGACGAGGAGAAAGCTATAGGGCAGGTGTAAGGCAGAATTTCTGCCGCGCCAAAATACGAGGCGAAAGCTGATGGAGGAACTATTTATGGGAGCTGGCAGCTATCGGCGCCAGATCCGCTCGTGCCAACTGTACTTGTCAGGATACACAACTTGACACTAATTCGAAACACCGCAGATTGCTTCACATTCCATAATATTCAATCTACATAGCCATAGGTATCGACTCAGTAGGTATAAGTTACAGTGTCAACCAAAAGTAGAAAACACTAGTTCCTGGTCTTGAGCATTTGTTCTGTGATTACTGGAATTTTGTGCGTAATTAAGCTTTTCGACTGTTGTAGTTTGAAGGAAAGTTGAAGAATTTGTAACGGGAAATGTTAGAGTTATGACGTTCTTTATATTTCTTTAGAAATGAAGAATTTAAACATTGTAAATAGTTTTTTTTTGTACGTCACTATATTTCATTCATTCATTCATTCTTTCTTTCTTTCTTTCTTTCTTTCTTTCTTTCATTCAGTGTTCTGTCCAAGGACAGATCTTTCCTGTTTTCTGTCTTCCTCTTTGTCTTCTTACATGATCCACATATCTTAATGTCGTCTATCATCTGATATCTTCTTCTACCCCGAACTCTAATCCCGTTCACCATTCCATCCAGTGCATCCTTCAGTAGGCAGTTTCTTCTCAGTTTACATTGCATATAGACCTGTTAATAGTATCATAATTATTCTTCTTCGACTTCCACATTTCCGGGTTAGACAGTAGTTCCCTGTTTCTATTTTCTCTGGTCCTTTCATCTTTTGAGTGGCCTTCTTGGTCTCTAGAACAGAATATCTAGGAAATTATGTGAACAGAGAGTAAGTTACAGAAATATTACACTATTCTTCTGGCAATATTGAAAACGACTCAGGATATTAAAGATGCAGATGAAGAAAGTATCGGCTACAGAAGGAAAAGAGATAGAATAGATTTATGTCAGAGTATCAAAAATCAAAACAAAGATATCTGGTTTCCTTCATTCCAAAGCGCTGTTCACTGTTACCTTGAGTGATGGTCACATACTTCTTCGCACAGATTAGTACAATCTTTTTCTATCTCTCTTCCCCCCTTACCGCAAACTGTGACGTTCCACAGAGGCAGAGGATCTGTACGGGACTCGTCCTGATAAGACAGTTACAATTGAGGTTAGCTTTTCCGATATTAGTATTACTTTTCCAAAATTAAGATTAGCTTTTCCGAAATTGAGATTGAAAAGGTATAGTTACTTTCTGTTCATTAAAGCGCATTTGGACAAGTTAAAAGGATCCTGAAGTGCTCCCAGCTCTCTCTATTCCGTTATACTATTCCTAGTTATTCGAAAATGATTATATATAGGCCTACCGGTACGTAATAGTCAAACCTTATTTTTGCGTAGTTCTGAGTTGCGCGTTACGTAAATCATTCCTCTTCAGTTACGAACAACTGTTGTCCTTCGTCTTCATGCCACTCGTTGCCAATAAAAATAGCTATTGCACGTTTGTCTACCTTGGTTTCAAAAGAATGCGTTTGAGTGTGTAACTAGTTTGTAAGTTGTTTAGAAAAATGTGGCTAGCCCTCGAACTGCTGTTGATGACCTAATTAATTGTTGGTAAGAATGCAAGCGCAACACGACACAGAATTTCTTTCATATTTGCAGATGACGTCACCTCGAAGCGTCTCGGACGCCGTGCAGCGGCCGTCGCGCATGCGCCTTGTGGACGCCGAGCTTTACAATGCTGCGCGCGAGCGGAACCTTCAGGGCGTCCAGAAGTGCCTCGCCGGCGGGGGCGACGTGAATTGCCGACGCCTTGACGGAGTAACCCCATTGCACATGGCGGCGGAGAGCGGCGATCAGCGCCTTCTGAACGTGCTGCTAGCGGCGGAAACTCTGAATCCAGACCTGAGGACGTCCCAAGGGCACAGCGCCCTGTACTCCGCCGTCGAAACGGGCCACGAGGGCGTCGTCGTCGCCCTGCTGCGCCGTGGAGCGCGCCCCGATGCAGCTGACGCCCTGGGTCGCACCCCGCTCCACGTGGCAGTCTCCCTCAATAGGCCACGACTCGTCAAATTGCTCCTCGACGCCGGGGCGTCCCCCAACCTGGAGGACGATTTCGGAGAATCCCCCTGGACTTCGCAGTGCTCCGCAGAGAGTCTCTGCCCCTCACCCGCCTGCTGCTGACCCGCGGGGGGGTCCCCGGACCCATGCTGCTGCACAAAGCCGTGCTTCAGGGTTGTGTGGACTTGGCCTACGAGCTGTTGCGGAATGGTCGCGCGGATGTGAACGGGCGCGCTGAGCTCCAGCAGTACACGCCTCTACACTACGCCGTGCTGGCAGGCAACCGAGATGTAGCTGGCGTCCTACTGAAGGCTGGCGCCGATCCGCACGTCAAGGGGTACAACGGCGTCAGCCCCCTCAAGATGGCGACCATGTACCGCGACCTCAAGATGCAGGAGATGTTGAGTGCCAGGGTTGTACGCCAATAGTGTGGAGGACGTGCTGTGAGAGAGGAAGTCAGGCAATAAGGTACCACTAGTGACATTCAAACTGTAGAAACATTGAACAGTAATATTCCTTTTAATTTCTCCTGTACCAAAAAATGTAAAGAGTAACAATTGTAATGCAAAAATCATTTTCGAGATTTCTACTTATAAATACATGTGCAGCATCTCTGATATCAAAAAAAATGTTTTTCTTTATTATGAAAATGATGTGAGTTGAAAGCGAAGCGACCCACTCCAAAATTAAATATTAAAACGGTTAATAAAAAATGTTAGGAGAAAATCCACAAACAATTATGGAAAACGCGGAAATTCTTGTTGAAGCAAGTAGAGCGATAGGGTTGGAAGTAAATCCCGAAAAGACTAAGTATATGATTATGTCTCGTGACCAGAATATTGTACGAAATGGAACTATAAAAATTGAAGATTTATCCTTCGAAGAGGTGGAAAAATTCAGATATCTTGGAGCAACAGTAACAAATCTAAATGACACTCGGGAGGAAATTAAACGCAGAATAAATATGGGAAATGCCTGTTATTATTCGGTTGAGAAGCTTTTGTCATCTAGTCTTCTGTCAAAAAATCTGAAAGTTAGAATTTATAAAACAGTTATATTGCCGGTTGTTCTGTATGGTTGTGAAACTTGGACTCTCACTTTGAGAGAGGAACAGAGATTAAGGGTGTTTGAGAATAAGGTTCTTAGGAAAATATTTGGGGCTAAGAGGGATGAAGTTACAGGAGAATGGAGAAAGTTACACAACGTAGAGCTGCACGAATTGTATACTTCACCTGACATAATTAGGAACATTAAATCCAGACGTTTGAGATGGGCAGGACATGTAGCACGTATGGGAGAATCCAGAAATGCATATAGAGTGTTAGTTGGGAGGCCGGAGGGAAAAAGACCTTTGGGGAGGCAGAGACGTAGATGGGAAGATAATATTAAAATGGATTTGAGGGAGGTGGGATATGATGGTAGAGACTGGATTAATCTTGCTCAGGATAGGGACCAATGGCGGGCTTATGTGAGGGCGGCAATGAACCTCCGGGTTCCTTAAAAGCCAGTAAGTAAGTAATAAAAAACCAAACGCCCCAATTTCAGTCTTCGTGATATTGAGAGTTTCTCCTGGCTCACGGGTAGTTTTGAAACAAACAGAAGGTATTCTGTTCGGTGAAAAAGGTTTAATACTGGTGTACACAGCGTCTTTCAAATCAATATATACAATTTGAACTGGTTATGGAAATTACGGGAAAACGACTGAACGGATTTTAATAACTGACCCCTCATTTTGAAGCTTGGAACCAAACGTTTTTCAGAAAAATAGTAATTTTTAGTGAAATGTCAATTTTCCTACATCATTTTCCTATTTTCCAAAATCCATCTGTCGTCAGTTTTGAGAAATAGGTAATGGCCCTTTCAGAATAAAAGAAAACAAAACAAAACACAAACACACTACAATAAACAATATCACACGAAGGCTATGACCTGCAGGATTGCTAACATATTTAGAGTTCAGATGGCTGACATAATGCCAATATGTCGACCTTCATTTGTGTAACTTTTTCTGAACGTTTCTGTAATATTGGTTATTAAAAACTTCAAGATTTACATTCTTAAGTTTTGTAGTTTTTAAAACTACAAAACTTAAAACTAAAAACTAAAAAACTACAAAACTTAATAATGTTTGATGATATTGTTACCATTAAAAATGAAATATTATTATAGTGAATGCCATGATGTATTTGTCACTAATTATACAGATTAATGCTTTATTGATGATATGAAAGCGAAACCTTTTGGGGTTATATAAGTAGGCGTAGAGAATATCTGAAATTAGATCTTCATATCTATAATATTTACTGAGTGACTGCTATATAGTTGTCTATACAAAACTTACGTAAGATAACAATATTGTTATTAAAGTGAAATATTTTTATAGTTATTAATCCAGTGGTATGGGTCTTTTCCATATATTTAATGGAGGTGTAGTATAGATATTTAAAGCTGAAAGTTAGAATTTATAAAACAGTTATTCTACCGGTTGTTCTTTATGGTTGTGGAACTTGGATTTTCACTTTGAGAGAGGAACAGAGATTAAGGGTGTTCGAAAATAAGATGCTTAGGAAAATATTTGGGGCTAAGAGGGATGAATTTATAGCAGAATGGAGAAAGTTAGCCTGCACAACGCAGAACTACACGCATTGTATTCTTCACCTAACATAATTAGGAACATTAAATCCAGACATTTGAGATGGGCAGGGCATGTAGCACGTATGGGTTCATCTAGAAATGGTATAGAGTGTTAATTGGAAGACCTGAAGGGAAAAGACCTTGAGGGATGCAGACGTAGATGGTAGGATAATATTAAAATGGATTATTTTGAGAAAGGTGGGATATGATGGTAGAGACTGGATTAATCTTGCTTAGGATAGGGACTTCCAAAATGTCTGGTATTCTTCATTGGAAATAAATATGAAAAATTTTAATTTGAATTGTAATGAACTTAGTTTGTAGCATTTGCTGCACAAGCCACTAGTTTAAGTATAATTTAATTAATAAGCGATAAGACATCAAGAATTAATTTAATAAAGAGACATTTCATATTCTATGAAAATAACGAATTTGACCTTTTTTTCAGAAGCTCTGTGCCGTGAAACAATGAAACACAATAAACAAGTAGGTTACTATCAAATATGTTTTTGGAACGTATAATTCAAATTATATTTGTGCAATCAAGAATTAATTATCTTTCCGTGGCCACAGAGAAGATGAGGGTCTAATAACAACTTTACTTTTAAATACTTTCAAAATGAATCTGTTATTCGAGACATCACTTAAAATCGGCATCGACATTTAAAAGGACATCAGCAGAGACTAAAAAGAAGCTTATTGAGATCATGACTTCTGTCGTTGACGAATTCAGTAATGATCGTTTGTTTCAATTGAAGTCGATGAGACCTTACACGTGTCTTACAAGAGCCAACTGAGCATAATTTCGTGGTACTATATTGAAGATAGGATTGAAGGGAGGTTCGTAGATTTTCACGACATCTCAAGTGCAGGTATCGTTAGTGTGATTTTGAAATAATGGAATACAGATAAGAAATGAAGTCATACGTCAAACCTACGATGGTTGCTAGGTAATGGCAGGCCAACAAAAGGGTGTACAACATTTCGTAAAGCAGTTTTGCTCTCATGAGATATTCACACACTGCTATGCACACCAGTTGAATCTAGTGCTTTTATGTAGTTCAGAAACAATAAAATAAGTTTATTTTTTATTTAACAGTTTTCTTTGAGTAAGTCGCTCAAGCGCACTGTATCGCCACGACAATGCACTATAAGAGGGCCTTTACAACTGTAATTAAAAAAAATATATATTTACACGAGTTGTGCCGCGTTTTTAACACATAACCGACGACGAAGATTTTTACTGGAAGTATGACGCTATAAGCTGTGCAGAATGATTGATTAAGCACGTGAATGACGCAAATTTGTGTACCTGTTCTGCGTTTATGAGGCATAAGTCGTTTTCACTGACCCCTTGTTTGAAGTTCTACAATCATTAATATAGGCCTAAATGCTTGCCATAATGAAATTAAATATATAACATAAATTATTAAAATTACGGAATAAACAAAAAATAAAATTAAGAAACTGGGATAATGTGTATAATACCGTATTTGCTCGCGTAATTTGCGCACTTTTTAATTAACTTTGGCCACTGAAAAATTGGGGTACGTAAAATATGCGGATTTTTCAAATAAGAGGTCCTGTTCTGAGTTCTGAGCTGCACGATTGCCGAACTGTTCCGCGAAACTTATCACTTTCAATTTATATGACGCGGTGTAATTGTTAGTTTTCTTTCCCATCTTGAAATACTGTCTAAATACAAGTGCACATTAGAAGTGTTGAAAGTCAACTGAAATACAAGTATTTACGGTAGGGCTAATTTTCTATACCTGTAACTTGTTTCTACTAAGGACAAGCATTGTTAAAGTAGCGGGACTTTGGGGTTTCTTTCTGAAGCAGGTACTTCATTTGCTGGTGAATGACCTACGATGGACTGTAGGGAAGGAAAATCCCTACTACACTGAAAAAAATATGTACGTAATCCCTACTACACTGAAAAAAATATGTACGTAAAATGTGTGCGCAAAATACACGGAGCAAAAATAATGTTCAAAATAATCCCTTAAAAATTAGGGTGCGTAAAATACGCGGGGGCGCAAATTACGCGAGCAAATACGGTAGAATGATTCTACTCACAACTCACCATTTCACATATACAGAACCAAAGACGTGACATCTTTATTGGAAAAAAGGCAAAAAAGTGTCCAATTTGATGAGAATGTAAGGTTCAGTGGCCCTCAGAAGACTAGATTGAAAATTTTGACATACGAAATCATCGACTGCCAAGAATTTCATATGTGAAGATTTTCCACAGCTTCAGTTCATGGAATTAGTGAATAAAAAATCGTGGAATACAAGAAAGAACTTTCTAAGATTAGAATTTCCAAATTAATAAAGCAGTTTGTTATTTAAATTGGGACCAACTTGAAAATGAGCACAAAAATCACTGAAGTATTTGATTGCAAAACACTTCGACTCGGCATATGAGTAGGTTATTGAGCTTTTGCGTTTGGTTACCCCGCTACTATAGAAAATAGAGGGATAAACCTATTTAAGAAACTCTATTATGAATCACTACCTGTGTAGCATAGCATAAGCATTTTAGCAACAGAAGACAAATTTCTGGGATAGCTGTTCTCCGATACCATCTTTATTGAGGAGGCAATTGAAACGTTCCCAACAAAGAACATGAGTTGGTATGAAGTTTTGTAAGATTGACGTAGCGTCGGTTAATACCAACTGCGAAGATGGGAGTTCCTAGCTATGCAATGTTGTGCTACATGCCCTGCCCATCTCAAACGTCTGGATTTAATGTTCCTAATTATGTCAGGTGATGAATACAATGCGTGCAGTTCTATGTTGTGTAACTTTCTCCATTCTCCTGTAACTTCATCCCTCTTAGCTCCAAATATTTTCCTAAGCACCTTATTCTCAAACACCCTTAAGCTATGTTCCTCTCTCAAAGTGAGAGTCCAAGTTTCACAACCATAAAGAACAACCGGTAATATAATTATTTTATAAATTCTAACTTTCAGATTTTTTGACAGCAGACTGGATGATAAAAGCTTCTCAACCGAATAATAACATACATTTCCCATATTTATTCTGTGTTTAATTTCGTCCCGAGTATCATTTATATTTGTTACTGTTGCTCCCAGATATTTGAATTTTTCCACCTCTTCAAAAGATAAATTTCCTATTTTTATATTTCCATTTCGTACAATATTCTGGTCACGAGACATAATCATATAAGGTAGGTGTCCCTGATATGGCCATGCTAAGGTTTGAGAATTTTTCTAGCCGCCATTTTGAAAAAAATGTAAACCACTTTTTTCATACTCGTTCTCAGTCTAATGGACTTTCTTAAAACAATTTCCTTTCCCCATAAAAATAATTTTAATTGTCCAAAAAGTCCCAAATTCCAAAAGTCTACCTAGTGGCCATATCAGGAACATGCACATGATATGGCCACCCTTGTTCCATGTTCTACAAATCGTGATTGTTTTCAGTTGATAGCGCAGTTGTGCTAAAATTAAATAATTTTGATATAAAATGAATAAACATAACACTCAATAATCTTTTTTATAATTCAAAAGTGTAGTCAAAACAGGTTTTTCCATAAAAAATTAAGTTGTTTTTCTTAAAATACAAAATTTTGCGTAATCTCAAGGCATGTAAATTTGTCAGGTATAAAAAATAAAAGTGAAATGAACTTTATATGGCCATGGTGCATTTGATATGACCATATCAGGAGCAAGTAAGCTTTCACGAAAATCGTTTGATTATAAACAACTCGTAAAAGATACACCATCAACGACAACACCAATCAATAGAACATTAAAAACTGAATGGAGTACTATGGTTTTCATGAAACAAGTATTTGAAAAACATGCATAAAGCAAAGGAGACTTACCAGAGTAAAATAAGAAGAGGTCACATGAAAACCGCAAAACAGGCAACTGACGCCATATTGCTCAACCTGACTGGATGGAAAATGGTCAAGTAATATACCAGGATGCTATTTCACTGGATCCTGCTGAAATTTAGCGGATTTTTTGGTTAACTAACTCATAATAAGGGGGTGGCCATATCAGGAATATGGTCATAACAGTAGCACCCACCTTACTTAGTCTTTTCGGGATTTACTTCCAAACCTATCTCTTTACTTGCTTCAAGTAAAATTTCCGTGTTTTCCCTAATCGTTTGTGGATTTTCTCCTAATATATTCACGTCATCTGCATAGACAAGCAGCTGATGTAACCTATTCAATTTCAAACCCTCTCTGTTATCCTGGACTTTCCTAATGCTATACTCTAGAGCGAAGTTAAAAAGTAAAAGTGATAGTGCATCTCCTTGCTTTAGCCCACAGTGAATTGGAAACGCATCTGACAGAAACTGACCTATACGGACTCTGCTGTACGTTTCACTGGGACACATTTTAATTACTCGAACTAGTTTCTTGGGAATACCAAATTCAATAAGAATATCATATAAAACTTCTCTCTTAACCGAGTGATATGCCTTTTTGAAATCTATGAATAACTGATGCACTGTACCCTTATACTTCCATTTTTTCTCTATTATCTGTCGAATACGAAATATCTGATCAATAGTTGATCTATTACGCCGAAAACCACACTGATGAGAGGTGCGTCTATTTTTTTTTTTTTATTTAAGCAAGCGATCTACTCTGAACTCTGCATGCATCTGTTTACCACACAGGTGCGTTGCTATGCGCCACATTGGTGTGACATCGCGACTTCACTGATCAGGGAGAACAGATAGGCTACAAAGTCAATTCACACACATGCAAGGCGTTGGATTACAGCGAGGACGGACGTCTTTGAAAACACCCTTAAACACAGGTTAGTGAAATAATAAAGATAATGGAAGTGTATCACTTTGACTATTACACTTTACTACGTCATACTACTTTTGACCAATAAAACGTTACGAAAGGACGAATTTCAACCAATCATGGCTGCTTATCGCACAATTTTATCGCGTCCCTAGCATTTGTTTAATTTTATCGCGTCCCTAGTACTTGTTTAATTTTATCGCGTCCCTAGCATTTGTTTAATTTTATCGCGTCCCTAGCACTTGTTTAATTTATGACGTCCCTAGCATTTGTTTCTTTGTTTGCCAATATTTCAAACTGCGCTGGTCTGGACGTCGAAAATAAAAGCAGAAAATTACAAACCACTTCAGTCGATGCACAGCAGTTTCAAATATGATTCGCATTGGCATTCAAGGACAAGAATTAAGAGAGATCACTGGTCATACCTATGCATCTTCCCTGAAATCCTATTTACAAATAAATGAAGAGCACCATTCGGAAATCCTGAATAAGTTGAGGAATACACCATGTAGGCCTACATCAACGAGTTCCACTTCTTTTACGCACACGTCCAATATAACATTAACTGAACCACCAACCACTAAAACATTCAAATTTGAAAATTGTACATTCAATAATTATTCCTTTTAAAAGTATTCATGTTTATTTTTGATGTCATAGTCGTTAATTAAAACTTTTCTAACACTAGGTTATGTTATAGCTTCTGCTATGTGATATTATGGATAGTCACGTATCAGAGATTGTTTAATATTAAGATATATTGAAAATCATCTGTCAAGTGACGTTGATTACTGGGATTCAGATAATTGAAGTGGAATGCAACTGTTTTAATAAAAATGAAACTGAATCAACAAAGCCTTCTTCACTAGTAACACTGCCATCGTGATTAGATCGAGAAGGCATTGCCAGTAACCGTCTACAGAGTTCAATGAAGATTCCATGGTTGACACAACTGATAGCAAGATAACAGCTAATCATAACACACTACTGCCATCTAGCATGCATCTAGCGTAATATTTGTAATGTTGAGATGGTACAATAATGCATTTGAAGACAGTTGTATTTTCGTAAGTCAATTAATATTTTTTATTGCATTGGAGTACTTCGCTACTTCTAATCTTTATATACTTTCTTCTAATCGTGTAATAGTCAATTAAATTCCAGTCGAGTTTTGATTTTCTCTAGTTAAATCAAAACCTCTTGTTAGATTACTGTTGATAAATCAAAACCTCTAGTGAGATTACTGTTGATAAATGTAGAAAATAATGATGTGTTATTGTGTTTATTATTAGCGCATTTTCCACATTGAAAGATTTATTGTCGCCATTAGACATTATTCTAACGTTATATGATTTGAAATAAGACGCGTGTTGATATAAACTTGTTGACATCCTCCACTTCCACTTCCAGTGACGTTGGCCGAATTGAGAAGGCACATTAACATAGCAATCAGGAACGTCACACAAGACATGCTTGAGAGGGTTTGACAAGAATGGGATCACAACGTGGGGGCTGTCATCGAGTGGATCTAAGGTCAGTGTAAAACTTCAAACTTCCCTCTTTCAAATGGTGGTAAGATCATGTATTCATGTTCAATATTGGTGAAAATATAGCCTTCCTTCTGAAATCAATATAAATTAAATTATAATATTATAATATAGTGATTCTTTGGTACGACCGATAGAGAGATAAATCTTGGCTCTAGATGACACCTCAACGGGTTCAGACTTGAAGCAAGGGAATTCCCTGTTTATCATCAGATGTCTGTATAAAAGCACACACAGACATGAAATTACGTGAAATGCACAGCTTCACATCAATGTACAAATCTTATAATTATATTATCTCTGCCTCTGTACGTCACATTTGCCGGGGAGGAAAGGAGACCAAAGAAAGGTTGTAGTGCTTTTTAATACGTTGACTCCCATGACTAAGATAAGTCACTTGAAATTTAACAGTCACTGATCGACAGAGATAAAATGTAAGATCTGTAGAACATTGATACAATGCTAAGTGGGCCTGTAGGGACCGAGAGATGTTTTTATTTTACTGAACTTCAAGACAATGCTAATTATTTAAAGTTTGTCTGACTGTAACCTATACATATGTTCGTTTGGTTTTACTTTATTTATAGTTTGATTTTTTTATTTTGTTTGTATTTCTGGTGATGTGGAATAGAAGGCTGAAGGCCTTAACTATGCTATAATAAATAAATAAATAATTAAATACACAAATAACTAAATAAATAAACACATAATATATACATATATATACATACATACAAATTAAAAAACATTTATTTGAAAGTAAGGCACGTGATGAAATGTTTTCTTTCGTTGCCTGATCTGCAGTTTTTTTTTTAAATTGAGTTAATCCTTTCGGACATTTGGCTAAGAAGTTCATTAATTCACGTAAAGCCTATTAAAGACAATTCATTTTTGTTGTTTATAGTTGATTTTCTGAGATTTCCGAACAACCAGTTCAATTTAAAAAAGAAGCAAAAAAGGACAACCCGGGCAACGCCGGGTGCCTTCAGCTAGTAGTCCAATAATTTGTAACCACGGTGTAAATTTGTAGGTAGGACAGTGGGTCCATCCACATCAGAAGCACAAGTGTGCGCGATCTTGTCCCATCATCCAACTTCAGAACATACCATATCATACCTCTTCTTCCTTCTCTTCTAACATATCAGTCCCTCCTACTTTCCTAATATACGTGTTTTCATCTTATACAAATTTACGAGTATATTATTTACTTCGTGTAAATATGTATGTACAGTAGTGGCAGAAAAATCCGGACCGAACCCTTGTAGCTGATACAAAAGAATCCTGTGCTGTGTATTGTGTCAAACTGTGGTAATTTCAATATGGATAGTGAAGCCAGGGGTATGTACTGCTCTTTAATGTAAAAATACGGAGTTATCTTTGCCGAATAGAGGTAGAAATGTAATATTGATGGCAGATGAAAATAAAACTCTCAAAGTTTTTTCGTCTGTAAGTTTGAGGCACTGAAGGAAACAAAAGACGGTAAGAATCGAACAAATGCAATAAATTTCATTGTTACAATTAATTATACAAGATGGATGTGTTTTGTGACTATCAAAATTAGAATCAGCTACAAGGGTCGGTCCGGTTTTTTTTTTTTTTTGTTACAAATAAATGCAAAATAGGCTACAAGTAGAATAAAATAACAATGTACTTCAAAAAAACAAAGCTTGTAATAATGTTTAATAAATTTGAGAATGGAATGAGCAGTATTTGTAGTGTATTGTAATGTTACATCGTTGTTCACATTCAGGTGTAATGGAAAATCTTAATTTTTTGCAGACAGAAGAAAAGCAATGCGAAGTTGCAGTCAGATGTGGACTACATTCTAGAACGGAGGACGAGACAAATTGCCGCAACAGTGGTGAGTGTTTTTATTACAGTTATTAATGTAATATTCTAGTTATTTACAACTGAACTTTGTCCTTTTGCTTTTCTTATGCTGTGAAGAATAGAAAGTGTTGTGGGGAGGTTATAATAAAGTTTATGCTCGACCATGCCGAAATGTAGTAATTATACACCTGGTAGCAGCCCTTTAATGGCCCTCATTAAAGTACATCTATTCATTAAAGTTCAGGTGTTCCACCAATCAGAAAATACCATTGTAGCAATATGAAAGCGCAAATATCGATTATTCTCGGATATGCAATCGAAAGACAATTGTTTTCGCAGGAATTCTGCGACAATTTTAGTAGACGCTGGCGGCGACATCACAACATTGAAACGTCACGGAGGCTGGAAATCCAATACTGTCGCAGAAGGTTATGTTGAAGAATCGATCCAAAATAAAATTGAAATCTCAAATACAATATTAAACTCAGTCGAAAAAAACAACACACAAATTAACATCAATTCACCGTCATCTTCCAGCCTTTCACAAAGCACATTCCCGCAAATTCATTTCACCAATTGCACAATAAATCACCAATATTTGAAATAAAGTCTGTTCTGTTACTATAATAATTAGCGTTAATTGTAAATAATATTCAAATAAATTCAATTTGTCATTTCGTTTTTCAATGTCTAATTCAATTTCAAGGTTATATCAAGATTAATGTTTATTTTACTCTCTAGATTATATCAAGGTCAATGTCGACATTTGTTTCTCGGAAAAAATCAATACTTTCGTGGCTGCGCACATCTCACAATTTACGAGGTATTGCACAAGGTTAGTTCCGCTCCTCAGTCAGATAAGAATAACATGAATACTTATGAATAATTTCAAGTTAGAAATATGGTCGAGCATAAAAAGTCGTATGAAACTTGATTATAATGGTAATTAAGATGCTCGTATGAAAATTATGAAACTCGCTTGCGCTCGTTTCATAAACATACTCACGTCTTAATTACTACCATTATAGGCTCGTTGCATAATGTACTATTAATAAATTGTGGTATTGTAATATTACATCTTCGTTCAGACTCTGGTGTAATGGGAAATCTTAATTTTTGCAGGAAGAAGAAAAGCGATGTGAAGTTGGAGGACGAGATAAATTACCGCAACATTGGTGAGTTTTGCAATTATTATTTGTCATTTCCTATGCTATGAAGAATAGAAAGTGTTCTGGGAAGAAGTCAATTTTGAGATTTTTCATACAAATAAATTTTCAAGATTCCTGATTTGCAGGAGTTTATTCTAAATTACAGGTATTGGTTAGATTTTGCTCATAGTCTGTATCTAGCACAGGCGTTCTCAACCTGGTTCTTGCGAGCACCGTGGTGCTCTTCAAATGACATTTGGTGGTGTCTTCCTGCGAGCAAAAAAGTTCTTGCGAATACAAGCGCTACTAAGGTACTTTTTTCAATTAAAACATTGTCGTACGAATCGGAATAATAGTATTGCTATCCATGCATTATAAGTATTTGAAGAAATTAAGGATTTCATGAAATGACTTTAAAGAAAAGTTCCGCCAGTTATTTGAGGATGATTTCAAGATTAGTATTGCTATCCATCCAGTATAAGTATTTGAAGAAATTAAGGATTTCATCAAATGACTTTAAAGAAAAGTTCCCCCAGATATTTGAGGATGATTTCAAGATTAGTATTGCTATCCATCCAGTATAAGCATTTGAAGAAATTAAGGATTTCATCAAATGACTTTAAAGAAAAGTTCCCCCAGTTATTTGAGGATGATTTCAAGATTAGTATTGCTATCCATCCAGTATAAGTATTTGAAGAAATTAAGGATTTCATCAAATGACTTTAAAGAAAAGTTCACCCAGTTATTTGAGGATGATTTCAAGATTAGTATTGCTATCCATCCAGTATAAGTATTTGAAGAAATTAAGGATTTCATCAAATGACTTTAAAGAAAAGTTCACCCAGTTATTTGAGGATGATTTCAAGATTAGTAGCGCTTTGTAGTAGACCTATTTTAGTATCTGAACGAGCTTAATAAACAACTTCAAGGTCAATAAAACGCAATTTGTGATATGAAAGAAATTATATTTTCATTTCGGTTAAGTTAGAAAGATTCTTTTTTAAAGCAACTAACAACGAAGTACTTCATTTCTCAGAACTTGCGCACACGCTTCGGTCTTGACAGTGCCCAGTGTTGTTGTTTTCTAATGCCAGGCGTTTGACAATAAAGTCATTTGATCTCTTGCCATCCAATATTTTTCAAAGATATTATCATGACCAGCCACTAAAGCACAGATTTTGAGGTGTTCCGAATCCATTTCTTGGTTTGAGTTGCACAATGCACAGTTAGGGGACTGTTATATTCCAATTCTATACAGGTGTTTGGCCAAACAATCATGGCCTGTTGCCAATCTGAATGCAGCTACAGACTATTTTCGTGGTAAATCGGGAATTAACTGTGGATTTTGATGCAAAGAGTTCCATTTTTTCCCTTGGGATTGTGTTATCAAATTTTGTTTGTTGAAGTCTAAGTATGTATATTTAATAAATCTTTTCACAGAATAGTACGTAGATTTAGTAACAGGTCTGTAAGTAGCAGTGCCCAGTGTGATAGCCCTAAAATTGTTCAGGATCTTTTGAACGAATTCGAAAAGCGTTCGTGTTTTAGAAAAAGAATGGAAAATTGTTTAAAATAGCATATCACCCCTTTGAATTCAGTGTTGAATTAATATGAAATATCAAGGTTTTTCAAGAGAATAATGTAGTTAGTCGTGCGGAACTTGAATTGATAGATTTCCAGTTTTCGTTAGCTCTGAAATATTTGTTCGAAAAAGGGAAATACAGTAGAACTTGGTTATAACGACATCCAAGGGACCTTAAACATTATGTTGTTATAAACGAGTGTCGTAGTAACCGAGATTCACATTATCAATCTAGTGAGGTGGAAAATGAAAAATAACAAATTTAATTAGACTTATTTTAGATTTATGTATTGACTTTTAAGCCTACAATGAACATAATAAAATACACGTAGGCCTACAATTATAAATACAGGATTCTGTATTAAAATAGTTTGTTCAGTACTCACCAAACTACTTTACTTAGAAGTGAAGTAATCAGTCATTTTACTCTGTTGTCTTCTACTTGCCCAATACACACTTTCTAGGGCTAAATTACGTTCTATGTTCAGAATTTCAGTTGGAATTTCACTGCTCCCTTCCCTAGCTTCATAGAACATGTTCATAATTCTAATGACTTCTAAAGCGTCACTCACTTCTTTTAGTGGCCATACTGCGTTAAAATGTGTGCACTTAGTGAAAACGTCCTGTCGAAACTGATCTAACACCGCATGAATTCGGGCAGGTTACAATGGGGGTGGGGAATCCGCCTGCATTCCAGAGGTCTATGACAGAAGGAGACTGTAAAGAATTTGTCAGGGTCGGATTTCAACAAAATATTTCTTAAAATACTTTGGTCCTTAGAAAATATTATTCCAAACTGAGGTTGAAAATGACGTTATATGCGAGGTAGACGCATATGCGTTTGTCGTATTAAGCAAGGTAGGAAAACATATGTCTTATGGGGAATTTGTTGGGACCACAGAATATTTGACGTTATAGGCGAAGTGTTGCACAAAACGAGGTCGCTATAACCAAGTTCTACTGTATATAGCTTTTTAGGGAACAGAAAACACCAAATTTGTTTAAATACTCCGCAGTATTTCTCTCATATGTTTGTCTATGTTAGGTACGAGCTAGAAAGCTTTTTTTTTCAGCTGTGCGACACCTCAAGAACAAAGCACGATCACATTTAAGTAATTCACATCTGCAGGACGTTTGCATGTAGCCACAACATGCGATTTCTCCCTGGACATCAGTGAAATTCTGTGGAACATTCAACCCCGAGGACCTCATCAAGTTGGTGAGTGTTAACAAATGTCTGTATTCATGAATTTATTAACACTGTTAGATTTCGTGGTGCTTGGGTAGGTACTTGGTACTACACGTGAGTGATGCTCACAGTCTTTAAAAGGTTGAGAACGCCTGATACAGCATAGGAAATGTGTAACTATGTAGTAGAGAAATTCATGGGTCTGTAGTTTGATATAAAAACATAAGGGCAATCCACGTGAAGAAACGAGGCACGACTTTGTTCGTGATATTTTGTATTATGCAGAATGAAGTGAGAAATGAGTGACGTTCTTAGGAAGAAAAATGATGACCTAATCAGGGGCGATTTCTCAGGGCATGTTATGCTTGCTACGCAAGCCCAATATTTTCGTAGAATGTGTATTTCTCAAAATGGGATTACGTACATTAAAATTTATTTTGATTTTTGGAATATTGTATAGGCGTAATACCATCCGCAGGTTGCACACCGCATGAATCGCAACGCTTGCTCGTTTCTCGGAGCTACAGGAAAGACGTAGAAACAGCGAGAATATGATGCGCGCGCAAGTGCCTTCCTCCTTAGTCCGTCCTTCGCACATGCTTCTGTTATGTGTTGTTTGAAGCTCTGGTCCGTATTTAACGTTACTTTTTTATTGGACGCTGTATCAACATCTAGGTTATTTAGCGTCTGAATGATATGAAGGTGATAATGCCGGTGAAATGAGTGAGCACCGCTTTGCTCGTATTGTTGAGGAAAACCCCGGAAAAACCTCAACCAGGTAACTTGCCCCGACCGGGATTCGAACCCGGGCCACCTGGTTTCGCAGCCAGACGCGCTGACCGTTACTCCACAGGTGTGGACCCTTTAACGTTACACAGAGCAGTATTGGCAGCGGGAGTAATTTTATCTTTTCGGATCGGGCAGAAGTGAAGATTGAATTTACAGTACGTAAGGTTATTATTCGGTTGAGAAGCTTTTATCATCTAGTCTGCTGTCAAAAAATCTGAAAGTTAGAATTTATAAAACAGTTATATTACCGGTTGTTCTGTATGGTTGTGAAACTTGGACTCTCACTCTGAAACAGGAACATAGGTTAAGGGTGTTTGAGAATAAGGTGCTTAGGAAAATATTTGGGGCTAAGCGGGATGAAGTTACAGGAGAATGGAGGAAGTTACACAACGCAGAACTGCACGCATTATATTCTTCACCTGACATAATTAGGAACATTAAATCCAGACGTTTGAGATGGGCAGGACATGTAGCACGTATGGGCGAATCCAGAAATGCATATAGAGTGTTAGTTGGGAGATCGGAGGGAAAAAGACCTTTGGGGAGGCCGAGACGTAGATGGGAGGATAATATTAAAATGGATTTGAGGGAGGTGGGATATGATGATAGAGACTGGATTTATCTTGCACAGGATAGGGACCGATGGCGGGCTTATGTGAGGGCGGCAATGAACCTTCGGGTTCCTTAAAGCCATTTATAAGTAAGTAAGTAAGGTACAGAATTATTGCAACATGACTTACTAGTACGAAGGACGAAACTGGTAATTGGAATTAGGTGCAATAGTCTATAGTGCGATAATATGCACAAAAGAACTGAAACCTGTATCGAAATGAACGGCCACCATTTTCAAAAATGTGTTTAAATATCCATAATATGACTATTTTTAATTTTAATTTCATTCTCTATATTGTACGCTACTTTAGACAGTACAATATATACTGCATAATGAATACGTCCGAATGGATAGCTCAGTTCGTGAGTAAAAACACTAAGTGTTAATATAGTAGCCTACTCTATTTTGATTAAACGAAACCGTAGTGAAAATTATCAAACTCAAAATTGCGATATTTTCTAGTTTACTTACATAAATGGATGAACTACTTTTCTTCCCTCCTATAGGCCTATCTAGTAAAGTGATTTGTATTTTACGCCAGCATCATCGAACTCCAGTCTTGGAAGGGGGAGAAAGTTGTTTCCGGTTCTAGACCTTTAATCCAAAGATATAGCCAGGTTAATATTAAAAATATTAGTAAAAATAAAATGATGTCCCTGTACAAGTAAAATTGTGACTTAAATTGAATATGGGGAAAATATTAAAACTGCATTAATTTGAAATGTGCTTCTGTTATTGACGTGCACACTCTGATTCACGTTAGCGAATGACTGCCATGCAGAAACAGATTCGCAGCCGTTACATATCAAGTCATCTTTAAAATAGCTAATAAAATTATTCACGATGTGTTTTTGTTCTCTAGGAACAAGATTTATCGCATCTGTAAGTGACAGGAATGACGACAGAACGCGTGGACCAGAGTTACGATATCAAATCAGAGATAAATGTTAAAGACACCACACCTGTGCCTATCAGCTTTCCTATGATGAAAACAGAAGTTGATGTAAGTGATTCACTGTTAATATACCGATAAACTAGTAGTGTACTCTTAAATGTGTCTGACCTATTAACAGTTTCGAGTTATATTAACTGTTTTAACTCTTCCATAGCGTTCCCAACTTAGACGATTTTAATTTTCGATTTGAAATAAATTAATAATTCAAGAATATATATTTCTGGTATAGAACAGAGAATTATCTAAAATACACGAGGCTAGAAACAGATTTCATTTTAAGTTTACGAAATTTGTTATTATGTTGTTACTGATCTATCAAATACTATGCCAGACATTGAATGATGGGTTCGAACAGATGTAAAGGTTTATACAAAACAAAAAATTGATTTCGAAGTCTTCTATGTTAAGAAGTGAGTTTATAGAAGATAACAGTAGGCCTAATAATAATAATAATAATAATAATAATAATAATAATAATAATAATAATAATAATAATAATAATAATAATATTGATCTGTGAAATTTCGAAATTCTACATTTTTACACCAAGTAATCTGAAACTTTCCCGACATAATTCTTACGTGTGGACATGCAATACACAATTTTTCACTTTCATGTTCCAATTAGTTCGCTCATAATCAATATTTTTTAATATAGAATTATGATTGTCCCAGTTTTGAAAGTTTATATCATTTTTCTCTAAATTTAATAAAGTAATTAACTGTCGCGTAATTTCCCCTCCCCCTTTCTACGACCCTGCGATAAAACCACTTGAACGGACAGTAGATAGCATTTCTGAGTAATTTTATCTTTTCGGATCGGGCAGAAGTGAAGATTGAATTTACAGTACGTAAGGTTATTATTCGGTTGAGAAGCTTTTATCATCTAGTCTCCTGTCAAAAAATCTGAAAGTTAGAATTTATAAAACAGTTATATTACCGGTTGTTCTGTATGGTTGTGAAACTTGGACTCTCACTCTGAGAGAGAACATAGGTTAGGGTGTTAGAGAATAAGGTGCTTAGGAAAATATTTGGGGCTAAGCGGGATGAAGTTACCGGAGAATGGAGAAAGTTACACAACGCAGAACTGCACGCATTATATTCTTCACCTGACATAATTAGGAACATTAAATCCAGACGTTTGAGACGGGCAGGACTTGTAGCACGTATGGGCGAATCCAGAAATACATATAGAGTGTTAGTTGGGAGATCGGAGGGAAAAGACCTTTAGGGAGGCCGAGACGTAGATGGGAGGATAATATTAAAATGGATTTGAGGGAGGTGGGATGTGATGATAGAGACTGGATTAATCTTGCACAGGATAGGGACCGATGGCGGGCTTATGTGAGGGCGGCAATGAACCTTCGGGTTCCTTAAAGCCATTTATAAGTAAGTAAGTAAGGTACAGAATTATTGCAACATGACTTACTAGTACGAAGGACGAAACTGGTAATTTGAATTAGGTGCAATAGTCTATAGTGCGATAATATGCACAAAAGAACTGAAACCTGTATCGAAATGAACGGCCACCATTTTCAAAAATGTGTTTAAATATCCATATTATGACTATTTTTAATTTTAATTTCATTCTATATATTGTACGCTACTTTAGACAGTACAATATATACTGCATAATGAATACGTCCGAATGGATAGCTCAATTCGTGAGTAAAAACACTAAGTGTTAATATAGTAGCCTACTCTATTTTGATTAAACGAAACCGTAGTGAAAATTATCAAACTCAAAATTGCGATATTTTCTAGTTTACTTACATAAATGGATGAACTACTTTTCTTCCCTCCTATAGGCCTACCTAGTAAAGTGATTTGTATTTTACGCCAGCATCATCGAACTCCAGTTTCCGGTTCTAGACCTTTAATCCAAAGATATAGCCAGGTTAATATTAAAAATATTAGTAATAATAAAATGATGTCCCTGTACAAGTAAAATTGTGACAAATTGAATATGGGGAAAATATTAAAACTGCATTAATTTGAAATGTGCTTCTGTTATTGACGTGCACACTCTGATTCACGTTAGCGAATGACTGCCATGCAGAAACAGATTCGCAGCCGTTACATATCAAGTCATCTTTAAAATAGCTAATAAAATTATGCACGATGTGGTTTTGTTCTCTAGGAACAGGATTTATCGCATCTGGAAGTGACAGGAATGAAGACAGAACGAGTGGACCAGAGTTACGATATCAAATCAGAGATGAATGTTAAAGACACCACACCTGTGCCTATCAGCTTTCCTATGGTGAAAACAGAAGTTGATGTAAGTGATTCACTGTTAATATACCGATGAAGTAGTAGTGTACTCTTAAATGTGTCTGACCTATTAAGTTTCGAGTTATATTAACTGTTTTAACTCTTCCATAGCGTTCCCAACTTAGACGATTTTAATTTTCGATTTGAAATAAATTAATAATTCACGAATATATACACCGTGTTCCGCTTATAAGTATAATAAAAGAAATAGTTATAATTTCATAACAATGCATGCAAATGGGTTAAGATTGGTACCATTGTAAAGAGGAAATTGGGAAGTTTTAATCCATTGTTGTTACTTATTTTTAGAAGACTCACGCATGCGCAGATCATTAAATAAGAGAATTCGTATCGTATCTTTAGTCAGTCAGCATGTGGACGCCACAGCAGAAAGCCTTTTGTGTGCTGTCATTAGCAGAACATAGATCCATAATTCGTGTACAGCGCTTGTTTCGCCGTCAGTACAATCTTAGACCGAGGGAAGCTGTACCGACGTACGTCTCAATAATGAAATGGGATAGGCAGCTCAGAGAAACAGGAAGTAAACCGACACAATTGTCGCATCTGGGGTCGGAAAATCCAAGTGTCGTAATTGAACACCAACGGGATTCCCCTAAATGGAATGTTTGGTGTGGGATCATGCGTGACAGAATCATTGGTCCCTATTTCTTTGCTGAAAAGACAGTCACTGCAAACACGTACCTGGATATGTTGCAACTGTATGCTGTGCCACAACTCCCAGATGGAGCAATTTTCCAGCAAGATGGGGCTCCACCACACTTTGCCAACATGGTTCGCACATTCTTAGACGAACAATTCCCTGCAAGATGGATCGGAAGAGGATCACCGTACATCACATGGCCTGCCAGATCACCAGATCTAACACCACCTGATTTTTTCCTGTGGGGTTTGTTAAGGACCAGGTCTACAGGACGCCAGTACGTGATTTGGCAGACTTACAAGAAAGAATTTATGCTGCTGTCAACAATGTTACACCACAGATGCTTCATAACACTTGGGTCGAAGTTGAATACCGGTTGGATATTTCCCGTGCCACCAATGGAAGCCATGTTGAGGTTTATGGAACATAAGGTAACAAAAATTCCCAGTTTTCATTCTTTGTAGCAGTTGGTTTCAACTATATACTTGTATTAATTCAGAAGTTATAGCTATTTCTTTTGTTATACTTATAAGCGGAACACGGTTCTGGTATAGAACAGAGAATTATCTAAAATACACGGAGGCTACAAACAGATTTCATTTTAAGTTTACGAAATTTGTTATTATGTTGTTACTGATCTATCAAATACTATGCCAGACATTGAATGATGGGTTCGAACAGATGTAAAGTTTTATACAAAACAAGAAATTGATTTCGAAGTCTTCTATTATGTTATTAAGAGATTCATTATCCATTTCACACAATCACTTGATAATAGTATATAATTTTTTTCCCCTTCATCTCATTACTCTTCAATGTATTTTCATCTCATGTTTCTCCGAACGCAAATTGTACTTTATTTTTAAATTTATCATTGTTCCGTATTCTCTCCGCAATCATATTGTATTTTTCATTTAACCTCTGCTTTTCATTCTGGATCCTAGTGGTCAGCCGTAGATTTCGGCCAGATGTCCCAAATTGTGGAATTTGTGTGTAAGAAGTGAGTTTATAGAAGATAACAGTAGGCCTAATAATAATAATAATAATAATAATAATAATAATAAATGTAATACTTACTTACTTATTGGCTTTTAATGAACCCGGAGGTTCATTGAAGCCCTCACATAAGCCCGCCATTGGTCCCTATTCTGAGCAAGATTAATCCAGTCTCCACCATCATATCCCACCTCCCTCAAATCCATTTTAATATTATCTTCCCATCTACGTCTCGGCCTCCCCAAAGGTATTTTTCCCGCCGGCCTCCCAACTAACACTCTATATGCATTTCAGGATTCGCCCATACGTGCTACATGCCCTGTCCATCTCAAACGTCTGGATTTAATGTTCCTAATTATGTTAGGTGAAGAATAAAATGCGTGCATCTCTGCGTTGTGTAACTTTCTCCATTCTCCTGTAACTTCATCCCTCTTAGCCCCAAATATTTTCCTAAGAACCTTATTCTCAAACACCCTTAATCTCTGTTCATCTCTCAAAGTGAGAGTCCAAGCTTCACAACCATATAGAAGAACCGGTAATATAATTGTTTTATAAATTCTAAGTTTCAGATTTTTTGACAGAATAGATGACAAAAGCTTCTTAACCGAACAATAACAGGCATTTCCCATATTTATTCTGCGTTTAATTTCCTCCTGAGTGTCATTTACGTGGTACAGTCATTAAGTTCTGACACTGACGCCTGAAGGGTAGGCACCCACAAGAATCTGGATGTCTCAGAAGATGCCGCGTGATACGGCGTACACTTAAACAGATCGACATCCTCCCTCAATATAGTCGCCGTTGGCCGCTATGCACGTCTGCCAACGTTGGTGTAGCTGCTGGAAGCACCGCTGAAAGATGTTGGCAGGAAGATGCCGTACGGCTTCTCTCGTGGCAGTCATGACCTTTTCGGCCGCATAAAAATTACGCCCTCCTAGGATTGATTTCATGAGGGGAAAAAGAAAAAGAATCGCACGGTGCGAGATCAGGTGAGTACGGAGGATGTGGCAAAACAGCGACCTGTTGCCTTGCAAGTTCCTCTTGGACAAAGATGGAGCGATGTGCAGGGGCGTTGTCATGTAGCAACAGCCAATTCTTCCTATGCCAAAGCTCAGGACGCTTACGACGAATTGAATTGCTTAAACGGCCAAGAATCTCTTTGTAGAGGATCTTGTCTACAGTTGCATCTTGTGGGATGAAGTCTATGTGAACAATTCCATTTGAATAAAAAAAACTGTTAAAGCATCACCTTGCCTTTTGACCAGTCTTGTTGCGGATTTTTCTGTCTTGGAAATAATGGCGTTTTCCAGGTGGCGGATTGTCGCTTCAGTTGCGGATTGTAAAGGAAACACCATGTTTCGTCTCCAGTTATG
>JAJSOF020000005.1:196747605-196765508 GCA_025594305.2 Periplaneta americana
CTAGTCTCTCTACTTTTCTGGTTTTCATCTTTAGGCTAAGTTTTTATCGTCTAGTAGTATTTCACATTCGTCACAAGTGATCCTTTCAACGGACTTTACTTTTCCATTTTACAAAAAGGAATTTATTTATTTCAGGAAATAATTTGTAAAGTCATTCAAAAGTTACTTGAAACTTAAAAGAGATAAATATTATGATATTAAGATAGAAAAAAAAACAAACAAAAGCTATTGGGCAAACAAAGGAGATTTTCATTTATTACTATTCACATTTCCATAGTTACCATTTCTTTGATTAAAATATCGATGATTTTATTAGAATTGTTACAAAATTCTGAAGTTCCAAACCATTATTTTATTATATTTTTTTTATTTTATTTGGTTATTTAACGACGCTGTATCAACTACTAGGTTATTTAGCGTCGATGAGATTGGTGATAGCGAGATGGTATTTGGCGAGATGAGGCCGAGGATTCACCATAGATTACCTTGCATTCACATTACGGTTGGGGAAAACCTCGGAAAAAACCCAACCAGGTAGTCAGCCCAAGCGGGGATCGAACCCGCGCCCGAACGCAACTTCAGACCGGCAGGAAGCGCCTTAACCGACTGAGCCACGCCGGTGGCTTTTATTATAAAAAAAGCCCCTTCAATGCTAATATGAAAGGAATAGGAATCTTTCTCATGATCTGGAAAAATTTATAAGTACTTAACAACTTAAAGGACCATCGTCATGTTCCAGTCGTAATTACGAGGGCGTAATCAGAAGGTTTCATCAAACTGGCTCTGTTACTGGTAAGAAGAAATCTGGAAAACCAAAGGTAAGCACTACCATCAGTACCACCACCACCGAGAACATACTTCATTGTTCGAAGATTCTTCAGCAAAACTTAGGGCCCATACCAAGCAAACTTATAGATTAAAGGTCACTGAATTTCAACTTAAATCCGTCCAGCCACAAGAAGAAGTACATAATTTCAACACTTCCTCCCTCTGTTGCCAACAATAAAATTTGCTCTTCTCAGATCGTCTTTCCGTTCTTTTACGTAGCTATGAGGGCATTACATTCATATTGCGAGCGACCGGTTCGTCCCTGGGGTTTACTTTTTTTGTACACTTCATCTTCTACCCCACAGACACAAACAAAAATGGACAGGACTAAGTCTGGGGGCCTTCATGACCAATGCACGTAGCGGAAGAAACATCTTCAGTGACATGTTATTCAAAGTGCTGAGGGCTTGTCATCTTTTTTAGACTTGCGCCCGCATCGATCTGTACAGGCTAATTACGAACAGCTGTTTCTCTACACCACAGATGGGCATCGTGCCTCACTGACCTTCATAGAGCTTATCGCTCTGAGTGACATCATCTTCACAGTCCCCGTTCCTCCCTCACGCAGCTCCTAGGCGTGGGCAGGTTCTATATCAGTTTCATAAGCAATATCAGTGGTGGCATAATGGCATTATCAAAGCAGTGTGTACGCGTTAGAAAACGATTATTTCATGAGAAATGGGAGGAAGAGTTTTTTTGCTGTTTAGAAGAGGAGAACATACGATGCATGTTATGCTCGAAAATCCTATTAGGCATTAATAAATTTAATATACAATGACATTACTCCTTATTTCATAAAGAACATGCTGAATTAGAAGGTAAGACAAATTAAATGTTATTTTTCGTACCATTCCGTAGAAAATTTATGATCTTAACATTTGCATAGTATACTAAATATGACATTATACCTTAAAAACGATGCATTAAAAGGTACGAGGAATTAAATGTTGTTTGTACGTATTATTTCCAAAAGAAATTTATATAAAAAAATATATATCAAATGTGCGTAGAGAACGAAATATGATTTTCTGAAATTATTTTAGGTCGAAAACGTGCAAATCTATTAAGTAATCTTGAGAAACGCCAGAATATTCAACAAAATAAACGTAGACAACGTGATGGAATATTATTGGCTAGTTACGCAATGTGATTTAAATCAATTCAGGTACGGAGAAACAGTAAAGAGGTTTATGATGAAAGCTGCCGAATTAATTTGCCAAATTGAATAAAAGCTTTCGAGTCCCTCACGTTAACCAAGCGCTTTCCTAATAATTCGCCACTGACCGCCTTAGCGATTACGATAAGGTGACGCAGATCACAGCAGTTTATATTTCCCATCCTACTCTGCAGTCTCCTCTCCTAGTAAACAAACTATTTCAAATCGAGTGCCTCACGTACCGGTAACCGAAAATTGTGCCCATGTATGCTCTACACCCATTATGAACAGTGCTGTTCTCAGACGCTCTTAGAAGTGCGTTTAGTACTATTAATTGTAGTCAATAGTACATAGTTTCGTCGTTCTTTCAAACCATTTATAAGGGTTGTTATGCGTAACAACTTTATCTCCAGACTCACTGAAATTTAGACACAGGTTTGTATGAACTTTTCTGTTCAGAATAGTTCATATTACCACCCTCTAAGATGTTTACTATTCCTGCTGAATCACCCTGTAGACGTTGGTTTAATAGCAGAGTAGTCCCTTCTTTCCCGTGGCCAGAGCGCCACTCCTGTGAATGTTAGGTATTTCAGTTTCCAGGGTAACAGCTCCTCACCCTTTCGACTTTGACGTATCGATTGTGTTGTACGCGGCAGGAATGCCAAGATCCGACGTCGCCTGTTGAGTCATTGTTGCGCACGTCATCGCGGACGCGCACACAATTATAAAGATTCCGGTTAATTAAATTAGAAGTTGGATTTTTAAAAATGGAACCCGTCCCTCACTCCGTCTAAAAGGAGCTCAGTTCTGAAATATGCCACATCTAATTTAATTGGATCTTCCTTTTTGCTATCAGTCTATTTACGACGTTCGATCGTAGACTCTCAACCAGAGGGTCGCGATCAGATCGCTTTTGGCAATAGAAGAGTAGCTACTGGAGGAATTCCCGTTCCAGTATTCAAAAAAATGTAAGAAAAGCGGTAAGAGATGAAGTGATAAACAAGTGAAAGGTATAATAAGACAGTAATTATTGCAAAAAGTTGAAACTGAAAATTTAAACGACTATAAAGGAAAGAGCTAGAAGATAGAGACGTGTAGTTGCAAAATCAGACACATCACTTTTTTTTTCGAAAATGAATTAATGTTATATTTAATATCTTCATATGATTCTACAAGTGCTATACCACTATTATGCTCTAAAGCCAGATACATCATATGGATTTGTATGATGAAAGAATAGTATTGGTTGCAAATCCTTGGTTCCTTGCAAACGTTTTTCCTTCACACTGAACAATATTGTTTTAGTGATGTATCTGATTTTGCAGCTATACGCCTCATATGAAAGCACCAAAAGGTAATTAGAGTAAATGATAAAAACCCCAGAATAACGGTATTAAACCTACAAGATTTAGAAGATAAAAGACGCTTGAGAATAAAAAAAATCCTAGGAGATAAAAAGTTAGAAGATGAAAGGCCCTAAATCTAAAGGACCAAAAGTGTAAAAGCCCAAAGTGTTGTAAAGGCTCAAAGCGAAGAGAGAGGGCAATTATTTTAGGTAACTTATCTAAAAAAAAACATGAATTCACGAGTGATATTTGCTAAGATTATTTTGTGAGTGGAGTATTCAATAAACAGTATTAATAAAATAACAACATATTTTTATTCAATTTAATTTACTTGCATATCGAAATTCGTACGTTGGAATGGTCCTTTGCCATCTAGTGTTAAGAATCTGAGCTATATATGAAGTATTAGAATAATTACAATTTCTTTAACATGACCTATTTAAATTTCAATTTGTAAAATCATATTTTTTGTAAAAGGCAAGGGTCCAAGAGACCTGGTACTTTTAATAAAAACATCTTAAAACTCAAAAATAATTACAATTCAGTACTACTTGCCATCTACTGTTAAGAATCTCAACTACAGGTGAATAAGTGAATAGCGTAATGACATGAAGTATTGAATTTTATTAAACTGAATGTGATCTAAACGCAATGAAAGTTATCATTTAACCTTTTAACCTATGTTAATTCTAGACAAAAGTTTGGAACTTTATAATGTGGATGCTAATATGCAGTTAAGTCTTGTAATTGAAGGTACAAAAAATTGCCATCCTTTAAAAATATAAGTATTTGATGTTGACGATGTTGATTGATTGTTTCGTAGTTTTTTTTTTATTATGAGGTTATGTTTCTCCTCGGTAATTTGTACATAGGATTTCAGCGAGAATGAGCTGTCACTACCTTCTAAATATTCCCCGTAGTAACCAGAAACAATTGCGAATCAGATACGCCAATATGCCGAAAATTACAAATGAAGTACGAAAAGATTATTTCGAGAATATTACAATGACTATTACACTCTTACTACGTCATACTACTTTTGACCAATAAAACGGTACGAAAGGACGTATTTCAACCAATCATGGCTGCTTATCGCATAATTTTATCGCGTCCCTAGCATTTGTTTAATTTTATCGCGTCCCTAGCATTTGTTTCTTTGTTTGCCAACATTTGAAACTGCGCTGGTCTGGACGTGAAAAAATATATATATGTATATATATATATATATATATATATATATATATATATAAAATTACAAACCACTCCAGTCGATGCACAGCAGTTTCAAATATGACTCGCATTGGCATTCAAGAACAAGAATTAATAAAAATCACTGATCATACCTAATGCATCTTCTGAAATCCGATTTACAAATAAATGAAGAGCACCATTCGGAAATCCTGAATACGTTGAATACACCATGTAGGCCTAAATCAACGAGTTCCACTTCTATTACGCACACGTCCAATATAACATCAATTGAATCACCAACCACATTCAAATTTGAAAATTGTACATTCAATAATTATTCCTTTTAAAATTATTCATTCGGAAATTCTGAATAAGTTGAATACACCATGTAGGCCTAAATCAACGAGTTCCACTTCTATTACGCACACGTCCAATATAACATCAATTAAACCACCAACCACATTCAAATTTGAAAATTGTACATTCAATAATTATTCCTTTTAAAATTATTCATGTTTATTTTTTATGTCATCGTCGTTAATTAAAACTTTTCTAACACTTGTGTATATTAGTTAGGTTATGTTATAGCTTCTGCTATATGATATTATGGATAGTCACGTATCAAAGTTTGTTTAATATTAAGATTTATTGAAAATCATCTGTCAAGTGACGTTGATTACTGGGATTTGGATAATTGAAGTGGAATGTTGCATTTTAATAAAAATGAAACTGAATCAACAAAGCCTTCTTGACTAGTAACATTGCCATCGTGTATAATAGATCGAGAACTTCTCGAGAGAAGACATTGCTCACTACTGCCATCTAGCATGCATCTAGCGTAATATTTGTAATGTTGAGATGGTACAATAATACATTTGAAGACAGTTGTATTTTCGTAAGTCAATTAATATTTTATTGTATTGGAGTACTTCGTTACTTCTAATCTTTATATACTTTCTTCTAATCGTGTAATAGTCAATTAAATCCCACTCGAGTTTTGATTTTCTCTAGATAAATCTGCTCGTGTTCCACTCGCAGATAAAATCAAAACGTCTAGTGAGATTACTGTTGATAAATTACAGTAATTGGCTGAAACTGAAGAATTCTTACACAGGATTGGTCATTGATTGCGTGAGCGAAATAGTCAATAAAATCCCACAGAATAATGATGGCATACATTATTCCAGTTTATAAAAAGCTAAGTCGTAAGAACTGTGAAAATTACAATACTCTGCCAGTTACCAGTACCTTAGGTGATTAAATGGACAAATTCTACGCGACTTTATAGCATAAGAATGAATTATTAATCGTGAAAGAGACTGAAGAAAATAATAGATTTTGCAAATGCAACATTGCACATTCACAGTTTCTGGTTTCTGGTAAAGTGTGACATAAATGTCTTGTTACCAAGATACAGCTCAAAAGAGAGAGAGAATAGGTCTTTTATTATGTGCTTCTTTCCTCTGGAATATTTCTATTGCTGTAAATATGTGTAGAGTGGAAAGAATTTCCGACAATTTTATCTGCCGCGTTCATCAGTGTGTAGGAGGAAATTGCAGTCATCATGCAGCGAAAATAAAGTATTGTGTGCCATACAACAGTCTTCACGTAAACACAGTCAAAACATTTGTAACAATACAGTGGTTGTCCTGCAGCAGACCATAACAACTTATTTTCTATGAGTCGTGATGCAAAATAATCCACATGACTGAAATAATGCAGTAAGTGTAATGAATACAAAACCAAACAATAGTTTACAATATAGAAGTAGTTATAGGAACAAATAATCAGAAATAACATATTAACAGACAGGAAACACGATAAAGGATTTATTAATCATGAAACAGAACATAACTGGAAACAATTAAGAATAAAACAACAGCCATTTCTTAGTCACGATTAAACCAACAGCCGATCACACATCAGTTAAAACAGGCGTCTCAAGGCCAACGCATAAAAGTTGTCACAGGGAACAAGTCTAGATAACATAGTCAGCTGAAGAGATAAGCGCAGTACCCGAAGATAGCCGATCGCTGATTCATATCACACGCATGAGCGAGCTAAGTTGTAACTGTCGCGGGAGAAATGCCACGAAGCTGCACTTTTGAGTTGTACTGGCATAGTAGACGGTTGTTTTCGGAAGGAATTTCTTAAGTAGATTGCAGTAACAATAATAATAATAATAATAATAATAATAATAATAATAATAATAATAATACATTTATTTTCTAATTATATACTATCAATGAGTAAAAAGAAGACATCTGAAGCATGAAGAACCATACATGTTACGTAATTATTTAAGCACAAGGAACTGGCCACCTTACTCCATTATCTCCTGGCCTAGTTGACTCATAAGTGGTGTCTTGTTGGTATCACTTGTGAGGTTCAGACCTGTCTTCGGACAGTTGACCAAACAATAACAATATTTCATTTCTAGTGAAGGTTTTGGTATCGCTCTTTTTTAAGTTTATACTATATTTAATAAAATAAAATTCAAATAAATAATAATAATAATAAAATTACAATTAAACTTGTTGGTTGTTAAAGTAAGTATTCTTACGTTACGCTAATATTAATATATTAATTACAATAATAGTTAAATAATATATTTCGTAATGTTTTCAATAATTAAAAATAACCTAAACACCTTAGAAATTCACAAGCAATTATTTTAAATTAGAACTATTCAAATCTTAAATCTGATCTGAAATTCTTTTCTCAAGTCCTTCAGTATTTCATTATATTTGTTACACTGGTCTTGATTCAAATCAGGTAACAATTTTAGATTAATAAAGTGGTACCAGTTACCCACTGAAACTTGCGTCTCCCACAATTTCGCTTTCCCTATGAAAGCTTTCATTTCTTCATACATTTGCGGTAATAAGAACATTCTTTCCTCGGAGATGGACACAAAGACTGACTGTTACATCGTAGCGGTTGCAGATATCTATTCAAACGTCCCGGTCAATGACGTCATCCGGAGATACACGAACTGCTCCTGCATCTTGTTCCACTCTTACATTGAAAAAGAGAAAGAGGAGGAAGTGCTCTGAGAAGGCCCTATTGAGACGTCTGAGTTAAAACAATAATTAAATCGTTTATTGTAAAAACACCACAACCGACATTTTTTACAAAATGCATTTTTTTGTGGATTTTGATTGCCAGCATGAATGCGCATATTTTGATATAAAAGCCCTATATCTAGCATGACTGTAACCTGTAAAAAATTGGACAAGAAATATGCATTTATTGTAAAAATTCCACAACTAGCATCACATATGGTGTTTTTCAAATAAACTAGTCGAAGATGAATGAGTTTTTTTTTTTTTTTTTTTTTTTTTTTTTTTTTTTTTTTTTGCAATGAATAAAAAGGTAAAATTCTTTCTGAAGAGTTCATTGACAGCATTGTACCGGCAGAAGTATTCACCATTCGAATTCCTGAGAAAAATGTTTGTGCTGAAAATTTACCGTTTGAACTGCCAACAGACCTAGCTTATAACAGCTCGAGGCTAGCAATCAATGTTTAAAAAATGGAGGGCCTTAAGATGATTTTGCAGTACATACTGGATGATGCGAAAGGATTCTACCACAGGACCTACCACCAACAAAGATAGTAACGACAGTGGAAGCGAAGACTAAAAAAATAATAAGTCCTGATAAGAAAAATGTCTGTTGCAGCAGAAAAAACTTTAATTTTTTGTGCTTGGAAAGGATTTTTACCCTTGTCATTAAGTTATTTATTGTTTTTCTTCGGAGTTAAGATTTATTTATTCTTACTATTATTTTAGGTGTATTAATTTAAGTAAAGTTAATAGAAGATTTTAACTTCTTTCTTATGCTTTCAAAACATATGCTTTTCTTTAAAGCTTTTTAACTTTAATTGTTTACGTTACTTTTTTCATAGATTATAAAGTTTGTTCATACTTACTTTCATTCACTCTAATACTCGGAAAAAGGCAATGCTTTGCTTAGTTTCAGTTTGTTTGTTGGAAAAACCCCGTAACATCCTAATTAATTTAATAGACCATAAAGTTTGTTCATACTTACTTTCATTCAATCTAATACTTGGAGAAAGGCAATGCTTTGGTTAGTTCCAGTTTGTTTGTTGGAAAAACCCCACAACATCCTAATTAATTAATTTTTTGAGGGCCTTTACATGTATTATAAAATACAAGTAATGGTGAATAAACCTCATATTTAGCAACTAATATCACTTTTTAAATACAATTTGACGATTAAAATAAAATTAATGAAACTAAATAGTTTTTACTGGTTTCCCAAAAGTTTTGTTTTCGTCACTTGTGGGGTTTTAGAAATAAACGAGTCAATTGCGAATCGTACAGAAATCGTCAAAGTCACAGCCAAGATAATTGTGTTTCACGTAGAGACAACTAAGATGATCAGTTCAAGACAATCACAAATCATACACTAGTCTTCAGTACGACAGAATGAAGATATCGCTGATCATACATTTGTCTTCAAGGAGACGAGGTTCAAGATAACTTTTATTACCTTGTATTCGCTTGTCCAAGTCACAAGAGCAGAACAATAGCGAATCAAATTACAGTCGCCAATGAGAAGATCAAGGCAATCTCGAATAATAAAGTCGTCAATGAGACAGAATCAAGATAATGGCGAATCATACATTAATGTTACGTTGATCAGCTCAATGCAATCGTGAATCATACACTAGTCATCCATGACACAAAGATCAGGATAATCGCGAATCTGACATTAGTAGACAAGGACAGATCAAAACAATCACGTGACACACATTATTAGTAAAGGTGATAAGCTCAAGAAAATCGCAAATCATACATCAAATATCAGAGACACAAGATCAGGATAATCGTGAATCCTACGTAAATATTGTTATCAATGAGGCAAAATCAAGAAAGTCGCGATTGATACACAGTCGTCAATGAGACTATCTTAAGACAAGACAAATTAAGAGAATCGCTAATCATACGCTGCTCGTAGATGAGACAAGAACAAGTCAACGATAGAAGATGGAAATCGCGACTCACACAATAATTGTCAATAAGATACGAGCCAAAACTATTGCTAATCACAGACCGTTGTCAATCAAACACAAATCAAGCCAAATGCTAATCATAGACAGTAATCTAGGAGACGATATCAAGGAAATGATTGTCATGCACAATTTTCAAAAGACACAAATCAAGACAATCTCTACTCACATCTAGTCGTCAAAGAGATACGAATGAAGATTATCGATAATCATACACAATCGTCAAGGAGACACGTACCAAGACAATCACTAATCATACACAATCGTCGAATCAAGACAATTGCTAATCTTACACAGTCGTCGAGGAGGAACGAACCAAAACATTAACTAAGTATTAGTAATCGCACATGGTCTTTAAGGAGACACGAATCATGACAATCGCTAATCACACACAGTCGTCAAAGAGATACGAGTGAAGGCAATCGATAATCATACACAATCGTCAAGGAGACACGAATCAAGACAATCGCTAATCATACACAGGCGTCAGACACGAATGAAGATAATCGCTAATCACATATAGTCGTCAAGGAGACGCGTATCAAGACAATCTAAACCATATAGTCAACGAAAGAATTGCCAATCTGTGAACAGTTGCAATGCAAACAAACGAAAGCGGCACGACGGTACAATTCTTGACGACGTGGGTTGCGGTCCCGTAGATGCTTGTCCATTAACCCTGCTGTGTGGGCACTGAATTGACGTGTTGGGCAGGTCAGTGGCAGACAATTGCTTACTGCCGGTTCCGATAACATTGTCCTCGGTTCTGCCGTTATATTATGGTGACAATGACTGCTCACACACACACACACACATATATAGTATGTTTCCCCGGTTTGGAGAAATACTGCTCTCACCTCAGAATCTATTGATTCCATTCCCGCCTTCACAGATTTTATCCAGATTTTGGGCTTTATGAAGCACTTTTTTTTTGTACATACTGAACAATTTTTATGGCTGTATTACTTACTAGAAATCAGAGGTAATGACAGCATTTACAAAATATGATTACTTCGAGGTTTTCAATATTGCAGGTTTATGAAAGAATCGTTTCTCTGTCACATACTCCAATGGTCACCGCTAGGAACACTAATTTACAGCTTTGCAGCTATTACCGAATGTCCTGGTATTTAACATGGGTTGATGGATATAGTTTAAGAGTGTTACAATTATTGATATTTGTACAATAATTGTACATATTGTAATTATTATTGATGTAATTTTTTTAAATTATAGCTGTTTTCCAAAGTAGTGTAATATTTTATTTATAGGAATGGAAATGAATGTTGTTTTACTTATATTGAGTGAGAGCAGGTTAAAATCTAGACAATTTTAATCGAATTGAAGAGGACACTTCGCTCAAAACGACAACTTTTTCAACCAAAGTTTGAGAGTATATTTACTATATAAAGGACTAACAAAACCCAAATTTTGAACTCCCAAATGTTTTTGTCTTTTGATTTTTATTTTTTTATAAATATTTCCAAACCCAAGTTTTTAGTAGAAGATCTCAATTTTTAAGCTTCATTTTTGGTTACATTCAAAAGACATAGAGAAACATTTCTATGCATTCATTTTATGAAATATTTCATTTTTTAACTTTCAAATTTTTTTTTTTGAAATTTTGAAAATGTGATTTTTTTCTATAATTAATGAAAAAATATTAATAAAATAAACTATAAGTCCCGGCGCTCTTATTTCCGGCAGCCAATCACGTTGCAGATCGGCTACATTTAAACGTGTGCGTCTTGCGATCTGCTGATGATGACGATATGCATTTGCTAAGGCTCGATAAATACTTAATATAATCGCCCGCCATTTTGGCTCTTCCGTTGGCGTTTGCAGAAAAACACGAAAACGTTATTTGCCGCTCAATTATTTGCTGAATTACAGTCCGTTTGATGTATTATCATAGGAGCTACGACATGATAATGCTTAGCGGTGTGGCAAATAGATTCCTCATCTGGTAGCTCGGCAACGAAAGAACAAAAATGGCGAACGATACTACCTAGACTTTATAGAGCCTTCACTTCCTAAGACGTAAGCAAAGAGAAGGAGTCACGCCGGGAATAACAGCGTCATGACTTATAGCAACATTTATTACCAAATAAATGCATAGAAACATGCAGCTACCTCATAAATACTTGCAGTAAAAATTTCATCCAGATTGATTAATAATTGGCATGAAACATTGTTTAATAAAAAATAATTTTTACAGCTCTTTAAATACCACGCCCCCTTACAGCCTTAATTTTAAAACTGCTAAACATATTTGTAATCATAATTGAACTAAATCCGTTTGGGATATGAAAATATAAATTCTAAAGAAGCGAAATAGAGAATAAGATTTTTTTTTAATGTTCATGATTTCCAGTGAATCTCCCCTTAAGCCAATGTTATTTATTTATTTATTTTATTGCTAGTAAGTTTGAAATGAATACCAGTTAATAAATACAATGTAAGATAAACTAGCCCACTCCTGAATGAGTAAGACTCGTGCTCAGGAGGGGATTCGAGTACAGACAAAAATAAAATTAAAATTGAGAGTGAATACAGATTAAAAAGTGTTTAATATGTTTGAACCCAAACTATAAATTCAATACAATTTTTTTATTTCTTTTATTATCTTGGAGGGGATTTGTGGTTAAAATAATATTGGAATAAAATTTGTTTAATAATCTGGGACCTTGACTCATGCTATGATAAAAAGCTGCATTGGTTTTACATTTTGCTTCAGACAAACGCAGAGAATTGGTATTTTTAGTTTTATATTTATGTAGGCTATATACCTTTCAAAGTTATTAAAATTTCTATGAAAATATTTTAATAAAATAAAATGATACATATCCTTTTTAATAACGTTTTCCCAACAACATGCAGTAAATAGACAACAGTAACAATTTTTTTACTTGGTTATTTAACGACGCTGTATCAACTACAAGGTTATTTAGCGTCGATGGAATTGGTGATAGCGAGATATTTGGCGAGATGAGACCGAATATTCGCCACAGATTACCTGACATTTGCCTTATGGTTGGGGAAAACCTCGGAAAAAACCTAACCAGGTAATCAGCCCAAGCGGAAATCGAACCCGAATCGAAAGCAACTCCGGATCGACAAGCAAGCGCCTTAGTCGACAGAGCTACGTCGGTGGCTCAGTAACAATTCCTGCAAGGGAGAAGTACTTACGGATTCGCCATACATTACCTGACATTCGCATTACAATTGGGGAAAATCTCGTAAAAACTCAGCCATTACCCAAGTGAGAATCACGTCCGACCGCAGCTCCGGATAAGGAGGCAATCTTAGCCACGCCGTTGGCGTTCAGTTACGTATCATCACGAACGATATTCACCTCGCGTCTGATCGGCACACGCAATTTCATCCCCGCGGGCCAATTTGCATATGTCCGCAATCATAATAATTTGCATGGGCAGCTGGAATATCTCTATCAGATGCAGGTTGCAGGATTCAAGCCACCCTGCAGATGAACTCGTCTCAGACAGAGGTAACTACAGGCCAGCGTGCTCGCTCGGCTTGTGCTAATTGTTTGTAGTGCAGATTGTCCCTGTCATGGGAACAAGCGGCTTCCATTGTTTTCTTACAACTCCGCGCCTGTCCATGTGCATGACCACACAAGGGTCAAAGTCATTATAATGTTATTAAACTTAATAAAATCTCCAACTCTGTTGCAAGCGGCTTCCTTCTGACCTCGGGATATGACAGTGATCCTCGTCTAATTGCCCGTGTTTATCCGTACTGCCGGCGGATCATTAATATTTCATCTTTCTTGCCATACGCACCACTGCATTTAAAATCTTAAAATACGGTTTATTTAACGACGCTCGAAACTGCAGAGGTTATATCAGCGTCGCCGGATGTGCCGGAATTTTGTCCCGCAGAAGTTCTTTTACATGCCAGTAAATCTACTAACATGAGTCTGTCGCATTTAAATGCCATCGACCTCGACCGGGATCGAACCCGCAACCTCGAGCATAATAGGCAAGCGCTATACCAACTACGCTACCAAAGGGCGACCACTATATTTAAGATGTATGTATGTATGTATGTAATCGGCCTGGTTGGCGCAGTTGGTACAGCGCTGGCCTTCTCTGCCCTAGATTGCGGGTTCGATCCTGGGTCAGGTCGATGACATTTAAATGTACTTAAATGCGACGGGATCATGTCAGTAGATTAAACTCTTTACTAAATTTGCATTATTTTTGCATGATATTTCACATTTACTAAATTTGCATTATTTTTGCATGATAGTTCAGATTTTGCACTTGCAGCAACTTTATGCAAGAGAGAGGTTATCCTAAGGGAAAGAAAGAAAGAAAGAAAGAAAGAAAGAAAGAAAGAAAGAAAGAAAGAAAGAAAGAAAGAAAGAAAGAAAGAAAGAAAGAAAGAAAGAAAGAAAGAAACAAACAAACAAACAAACAAACAAACAAAGCAACTTTACACTTTTCCTTCGTCAGTACACTTTGTTCCTTTTGTCATCTAGTCTGCTGTCAAAAAATCTGAAAGTTAGAATTTATAAAAGAGTTATATTACCGGTTGTTCTGTATGGTTGTGAAACTTGGACTCTCACTTTGAGAAAGGAACAGAGATTAAGGGTGTTGAGAATAAGATACTTAGGAAAATATTTAGGGCTAAGAGGGATGAAGTTACAGGAGAATGGAGAAAGTTACACAAAGCAGAACTGCACGCATTGTATTCTTCACCTGACATAATTAGGAACATTAAATCCAGACGTTTGAGATGGGCAGGGCATGTAGCATGTATGAGCGAATCCAGAAATGCATATAGTGTTAGTTGGGAGGCCTTTGGGAGGCCGAGACGTAGATGGGAGGATAATATTAAAATGGATTTGTGGGAGGTGGGATATAATGATAGAGACTGGATTAATCTTGCACAGGATAGGGATCGATGCGATGGCGGGCTTATGTGAGGGTGGCAATGAACCTGCGAGTTCCTTAAAAGACATTTGTAAGTAAGTACACTTCGTTTCCAATGAATTCACAGACTTTTACGCTTCCTTGATTTACCAGTACTTTCTAGCATATCGACATATTTATCTCATACATCTTACTTACTTACTTACAAATGGCTTTTAAGGAACCCGAAGGTTCATTGCCGCTCTCACATAAGCCCGCCATCGGTCCCTATCCAGAGCAAGATTAATCCAGTCTCTATCATCTTTCCCCACCTCCCTCAAATCCATTTTAATATTATCCTCCCATCTACGTTTCGGCCTCCCCAAAGGTCTTTTTCCCTCCGGTCTCCCAACTAACACTCTATATGCATTTCTGGATTCGCCCATACGTGCTACATGCCCTGCCCATCGCAAACGTCTGGATTTAATGTTCCTAATTATGTCAGGTGAAGAATACAATGCGTGCAGTTCTGTGTTGTGTAACTTTCTCCATTCTCCTGTAACTTCATCCCGCTTAGCCCCAAATATTTTCCTAAGAACCTTATTCTCAAACACCTTTAACCTATATTCCTCTCTCAGAGTGAGAGTCCAAATCTCATACATCAGAGTTCATTTTTAAAAGCTCACCAAAAAGAGATATAACAAGAAGCCCAAAAATGCCATATAGAATAACAAACCACGCACAAAACAGCCATTACTGAAAATGTGAGAACATGACTATATTTAGTCTCTGCATTGGCTGGCTGCATTCATGAAGTAACAGCACAACTACATCATTGGAAGAGGAGTTGGTACTTTATGCTGTGAAAGGTACAACAGATATGATATATTTTGCTGTAAAATGTAAACTTATGCGACCTGTATACACGGAATTATTGTCGGACCATCGGATCTGTGCCCCTTCAGTGCTGTCGTCGTTCTTGAAAACGTTGACACCTGTACTCACACCATTCCACCCGCTTTCCTCCCACCACGTCAAACAGCAGGCCACGAACCTTGCCGAATAGGGATGTTGCCAAACTTTCGTCAAACGGTATCATAAATAACTGGTCCTCCATGCTACAAATATAATTTCTTTCAATCAAAATACATCTTGTATTTCTACATTTTTAAAACCTAAATCCCATGTCTCGAATCACTTTCCGTAGCGTTTCTCTCCAACCTTGGAAATTATTGCTTCTCTCGCAACCTTCAGTAATTTCTTCAATGTTGGACCTTCTTTCGGCATAAAATTCTTGTATTTTTGTTTTATTTAGTAGGTTATTTTGCGACGCTTTATCAACATCTTAGGTTATTTAGCGTCTGAATGAGATGAAGGTGATAATGCCGGTGAAATGAGTCTGGGGTCCAACACCGAAAGTTACCCAGCATTTGCTCATATTGGGTTGTGGGAAAACCCGGAAAAAACCTCAACCAGGTAACTTGTCCCGACCGGGAATCGAACCCGGGCCACCTGGTTTCGCGGCCAGACGCGCTGACCGTTACTCCACAGGTGTGGATATTCTTGTATCTTTCTTCTTAAAATATACATCGGTTCATATCATCTACAAAAATTAAAGGTTCCCTTGGTCTGTTCTTCCCTGGTGATTATAGCTTTTCATCTCCTGCACAGACTCCCTCTCTCCTGACTTTCTTCATTAGGTTCTCTGACCTGCCTATATAAATTACATAGCATATTGTATTAGTATTAGTTAAGTAAGTAATTTTAATACGTAATCAATTGAAATAAAATAAGCCTGACCTGTGATCACACCTGCTCTTTTCGTTGCCTTATTTATAGGAAAGAGATAGGCTATTGACCTGTTTGTTTCTCTTCATCGCAAAATGCTATCACGTACTTGCTTAATAATATTTCTTTCGCCACTCCTTGCTACAGTTTTCATGTTGACAACACTGGATTGCAAGTGCAAATATATTGTCCTGCAAGAAGTCTCAAAATTGTGAATAGTGTGGGGAGAGAAAGGGAGAGAGATAGAAAAGAGAAAGATAGGAATGCAGGGAGAGAAATGAATTACCGAGGCTGAGAAGGAATTGGGGTTCAGTTCGCATATCTTACGGTGGAACAGATCCGATGGTCCGACTATAGATACATTTTGACAAAAATTCTTTCGACTTTACATTTCGAAACACAGTAGTTACGTGCTGCCACATGTACGCCTAACTAATTTTTTCGAAAATTGTGGATCTGGTACCATTTGGAAACATGCTCCACAATATAGAACCCCATCAGTACCGTGCACCAGAGACAGGCAAAATGCCTATTAGGCTTGCCCATGACTGTTTACGTCCGTGAGCGGGCTTACGCTTCATATCGTTCGCCCGCCTGCAACCTTCCCTCACAAGCAGGCAGGCTGTGTGGTTGCACGTGACTCCCAAACAGTCCTAAGAGTGACCCGAAAGGACTGTTGGGTTCCGCCGACCTCCGCCAGACTGTGCTGCTTTCAAGTGCATGATAAATATCAACCAAGTCATTCAAACCTGACAACAAGCCTACATATATAGACAAACTAGACTACTGAAAACTTAATTTGTTGTCTTCTGAAATAAGACAAAGAAAATTATTTCTCGTCAACATAATATCCATTAAATGCCAACAGTTATTACAAATTACTTGCACTTTCCTTTTCATCGCAGTAATATAAATTTAATGCAAAGCATTTAAACTTTCAGCTTCATAAATAAAAAGAAATCTGTTCCTCAGAAGTTAAATAGCAAATCAATATTCTGAAGAACGAAAAACTTTTATACAATTTACAGGTATTCATGAGGCTTTTAATTGTTGATAAGGAAAAAGTTAAATGAAATATTTTTCTGTAATAGTTGTTGATATTCATAATAATTGTTACCAATATCTTTTCAAATATTTTCTCTTCTCTTCTCTTCTCTTCTCTTCTCTTCTCTTCTCTTCTCTTCTCTTCTCTTCTCTTCTCTTCTCTTCTCTTCTCTTCTCTTCTCTTCTCTTCTCTTCTCTTCTCATCTAGTCACAAGTTACGAAATGTTACTATTTTGTTGAGTCAGATACACTTTGCAGGAATATGAAATATATAAGATAAAGATTTTTTTGAAGTGACTAAATAGCCAACAAACTTAGATTTCAAACTAGTACTGTTTCATCTTAACCAGCGCAGACTGGCTTCCGTGCATGCAAATCACTCTACCTTATAATACGAGCAAACAGGCAGGCTTTCTTGGGTCCCGCCTAGACTGAACCTATAAAACCCGGGCTCAATGGGTTCAGTCTTAGAAGTTAACTTGCTTTGTAGCGTCACAGGAACCCAAGTCTGACGGCAAGCAGGTACGGGCGTGATTCTTGTCTGATTTGCCGGTCTCTACCGTGCACGTCCCTCCAGTCAGCTTGGAAACGCTAGTATAGTAGCGATGCAGGAACTTGCTTCGCAGCGCCTGTCAAAT
>JAJSOF020000005.1:196765608-196776046 GCA_025594305.2 Periplaneta americana
AATGAAAAATAAATATTTGTAATTTCTCATATTCGTGGATTAAACCTTAGGGCTACGTTTGAGATGGGCAGGGCATGTAGCACGTATGGGCGAATCCAGAAATGCATATAGATTGTTAGTTGGGAGGCCTGAGGGGAAAAAGACCTTTGGGGAGGCCGAGACGTAGATCGGAAGATAATATTAAAATGGATTTGAGGGAGGTGGGATATGATGATAGAGACTGGATTAATCTCGCTCAGGATAGGGACCAATGGCAGACTTATGTGAGGGCGGCAATGAACCTCCGGGTTCCTTAAAAGCCAGTAAGTAAGTAAACCTTAGGGCTCGTTTCTGTCTCAAGAAAGTATTCTTATGTAGCCCTTACACTGTCAGTAATACTGACCAGTAGAACTCGGAAGTTAAGTAAAATGACTTTGTGCGAGATCGTGCGTATTTGCTTGCTTTCCGCACAGAACCAATACGCGGTAAGTGTGAAATGCCACATTCAGTATTCCCAACGTAACACACATAACAATTTCCCTCTTCTTACCGCTTAAGCGCGACATTAATTTTACTGCTTTAGGCTTTTAACATATTATTTTTAGAGACGTTTAACATAGTAATAATTATAAATTGGAAACTTACCACTGCAATTTCACCTAAATTGCAATGTTAAATATTTGCAAAAATTAAGTAAAGTCTACTACTCCACGAAAGCTATTGCATACCTGATACAAGTAACATTAAGGAAGCCGTGAAAAAATCAACAAGATTCCAGATGCCGATGTTATTACTGCAATATGTTATATAAATAATATTGTTAAAATATTAAAAGGAAAAATAAATCATTACATAACCTTACCGTTTGTTTTAAGTTCGCATTTATAGACTGGGGGGAAAAAAGACAGACGTATATCACGGCCTGCTGGAATATAGTAAACACAGAAAACATTTTATAGTAACAAAGTTGAAGATAGATATTTTGGTTTTCCGAAGTTGCCGTCATTAAACAGAAACCAAGATGGAGATTTCATTGCAACTAATCAGAAATTCGTCTTTCAGGTATGTAATAAACAATCTTCGCACAAAATAATGTACGATACATGAGCGGTATGTTTGTTTTCATGTTCTCGGAAATTAAAAAAGCTCAATTACGTTTCGCTTTTTCAATCTTTTCCTCGAACATGAAAACGTCAACATACCGCTCTTGTAACGTATATTACTATTTTTAACTGAGTGGATATACGAAAGGTTTAGAGATAAGCATGTTTTCTTACATTTGAAGACGGTAGGGCAATTTTTTTATTTGCCTACCTATATTTTGCATAATTTAAGATTTAATGTTTTATATTACCTTTTTATATTTTCTGCTATTATTTACATATTAAAATAAATCAGTATAAACAAACTAAAAATGTAGACTATGAATTCTAATGTATTAAAAGTATAAATAAAGGACAATTTCATTTTTATTTTATAAATTACATTAAAACAGTTACACAAATTAAACAATATATTTGCTGTACGCTAATCTCTGCTGGAAATCTCTCTCTCTCTCTCTGCATTAATACAATTACATTATTCATGGCGGCTTGGCTACAAGCTGACCAGAGTGACGCTGCATCAGATGACGAAGCTGCTTCAGTTCGCGAGGCAGTGGCGGTGCGTCAATAAGAGCACAAGAGCACGTGAACACCTTGTTTCCATTAATGCATGACTAGTTTTATTATTTAATACCGTATTGGCGTAGTGGGGATGTACAATATCAGGATCGAGTATTTTAAACTTCCCGCATCTTGCATAAACTTCTTATGTAAACTTGGCAACATCCGTTCACGTACAACCCGTGCCCTTTTCAAGAAGGTTACAGAAATTTCACGCATGCGCGGGAGAAAATTGTCTTTCGCTGGCCGCTTATGACTCGTCAAGAGCACAAAGTATTAAGTGAACAGTGAATCTATCCTACAGATGTCAGGTGCATCGATGCCTATCGAGGAGAAAATTTAATAAGTCTGTATTTTAACCTGCAGGTGTCAGCAACTCACTGTCGGAACGTTTATTTTATGTGAATGTGTGTACAGTGCTGCTGCTACGAGAGTGTAGTTTGTGAATTACTATACTTCAGTGTCGGCATATAGCATAGTTTGGCTTTCAAAGACGTGCTGGCTGAATGTGGTGGTGGTATGAATTTAAATATCTGTATGGTGGTGTATATTATTTACGAATAATATTTACTGGCATGTATTTATAGCAATCAATCTATGCGAATGGGATTACAGTACTGGTATAGGCTATAGTGTATCAGTGTACTGTGAATCAAAATATATTACTGAACATACGCTTTTGTAAACTGTTTTATGTATTCATTTTAACAAACGTAAACAGTGAACTCTGTTCAAGTAATTTTGAAGAGTAAAGAACTGGGTAAACTGGCTTTCCAGGAAAAATTGGAAATAAAAAGACTAGGTTTCATTATTATTATTATTATTATTATTATTATTATTATTATTATTATATATTGTTTTGAATTCATATACGGTTTTTTCGACAGTGAAACAATGGAATTATGATATTTCATATTAGGCTAAAAACGTACAATTTCAAATTCTCTTCGACTTTGGAACACAAAATATTTTATCAAGAGCCGCCAATGTCGCGAGGTGAAAAGACCTCCTGTGCTAACATGAAATCAACAGTTATATCGCATTTATATCAGCACGTTATGATGCTTCATCGGAAAAAATGACAAAGTTTGAGAAAGAGGCGAATCACTGATATCATCCATTGCAATAGTCGAAGATACTGGAGGTCATTTGCTGGAAGTCCTGGAAGCCAAAGTCTGGCTATTAGTGACCTAAAAATTCTTAAATGCAATCGTGTTGTTTTGAAAGGCGTTACGTTTTAAGTATGTTCCAATCAGTTCAGTGGAAGTATGACGAACTTTTTCCATACTGAAAAACCTTCTTTCTGTTAGGTGGTTATAATAATTAAGAACTTAAAAAAAAAAAACATATTTTGTGACATGTAACCAAGCAAATTAAGAATAAATATTGAATTGTGATACAGAGGTGTATTAAATAGCCTATATGAAATTACTACTTTGATAACATTCCTGTCTAGTTCTGTTATTTTCTAATTCTTACTTTGATTATTTTATTTAAAAAATTGGAGATTTATCCTCTGAAGAGGTGGAAAAATTCAAATATCTTAGAGCAACAGTAACAAATATAAATGATACTCAGGAGGAAATTCAACACAGAATAAATATGGCAAATGCCTGTTATCATCCAGTCTGTTGTCAAATAATCTGAAAGTTAGAATTTATAAAACAGTTATATTACCGATTGTTCTTTATGGTTGTGAAACTTGGACTCTCACTTTGAGAGAGGAACATAGGTTAAGGGTGTTTGAGATTAAGGTGCTTAGGAAAATATTTGGGGCTAAGAGGAATGAAGTTACAGGAGAATGGAGAAAGTTACACAACACATAACTGCACGCATTGTATTCTTCACCTGACATAATTAGGAACATTAAATCCAGACGTTTGAGATGGGCAGGACATGTAGCACGTATGGGCGAATCCAGAAATGCATATAGAGTGTTAGTTGGGAGGCCGGAAGGAAAAAGACCTTTGGGGAGGCCGAGACGTAGATGGGAAGATAATATTAAAATGGATTTGAGGAAGGTGGGATATGATGATAGAGACTGGATTGGTCTTGCTCAGGATAGGGACCAATGGCGGGCTTATGTGAGGGCGGCAATGAACCTCCGGGTTCCTTAAAAGCCAGTAAGTAAGTAAGTAGGTAAGTAAGTAAGTAAGTAATGGCAGTATCTCTGTACAGCAAAAAAAAGTGATATTCCGAATGAGGAGTGATTTTTTAATAGTGCAATAGGCCTACTTATTTATTTATACACACAGAAATTTCAGAACTATTAAATCGTCATCTGAATGCAAGAACTAGGTAAATCGAAATTTGCGTTTTTTAGTTATCTTTGTCAGAGCATAGTAAAAATCGCGCAGAATGCAATGCAAGAACTAGGTAACTTATCGAACGATACCAGCGACAGCTGTTTTCCAATCTATCAAATAGGTAAAAGAAAACAAGACATATTCCTTAGTGCAATCTATACTAATAATAAATCTGTAGCCGAAATTTTTCTGGTAATTTTCGGTTTTCCAAAAATAATTGGTCCTAACATATATAATTAACCACCTGAAACCAAAAATCGCTTTTTTGAAATTTTTGTTTGTCTGTCTGTCTGTATGTTTGTTAGCTTTTCACGCGATAATGGCTGAACGGATTTCGATGAAAATTGGAATATAAATTAAGTTCGTTGTAACTTAGATTACAGGCTATATGGCATTCAAAATACATTATTTAAAAGGGAGGTTATAAGGGGGCCTGAATTAAATAAATCGAAATATCTCGCTTATTATTGATTTTTATGAAAAATGTTGCATAACAGAAATTTCTTTAAAAATCATTTCCGATAAGTTTTATTCTTTGAAAAATTTTGATAGGACTGATATTTAATGAGATAAATGAGTTTTAAAATTAAAATAACTGCCATCTAAGGTCGTGTAATGAATTAAAAAACAAATGACTTCGTCTATAAGGGGCCTTGGTCAACAACAATCGAAAGCTATGAATCATAGCCTACAGAAAATGTTTCTGTGTTTGTATGAAGTAATATAGGAAACTAAATTAACCGATTTGTATAATTAATTATTATTTCACCATTGGAAAGTGTAGTTTCTCTGTATGGACATAATGCTATAATGTTATTACAGTAACTTCTGAGTGAATTGAGGACAGGTAAGATTAAAATAGCTTCTTATGCTCAGAAAACTTGATAGGCTATTCTGTGTATTCGTTTCCTGTATTTCTTAAAATAATGTTTATCTCAGAGAATTAACGAACAACGAGAGTGTATTGATTTAGTATGCAGTAATAATATGTTAGCTTAGCATTTAATTATTTTATAATTCAAATTTTAACTATGCTCAATTGAATCGAGTTAAAATACATAAAATACATATGCATTAAATGCAATGCAAAAAATGAGCCAAGCAGATTATGTTGCGCTGTTGTAAAATAAAATTTGTTCCTCCTGAGATTCAAGAGCCCCCATAACAAATTGAAAACTTACTTATCGGGGTACATCCGTTATCAACACACTTTTTATATAATATAATAAAATATAATATAATATAATATAATATAATATAATATAATATAATATAATATAATATAATATAATATAATATAATATAATATAATATAATATAATATAATATAATTTAAGTTATTTAAGTTATTTGAAGGGTTCAGAACCATAGTGGGCCAAGCGCCATTTACTGAATACGTAGAAAACAAGAGTTAAAATTAAGTTATTACCATAATTCAATGGAAACATATAACAAGTAAAATAAAGTATACACATTAAATGTAAATGATGTCAATGTTCATTGAACTATGGATGCATGTAATAAAAATTAAGAAACATGTTAAAGGAATTGTCATTGCACCAAATGAGTGCTCTCTGGACCAAAATGATTCCATTTTAATTATTTAAATATAATTTAAATTAAGTAACATATTAAACGATTTATCCTTCTATCAAACACGAATATTCCCTGGATCAAATGTCCTATTTTAATTATGTAATTACTTTATATTTATTTCTAACGGGTGCAGCGGAGCGCACGGGTACGGTTAGTAAATAAATAAATAGGCAATAGCTCAAAATAGGAAAAATTGAGTTACCTAGTTTTTGCATCCAGGTAACGAAATGATGTGTATAGTTAAGTTCGCTTTGCGGACTAGGTATATGAACAGAATAATTAGTAGTTGAAAAGTGTGTTTTTCAAGTTAACAGGAACTTCTGATTTCTTTATAAATTTCAAATAATACCACATGAAACACCCATGATGATGATTTATATCTGTGCCAATTCCTGATCGCTTTGGCGTTATTATCTTTAATTCGTTGAGATAATTACCAGTATATATTTCTCTCAAAACTTAAAACCAGTCTAGTATATACAGTCACGAAGCTCAATACGTAGTAAATATGCATCCATAGGTAGTTGCTAACCACTAGGATCGCTAATATCGCCTCATTATAGGCAATGCGAAATAGTACCGCCACAGTTTGTTGTTCCTAGCGTCCTCACAACTCAAGCTTCGTGATTGTATATACGAGACGTGTTAAAACTGCATGTGGTTCATTTTTCTTATACAGTACACTTCCTTAAGGTATAATTAATTTTTTTTCCGCTTGGCAGCATTAGCGGAAGGTTGTTCGAGAGAAGCACAATTGATCTGTACTGTTTGGTTACTTCAATGAGTGTCTATAATGAATATCATAACCAAGGCAATTCTTACCAATACAATGCAAGTGTTGTTTAATAAAGATCAGTAAGCAGTATAGGCTATATAAAATTTAAGTAACTACATATATATATATATATATATATATATATATATATATATATATATATATATATATATGATTTATTAAATAAAACCATCATGTGTTCTTCAATAAGTGTGACCACAAGGATCCAGAAAACAAATACATATATAGAAATTCATAATGAAACATTGAAAATACATACAATAACTTAAAAAAAAAAAAAAAAGTGATGGTGAAATCAGCGAATAGGGATTATAAAGAATGGACACTGAGCGAATTTTCCTGTGTTTTGTTTCTCTGTGCGCCGACGTTTAGTTCCATTTTCAAGCGCTAGAGGTTAGTGTAATCGAGCATACGTTAAGATAATAATTGAGTATAGAGTTGAGACACAGGACCCAAACATCGCCTACCTTATTGCATAATCCAGTAACGCTTTGCTTCAAATAAATTCAAGTTAACAGCTTTTCCTTATTTCTCAGTGACAAACTAGTTGTAATAATAATATTTTATATTTCAGATATAAATTATATTATAAAATAATACAATACATTATAAAATTAAGTACCGAATTCGTTTAATATTTATATATAATATACTGTAGGTATATGGTTTTACTTCTCATAAGTTTTGTTTTTTCCATTTTCACTGCTATCAAATCATTACATATCTTAATTGTTGTTGGGGTCAACGTCTCAACTTTCATTATAAAGGAATTCTAGAGTCTAGACATTACAGTTAATGACGGATTTATTATTTTATGGATCCAATTTTTTTTTAGTACATGATGTACCTAGATGTATTAATTATATGTGTTATATTTCCGCTGTGTCGACTGCTAGCTGGTGTGATGTCAGCGCCAACTCTAGGGAGAAAGCAGAATCTCACGCTGTAGCTGGCTTGAAGGTCATTGAAATCAGTCCTGCTACATCAAAGGTACCGACGCGAAATGTCCATACTTAATTACCTATACGCTGGTGAAATTATAATATATTACTTGAAATAGAAAAGGAATTGCAAAAATTGAATTGAATCTTTCAGAATTTCTCTTAGCATTTTCTCAATGTTGTAACATGTGAATCCCTTTCATTTTAAAAGGTTAAAGGTGTATTAATTCGAGATGGTACCACGAACTCAAAAAAGAAGTTCGTGTACATTACCATTATTTAGTCCTGACAGTCCCCGGCGATGTGCGCCTGGGTCAGACGAGTCCATTTAGTTTCGCCAAGGGGTGTTTGGGTTAGTCTCTCGCTTGCCGACGGAGCGATCGTATATAATGCTTGCGGTAAAGGGGTATGTTTCTAGTGCAATTAAGCTGTACTGAATTCCTTTACCGACCGCTCGCCCTTATCTCTACTCCGGAGCTCTCCCCACTACTCCTATTACTTCCCCTCTTTCGCTTCACTTAGCTGTCAGGACTAAATAATCAGTCTGTACTGACCAATGATTAGCCATGATGTTATCCTGCTTCCTAAAATGAGGAATGCAAAGTTCATAGATACTTTTTTTTCAACATCAATAAGTTTTGGCTGTTATGCGTCTCTTTCAAACCTGATATTCGGGTCTAGTATTATTTCTGTGTTGTTTTTTCTATCAATGACAACAATATTTGCTCGTCTTGTTGAATCATCTTACGAGATACAATGCACTTCTTTATGGACTTCCAATCCTTGTAGTCTTAGGCCCAATTGTATAAAACTCCCTAACTAAAGATCAACTTTGATCGAAGATCGAAAAGTGAACCGAGTTCAGACACTTCTTCTATTGTATAAAACTTTTCTGCGATCAAATTACCTTGGTTCAAATGCAATCTAAGTTCACGTGAAAAGGATTTGGCAACATCGCATAAACAGGTGAAATACGAGATGCGCGGACAGGTTTGTTCAGTGTTGCCAATCTAGCGACTTTAACTCTTTTTCAACAACAATTTCTTTTAACTTTTATATTGCTTAAATGGGGATTTAGTGACCTTTTTAGCACCCCATAGTGAAAAAATTTAATCTTTCTTTGTTGATAATGAGAAATCTAGCGACTTTACAACTACTTTTTGGCGACTTTCCGTACACTGTGTTGGAGACACTGGTTTTTTGTGCAATACAAATAATAATGGCGGACAATAAGAAGAAGGTTGACTGTTCTCCGAGTTGTTATCATGTTATGGTGTTTGATACTGCTAAACATAATAAAGCTTTATAAAACCACAATTTTCGTTTAGTAATACAGTTAATTGAAAATTTATGAATGTACTTATATCCATTAATTATTAATGGTTGTTATAAACATAATATAATTATAGGTTATGTTATTTGATACTGCTGAACACGATAGAGCCTTATAAAATATAAGATTGTTTGTGTATTAAGGCAAGAAATTGAAAGAAATATATATAAATGTACCTATCATATCTATTAATATTAATAATAATGGATATTTTATTTGCACATCTGTCACTCGTATATTTCAAACAGAAAAGAAATAACTGAACTTGGATCATCTAACTTAATCGGAGAAATTTTTTCAGTCAAAGTTGACTTTAGTTTGAGACAAATTAATCTCAGATTAGACTTTATACAACACAAAATTCCAAGTTCAGCTGAAACAAGGATCAATTTAACCTCTGATCTAAGATTAAATTGTTTATACAATCGGGCCTTAGAATATCAGCAAGCTTGTCCTTACCCTGTGATGACGGTTGTTCCGCAGTAACTCTGTCTTTCGGCAGATACCCAACACATGAATGCCATTGCTAACTGTATTTCTGTTCCTAATGAAAAAGTAGGAAAGAATGACTGTATCCATGGTGATACCCGTATCAAGGTTTAAAGTTCAATCGCTCTGGATCAATACTTAATAGTTATAATGAGTTTTCTAAATATATTTGTCGGAGGTGTTTGCTCTTCTTGAGAAGAAGACATTCCAGTAATTGGTGTGCTAAATTAAACATTGTAGCCTATATTAGATTAAGCTTAATTTTAAAAACAAAAAATTGAGTGCAAATGTCACACCCGTAACCATGGAAATAAAAACGTGAGTAACGATACTCTAATAACACTTAAACTTGATTTGTGTGCATTAATATGCAGTTTTCTGTCACATCATCACAGATGCTATAATAAGATTAATATTGTATTTCATGTAAATGTGATCTGTGTGCATTTTTGTTATAACAACGCAGGTATTGTAATATCAGTTATAAACAGATAACTTATTTATTTATAGAAAGTATTCTACGGAATAAAGAATGATGAGAATGACAATGGCATATGTGCCGCTCTTCTATTGGAGAACGAAACATTTAAATTCGCTCATTTTCAGTACACATGAGGTTTAAAGTAATGAGACAATAGTTATTACATAATTCTGATGTATTTTACAAAATCATACTAGTAATTAAAATTATTTTTTAAATTTTCAGTATATTTTTATTTTGAATTTGATATTCCCAAGAAACTAGTTCCATTAATTAAAATGTGTCTTAGTGAAACTTACAGCAGAATCCGTATAGGCCAGTTTCTATCTCATGCTTTTCCAATTCACTGCGGGCTAAAGCAGGGAGATGCACTATCACCTTTACTTTTTAACTTCGCTCTAGAATATGCCATTAGGAAAGTTCAGGATAACAGAGAGGGTTTGGAATTGAACGGGTTACATCAGCTTCTTGTCTATGCGGATGACGTGAATATGTTAGCAGAAAATCCACAAACGATTAGGGAAAACACGGAAATTCTACTTGAAGCAAGTAAAGCGATAGGGTTGGAAGTAAATCCCGAAAAGACTAAGTATATGATTATTATGTCTCGTGACCAGAATATTCTACGAAATGGAACTATAAAAATTGGAGATTTATCCTTCGAAGAGGTGGAAAAATTCAAATATCTTGGAGCAACATAACAAATATGAATGACACTCGGGAGGAAATTAAACGCAGAATAAATATGGGAAATGCGTGTTATTATTCGGTTGAGAAGCTTTTGTTATCTATCTGCTGTCAAAAAATCTGAAAGTTAGAATTTATAAAACAGTTATATTACCGGTTGTTCTGT
>JAJSOF020000005.1:196776146-196804999 GCA_025594305.2 Periplaneta americana
AATAACATAGATTCTGCCTGGCAACGGCGTTCAAACTTTCTTGTAGCATACATTTTTACCTACTAAAAGTATGCATTATTCATAATTAAAAATAAACTTATTTAAATGAAGATCGTCCAAAAAATGATATGCAATACACAAGCGTAAACTGCGTAACAGAATCGAGGAAACTGTAAAAACTCTGCTTCGTCTCGTTTTTTGAAACTGTTTTCTCGATTCTGTTATATTTCTTGATCTCAAACATGCTTCAGTTTAGCCATGTTCATGCGATTAGCTGCAATTCTAGTTCAAAAGTAAAGGTGTTGATAACTAGTATCAAATTAACAGAGGAATCCAGAAGGCAATATTTCCTTCTAAATGAAAAATAAATATTTGTAATTTCTCGTTTTCGTGGATTAAGCCTTAGGGCTATTAACTCCGTACGTAGATGAAATTATTAGGGATCATCAGTGCGGTTTTCGGCGTAATAGATAGACTATTGATCAGATTTTTTGTATTCGACAGATAATGGAGAAAAAATGGGAGTATAAGGGTACAGTACATCAGTTGTTCATTGATTTCAAAAAGGCATATGACTCGGTTAAGAGGGAAGTATTATATGATACTCTTATTGAATTTGGTATTCCCAAGAAACTAGTTCGATTAATTAAAATGTGTCTCAGTGAAACATACAGCAGAGTCCGTATAGGCCAGTTTCTATTTGATGCTTTTCCAATTCACTGCGGGCTAAAGCAGGGAGATGCACTATCACCTTTACTTTTTCACTTCGCTCTAGAATATGCCATTAGGAAAGTTCAGGATAACACAGAGGGTTTGGAATTGAACGGGTTACATCAGCTTCTTGTCTATGCGGATGACGTGAATATGTTAGGAGAAAATACACAAACGATTAGGGAAAACACGGAAATTTTACTTGAAGCAAGTAAAGCGATCGGTTTGGAAGTAAATCCCGAAAACACAAAGTATATGATTATGTCTCGTGACTAGAATATTGTACGAAATAGAAATATAAAAATTGGAGATTTATCCTTCGAAGAGGTGGAAAAATTCAAATATCTTGGAGCAACAGTAACAAATATAAATGACACTCGGGAGGAAATTAAACGCGGAATAAATATGGGAAATGCGTGTTATTATTCGGTTGAGAAGCTCTTATCATCCAGTCTGCTGTCCAAAAATCTGAAAGTTAGAATTTATAAAACAGTAATATTACTGGTTGTTCTTTATGGTTGTGAAACTTGGACTCTCACTCTGAGAGAGGAACATAGGTTAAGGGTGTTTGAGAATAAGGTGCTTAGGAAAATATTTGGGGCTAAGAAGGATGAAGTTACAGGAGAATGCAGAAAGTTACACAATGTAGAGCTGCACGCATTGTATACTTCACCTGACATAATTAGGAACTCGTTTGAGATGGGCAGGGCATGTAGCACGTATGGGCGACTCCAGAAATGCATATAGAGTGTTAGTTGGGAGACCGGAGGGAAAAAGACCTTTAGGGAAGCCGAAACGTAGATGGGAAGATAATATTAAAATGGATTTGAGGGAGGTGGGATATGATGATAGAGATTGGATTAATCTTGCACAGGATAGGGACCAATGGCGGGCTTATGTGAGGGCGGCAATGAACCTTCGGGTTCCTTAAAAGCCATTTATAAGTAAGTAAGTAAGTAAGTAAACCTTAGGGCTACGTTTGAGACGGGCAGGGCATGTAGCACGTATGGGCGAATCCAGAAATGCATATAGAGTGTTAGTTGGGAGGCCTGAGGGGAAAAAGACCTTTGGGGAGGCCGAGACGTAGATCGGAAGATAATATTAAAATGGATTTGAGGGAGGTGGGATATGATGATAGAGACTGGATTAATCTTGCTCAGGATAGGGACCAATGGCGAACTTATGTGAGGGCGGCAATGAACCTCCGGGTATCTTAAAAGCCAGTAAGTAAGTAAACCTTAGGGCTCGTTTCTGTCTCAAGAAAGTATTCTTATGTAGCCCTTACACGATCAGTAATACTGATCAGTAGAACTCGGAAGTTAAGTAAAATGACTTTGTGCGAGATCGTGCGTATTTGCTTGCTTTCCGCACAGAACCAATACGCGGTAAGTGTGAAATACCACATTCAGTATTCCCAACGTAACACACATAACAATTTCCCTCTGCTTACCGCTTAAGCGCGACATTCATTTTACTGCTTTAGGCTTTTAACATATTATTTTTAGAGACGTTTAACATAGTAATAATTATAAATTGGAAACTTACCACTGCAATTTCACCTAAATTGCACTGTTAATTATTGTTTTTAAATATTTGCAAAAATTAAATAAAGTCTACTACTCCACGAAAGCTATTGCATTCCTGATACAAGTAACATTAAGGAAGCCGTGAAAAAATCAACAAGATTCCAGATGCCGATGTCATTACTGCAATATGTTATATAAATAATATTGTTAAAATATTAAAATGAAAAATAAATCATTACATAACCTTACCGTTTGTTTTAAGTTTGCATTTATAGACTGTGGGGGAAAAAAGACAGACGTATATCACGGCCTGCTGGAATATAATAAACACAGAAAACATTTTATAGCAACAAAGTTGAAGAGAGATATTTTTGTTTTCCGAAGTTGCCGTCATTAAACAGAAACCAAGATGGAGATTTCATTGCAACTAATTAGAAATTCGTCTTTCAGGTATGTAATAAACGATCTTCGCACAAAATAATGTACGATACTCGAGCGGTATGTTTGCTTTCATGTTCTTGGAAATTAAAAAAGCTCAACTACGTTTGGCTTTTTCAATCTTTTCCTCGAACATGAAAACGTCAACATACCGCTCTTGTAACGTATATTACTATTTTTAACTGAGTGGATATACGAAAGGTTTAGAGATAAGGGTGTTTTCTTACATTTGAGGACGGTAAGGCAATTTTTTTATTTGCCTACCTATATTTTGCATAATTTAAGATTTAATGTTTTATATTACCTTTTAATATTTTCTGCTATTATTTACATATTAAAATAAATCAGTATAAACAAACTAAAAATGTAGACTATGAATTCTAATGTATTAAAAATATAAATAAAGAACAATTTCATTTTTATTTTTATAAATTACATTAAAACAGTTACACAAATTAAACGATATATTTGCTTTACGCTAATCTCTGCTGGAAATCTCTCTCTCTCTTTCTCTCTCTGCATTAATACAATTACATTATTCATGGCGGCTTGGCTACAAGCTGACCAGAGTGACGCTGCATCAGATGACGAAGCTGCTTCAGTTCGCGAGGCAGTGGCGGTGCGTCAATAAGAGCACAAGAGCACGTGAACACCTTGTTTCCATTAATGCATGACTAGTTTTATTATTTAATACCGTATTGGCGTAGTGGGGATGTATAATATCAGGATCGAGTATTTTAAACTTCCCCCATCTTGCATTAACTTCTTATGTAAACTTGGCAACATCCGTTCACGTACAACCCGTGCTCTTTTCAAGAAGATTACAGAAATTTCACGCATGCGCGGGAGAAAATTGTCTTTCGCTGGCCGCTTATGACTCGTCAAGAGCACGAAGTATTAAGTGAACAGTGAATCTATCCTACAGATGTCAGGTGCATCGATGCCTATCGTTTACGTACTATATCTCGAGGAGAAAATTTAATAAGTCTGTATTTTAACCTGCAGGTGTCAGCAACTCACTGTCGGAACGTTTATTTTACGTGAATGTGTCTACAGTGCTGCTGCTACGAGAGTGTAGTTTGTGAATTACTGTACTTCAGTGTCGGCATATAGCATAGTTTGGCTTTCAAAGACGTGCTGGCTGAATGTGGTGGTGGTATGAATTTAAATATCTGTATGGTGGTGTATATTATTTACGAATAATATTTACTGGCATGTATTTATAGTAATCAATCTATGCGAATGGGATTACAGTACTGGTATAGGCTATAGTGTATCAGTGTGTTGTGAATCAAAATATATTACTGAACATACGCTTTTGTAAACTGTTTTATGTATTCATTTTTAACAAACGTAAACAGTGAACTCTGTTCAAGTAATTTTGAAGAGTAAAGAACTGGGTAAACTGGCTTTCCAGGAAAAATTGGAAATAAAAAGACTAGGTTTCATTATTAACTTATTATTATTATTATTATTATTATTATTATTATTATTATTATTATTATTATATGTTGTTTTGAATTCATATACGGTTTTTTCGACAGTGAAACAATGGAATCATGATATTTCATATTAGGCTAAAAACGTACAATTTCAAATTCTCTTCGACTTTGGAACACAAAATTGTGAACACACAAAATATTTTATCAAGAGCCGCCAATGCCGCGAGGTGAAAAGACCTCCTGTGCTAACATGAAATCAACAGTTATATCGCATTTATATCAGAGCGTTACGATGCTTCATCGGAAAAAAATTACGAAGTTTGAGAAAGAGGCGAATCACTGATATCATCCATTGCAATAGTCGAAGATACTGGAGGTCATTTGCTGGAAGTCCTGGGAGCCAAAGTCTGACTATTAGTGACCTAAAAATTCTTAAATGCAATCGTGTTGTTTTGAAAGGCGTTACGTTTTAAGTATGATCCAATCAGTTCAGAGGAAGTATGACGAACTTTTTCCATACTGAAAAACCTTCTCTCTGTTAGGCGGTTATGATAATTAAGAACTTTAAAAAAAAAAAAAAACATATTTTGTGACATGTAACCAAGCAAATCTATACTAATAATAAATCTGTAGCCGAAATTATTCTGGCAATTTTCGATTTTCCGAAAATAATTGGTCCTAACATATATAATTAACCACCCTGAGACCGAAAATCGCTTTTGTGAAATTTTTGTTTGTATGTCAGTCTGCATGTTTGTTACCTTTTCACGCGATAATGGCTGAACCGATTTATATGAAAATTGGAATATAAATTAAGTTCGTTGTAACTTAGATTTTAGGCTATATGGCATTCAAAATACTTTATTTAAAAGGGGGGTTATAAGGGGGCCTGAATTAAATAAATCGAATTATCTCGCTTATTATTGATTTTTGTGAAAAATGTTACATAACAAAAGTTTCTTCGAAAATGATTTCCGATAAGTTTTATTCTTTGCAAAATTTTGATAGGACTGATATTTAATGAGATAAATGAGTTTTAAAATTAAAATAACGCCGTCTAAGACGGTGCAATGAATTAAGAACAAATAACTTTGTCTATAAGGGGCCTTGGACAACAACAATCGAAACAGGGGCCTTCGACATCAACAATCGAAAACTATTAAACATGAAGTATGAAGTAATATCAGAAGCTAAATTGACAGATTTGTACAATTAATTATTATTTCACCATTGGAAAGTGTAGTTTCTCTAGATGGACATAATGCTATAATGTTATTACAGTAACGTCTGAGTAAATCGAGGACAGGTAAGATTAAAATAGCTTCTTATGCACAGAAAATTTGGTAGGCTATTTTGTACATTCGTTTTCTGTATTTCTTAAAATAATATTTATGTACACTCATTTTAATCTCAGAGAATTAACGAACAACGAGAGTGTATTGATTTAGTATGCAGTAATAGTACGTTAGCTTAGCAATTCATTATTTTATAATTCAAATTTTAACTATGCTCAATTGAATCATGTTAAAATACATAAAATATATATGCAATAAATGCAATGCAAAAAGTTGGGTAATGAGCGAAGCAGATTATCTTGCGCTGTTGTAAAAGTTGTTCCCTGGATCAAACGTCGTATTTTAATTATGTAATTACTTTATATTTATTTCTAACAGGTGCAGCGAAGCGCACGGGTACGGCTAGTTATGAATAAATACTGAATTGTGATACAGAGGTGTATTAAATAGCCTATATGAAATTACTACTTTGATAACATTCCTGTCTAGTTCTGTTATTTTCTAATTCTTACTTTGATTATTTTATTTAAAAAATTGGAGATTTATTCTTTGAAGAGGTGGAAAAATTCAAATATCTTAGAGCAACAGTAACAAATATAAATGATACTCAGGAGGAAATTAAACACAGAATAAATATGGCAAATGCCTGTTATTATTCGGTTGAGAAGCTTTTATCATCCAGTCTGTTGTCAAATAATCTGAAAGTCAGAATTTATAAAACAGTTATATTACCGATTGTTCTTTATGGTTGTGAAACTTGGACTCTCACTTTGAGAGAGGAACATAGGTTAAAGGTGTTTGAGATTAAGGTGCTTAGGAAAATATTTGGGGCTAAGAGGGATGAAGTTACAGGAGATTGGAGAAAGTTACACAACACATAACTGCACGCATTGTATTCTTCACCTGACATAATTAGGAACATTAAATCCAGACGTTTGAGATGGGCAGGGCATGTAGCACGTATGGGCGAATCCAGAAATGCATATAGAGTGTTAGTTGGGAGACCGGAGGGAAAAAGACCTTTGGGGAGGCCGAGACGTAGATGGGAAGAAAATATTAAAATGGATTTGAGGAAGGTGGGATATGATGATAGAGACTGGATTGGTCTTGCTCAGGATAGGGACCAATGGCGGGCTTATGTGAGGGCGGCAATGAACCTCCGGGTTCCTTAAAACAAGTAAGTAAGTAAGTAATGGCAGTATCTCTGTACAGCAAAAAAAAGTGATATTCCGAATGATGAGTAATTTTTTTAATAGTGCAATAGGCCTACTTGTTTATTTATACACACAGAAATTTCAGAACTACTAAATCGTCACGTGAATGCAAGAACTAGATAACTCGAAATTTGCGTTTTTTAGTTATCTTTGTTAGAGCATAGTAAAAATCGCGCAGAATGCAATGCAAGAACTAGGTAACTTATCGAACGATACCAGCGACAGCTGTTTTCCAATCTATCAAATAGGTAAAAGAAAACAAGACATATTCCTTAGTGCAATAAATAGATAGATAGATAGATAGATAGATAGATAGATAGATAGATAGATAGATAGATAGATAGATAGATAGATAGATAGATAGATAGATAGATAGATAGATAGATAGATAGATAGATAGATAGATAGATAGATAGATAGATAGATAGATAGATAGATAGATAGATAGATAGATAGATAGATAGATAGATAGATAGATAGATAGATAGATAGATAGATAGATAGGTAGATAGGTAGATAGGTAGATAGGTAGATAGGTAGATGAGGTAGATAGGTAGGTAGATAGGTAGGTAGATAGGTAGGTAGATAGATAGATAGATAGATAGATAGATAGATAGATAGATAGATAGATAGATAGATAGATAGATAGATAGATAGATAGATAGATAGATAGATAGATAGATAGATAGATAGATAGATAGATAGATAGATAGATAGATAGATAGATAGATAGATAGATAGATAGATAGATAGATAGATAGATAGATAGATAGATAGATAGATAGATAGATAGATAGATAGATAGATAGATAGATAGATAGATAGATAGATAGATAGATAGATAGATAGATAGATAGATAGATAGATAGATAGATAGATAGATAGATAGATAGATAGATAGATAGATAGATAGATAGATAGATAGATAGATAGATAGATAGATAGATAGATAGATAGATAGATAGATAGATAGATAGATAGATAGATAGATAGATAGATAGATAGATAGATAGATAGATAGATAGATAGATAGATAGATAGATAGATAGATAGATAGATAGATAGATAGATAGATAGATAGATAGATAGATAGATAGATAGATAGATAGATAGATAGATAGATAGATAGATAGATAGATAGATAGATAGATAGATAGATAGATAGATAGATAGATAGATAGATAGATAGATAGATAGATAGATAGATAGATAGATAGATAGATAGATAGATAGATAGATAGATAGATAGATAGACAATAGCTCAAAATAGGAAAAATTGAGTTACCTAGTTCTTGCATCCAGGTGACGAAGTGATGTGTAGGCTACAGTTAAGTTCGCTTTGCGGGCTAGGTATATGAACAGAATGATTAGTAGTTGAAAAGTGTGTTTTTCAAGTTAACAGGAATTTCTGATTTCTTTATAAATTTCAAATAGTACCACATGAAACACCCATGATTATGATTTATATACGTCATCTGTGCCAATTCCTGATCGCTTTGGCGTTATTATCTTTAATTCTTTGCGATAATTACCAGTATATATTTCTCTCAAAACTTAAAACCAGTCTAGTATATACAGTCACGAAACTCAATACGTAGTAACTATGCATCCATAGGTAGTTGCTAACCACTAGGATCGCTAATATCGCCTCATTACAGGCAATGCGAAATAGTACCGGCACAGTTTGTTGTTCCTAGCGCCCTCACAACTCAAGCTTCGTGACTGTATATAGTAGACCGTGTTAAAACTGCATGTGGTTCATTTTTCTTATACAGTACACTTCCTTAAGGTTTAATTAATCTTTTTCCGCTTGGCAGCAGTAGCGGAAGGTTGTTCGAGAGAAGCACAATTGATCTGTACTGTTTGGTTACTTCAGTGAGTGTCTATAATGAATATCATAACCAAGGCAATTCGTACCAATACAATGCAAGTGTTGTTTAATAAAGATCAGTATGCAGTATAGACTATATAAAATTTAAGTAACTATATATATATATATATATATATATATATATATATATGATTTATTAAATAAAATCATAATGTGTTCTTCAATAAGTGTGACCACAAGGATCCAGAAAACAAATACGTATATAGAAATTCATAATGAAACAATGAAAATACATACAATAACTTAAAAAAAAAAAAATGAAAGTGATGGTGAAATCAGCGAATAGGGATTATAAAGAATGGACACTGAGCGAATTTTCCTGTGTTTTGTTTCTCTGTGCGCCGACGTTTAGTTCCACTTTCAAGCGCTAGAGGTTAGTGTAATCGAGCATACGCTAAGAGTATGGAGTTGAGACACAGGATCCAAACATCGCCTACCTTATTACATAGGCTAATCCAGTAACGCTTTGCTTCAAATAAATTCAAGTTAACAGCTTTTCCTTATTTCTCAGTGTCAAACTAGTTGTAATAATATTTTTTTATATTTAAGATATAATAAATTATATTATAAAATAATACAATACATTATAAAATTAAGTATCGAATTCGTTTAATATTTATATACAATATATTGTAGGTACATGGTTTTACTTCTCATAAGTTTTGTTTTTTTTCCATTTTCACTGCTATCAAATCATTACATATCTTAATTGTTGTTGGGATCAACGTCTCAACTTTCATTATAAAGGAATTCTAGAGTCTAGACATTACAGTTAATGACGGATTTATTATTTTATGGATCCAATTTTTTTTTAGTACATAATGTACCTAGATGTATTAATTATATGTGTTATATTTCCGCTGTGTCGACTGCTAGCTGGTGTGATGTCAGCGCCAACTCTAGGGAGAAAGCAGAATCTCACGCTGTAGCTGGCTTGAAGGTCATTGAAATCAGTCCTGCTACATCAACGGTACCGACGCGAAGTGTCCATACTTAATTACCTATACGCTGGTGAAATTATAATATATTACTTGAAATAGAAAAGGAATTGCAAAAATTGAATTGAATCTTTCAGAATTTCTCTTAGCATTTTCTCAATGTTGTAACATGTGAATCCCTTTCATTTTAAAAGGTTAAAGGTGTATTAATTCGAGATGGTACCACGATCTCAAAAAAGAAGTTTGTGTACATTACGATTATTTAGTCCTGACAGTCCCCGGCGATGTGCGCCTGGGTCAGGCGAGTCCATTTAGTTTCGCCAAGGGATGTTTGGGTTAGTCTCTCGCTTGCCGACGGAGCGATCGTATATAATGCTTGTGGTAGAGGGGTATGTTTCTAGTGCAATTAAGCTGTACTGAATTCCTTTATCGACCGCTAGCCCTTATCTCTACTCCGGAGCTCTCCCCACTACTCCTATTACTTTCCCTCTTTCGCTTCACTTAGCTAGGGCCGATTGTATAAACCATTTAATCTTAGATCAGAGGTTAAATTGATCCTTGTTCTAGCTGAACTTGGAATTTTGTGTTGTATAAAGTCTAATCTGAGATTAATTTGTCTCAAACTAAAGTCAACTTTGACTGAAGAAATTTCTCTCCGATTAAGTTAGATGAACCAAGTTCAGTTAGGCCTATTTCTTTTCTGTTTGAAACATGCGAGTGGCAGACTGTGCAAATAGAATAACCATTTAATATTAATAGATATGGTAGTTACACTTATATATATATATATATATATATATATATATATATATATATATATATATATATATATATATTTCAATTTCTTGCCTAAATACACAAACAATCTTATATTTTATAAGACTATCGTGTACAGCAGTATCAAATAACATAACCTATAATTATATTATGTTTATAACAACCATTCATTATTAATGATTGTGATAGGTACATTCATAAATTTTCAATTTGTCGTTTTATATAGCTTTATTATGTTTAGCAGTATCAAACACCATAACATGATAACAATTTGGAGAACAGTCAACCTTCTTCTTATTGTCCGCCATTATTTACATTGCACAAATAAACCAGTGTCTCCAACAGTGTGTACGGAAAGTCGCCAAAAAGTAGTTGTAAAGTCGCTAGATTTCTCATTATCAACAAAGAAAGAATAAATTTTGTCACTATGGGGTGCTAAAAAGTTCGCTAAACCCCTATTTAAGCAATATAAAAGTTAAAAGAAATTGTTATTGAAAAAGAGTTAAAGTCGCTAGATTGGTAACACTGAACAAACTTGTACAACATGGTCGGCGCATCACATATTTCACCTGTTTATGCGATGTTGCCAAATCCTTTTCACGTGAACTTAGATTGCATTTGAACCCGGTAATTTGATCGCAGAAAAGTTTTATACAATAGAAGAAGAATCTGAACTCGGTTCACTTTTCGATCTTCGATCAAAGTTCATCTTTAGTCAGGGAGTTTTATACAATTGGGCCTTAGCTGTCAGGACTAAATAATCGGTCTGTACTGACCAATGATTAGCCATGATGTTATACTACTTCCTAAAATGAGGAATGCAGAGTTCATAGATACTTTTTTTTCAACATCAATAAGTTTTGGCTGTTATGCGTCTCTTTCAAACCTGATATTCGGGTCTAGTATTATTTCTGTGTTGTTTTTTCTATCAATGACAACAATATTTGCTCGTCTTGTTGAATCATCTTACGAGATACAATGCACTTCTTTATGGACTTCCAATCCTTGTAGTCTTAGAATATCAGCAAGCATTGTCCTTACCCTGTGATGACGGTTGTTCCGCAGTAACTCAGTCTTTCGGCAGATACCCAACACATGTATGCCATTGCTAAATGTATTTCTGTTCCTAATGAAAAAGTAGGAAAGAATGACTGTATCCATGGTGATACCCGTAATCTATATATATAATTTGAACTGGTAATGGAAATTACGGTAAAACGGCTGAACGGATTTTAATGAGTGACCCCTCATTTTCATGCCTGGCATCCAAAGTTTTTCGGAAAAATAGTAGTTTTCAGTGAAATGTCAATTTTCCTACATAATTTTCGTATTTTCCAAAATCCATCTGTTGTCAGTTTTGAGAACAATTTTATTGAATCACGGCCGACTTGATTGAATTTCAGAACAAAACACACACTACAATAAGCAATAGGCTATTACACGAAGGTCATGACCTGCAGGATTGCCGACATATTTAGAGCTCAATTCAATTTGTTATTAAAAACTGATTCTGCAGTGTATAATTTTCTGAGTACAGCTGTGTACTGGATATTCAAATCTACGAAACTTGAGGTGGTTTGATGACATTATTACCATTAGAAATTAAATATTATTATAGTTAATATCATGATGTGACTATTTTTCATTAATTATATGTATTAATGCTATATTGATGATATGAAAGTGAAACGTTTTGAGGTTATGTAAGTAAATGTAGAGAATATCTTAATTTAGATCTTCATTTCTATAATTTACTGAGTGACTGCTATATATAACTATTAAGTATTAAGTAAGATAATAATATTGTTATTAGAAATCAAATATTTTTATACTTATTAAACCAGTGGGGTTGGGTCTTTTTCATATACTTAATGGCGGTGTAGTGTAAATATTGATATGTGTCATTGTCTTCAGTATTGGCTCGAGAAAGCGCAAAAATTACAGTTCCTAAGGAAAGATAAAAAGGTATTACTTACTGATAAAATAAGAGGCCTAGAAAATTTTGTAGTCTCCAGATCATTTCAGCAAGATCTCTTAGTAGGATAAAATGATTTTACGCTCTACATTTCAAGTTCTACATGCAGCAGCTATACGAAAATGCTATTGTTCGAAAGCTTAGCAAACCTGATATTTTTTTAACTTTTGCCTACAATCCACAATGACCTGAAATAGCTACTGCTATCGTCCTGACATTGATACTTGCGTTTTCGCGTTGAAACTCAAAAACTTAAGTCGGATAGGTTCAAGAAAAAGTATTTGGCCTAAAAAAATCCATTCAGAGGGAGTATATTTCACTATTATGGAGGCAAATTACTATCAAAAAGACAAGTGTTCTTCATTGAAAATAAATCTGAAAAATGTTTATTTGAACGTCTAACGAACTTAGTTTGCAGCAGCATTTGCTGCACAAGCCACTAGTCAAGGTTTAAAGTTCAATCGCTCTGGTTCAATACTTAATAGTTATAATGATTTTTCTATATATATTTGTCGGAGGTGTTTGCTCTTCTTGAGAAGAAGACATTCCAGTAATTGGTGTGCTAAATTAAACATTGTAGCCTATATTAGATTAAGCTTAATTTTAAAACAAAAATTTGAGTGCAAATGTCACACCCGTAACCATGGAAATAAAAACGTGAGTAACGATACTCTAATAACACTTAAACATGATTTGTGTGCATAAATATGTAGTTTTCTGTCACATCATCACAGATGCTGTAATAAGATTAATATTGTATTTCATGTAAACGTGATCTGTGTGCATTTTTGTTATGACAACGTAGGTATTGTAATATCAGTTATAAACAGATAACTTATTTATTTATAGAAAGTATTCTACGGAATAAAGAATGATGAGAATGACAATGGCATATGTGCCGCTCTTCTATTGGAGAATGAAACATTTAAATTCGCTCATTTTCAGTACACATGAGGTTTAAAGTAATGAGACAATAGTTATTACATAATTCTGATGTATTTTACAAAATCATACTAGTAATTAAAATTATTTTTTACATTTTCAGTATATTTTTATTTTGAATTTGATATTCCCAAGAAACTAGTTCGATTAATTAAAATGTGTCTTAAGGTGCGTACACACTTAGCGAACGAACAACGAACGAACGACAAACGATTGCATTCGTTGATTGAAATCGGTACTGTGTACGTCGCAGCAAAGGCAAACCGATCGTTTGGTTTGCCTTCGGAAGTGATCCGTCGCTTGTCGGTACATCAAAGGAAGTTGGTATTCGTTGTGGACGGGATTTGCCACTAGCTTGTAGTTCGTAGCAGAACGCAGCGCTTAGTTCAATTTCACCAACAGGATGTCGAAACTGGAGTGGACGGAAGACGCTGTTATAAATCTTATTAATGCATATAGGGAGCAGGAAACTTCATGGAATCCCAAGCATCCTACTTACCACAATAAAGTAAGAAAACATGATGTTTGGGAACCTATTGGAAAGATGTTTAGCTGCAAGATAGGCGAGTCAAACACGTGCAAAATTTGAAAATTATTTTTGTTTATTTATTTTCAGTGGATATATGTTTTTGTTTATTGTAGGGAGCAGAAGTCAAAAAGAAAATTGAATCCCTACTGACATCATTCTGGAGTGAAAGACAGAATCCCATAAAAGTTCTGGAATGGGGAGTGATGAAGTGTACGAGTCAACTTGGTTCGCGTATAAACATATGTCGTTCCTTTTGGACAAATTCACGCCCAGAAAAAACAAAGTTCCAACCTTGTGCACACAAAATAAATTATTGGCATTGAAAAGTGTCTTTTCGTAAGCATGATGCGCATACGACAAACACAGACAAATCTCTTTTTAATATTTTAAGATAATTATTGTCAGTGAGGTATCCGTGTACTGAAACTTTCCCCTGGGGCCTATTTCATAAAAGTAATATTACTAAAAAGGTAATAACATTAAGTAATATTATTACTGTTCTGTTTCATAAAAGTAATATTTAATAATATTATGTATTACTGTAAACGCTCATATTATTACTAAAATAAATAATAATATTACTAAAGTGTTTCATAAAGCAGCAAAGAAAATTAAATTTATTAATAATATTAACGTTAGTTCCATGACTGTATTTTAAGTAATAGTTTAATAATTTGTAAAAAGTAAATGCCAATGTAGGGTTAGATTTTGAAGATAAAACCATGAAACCATTTGAAATGGATAATTCTGACTCAAATAGTGATGAAGAGGGAGTGTTTGTCCGACGTCCAAGAAATTTTAGACAACGAATATCCTACAACCATATGCAAGAAAGTTACGAATATAATGAAATAGTTGACCTTTCAATTCGAAAATTTTTCGCAAAAACTCTGTTCCTTCAAGTTATTTTCACGTCTTTTCCCCATTTTAAAAAGCATAAGAGACAAAATGAATGACTAACAAAGTCCCTCTCCATACTTACAAATACTTACAAACTGTCATAGGCGTCAATGTAGGTGGACCGGGCTGAAATTGAAAACTATCTTATCTAATTGTAAAAGAGGAACAATTGGAAAGGATGAAACCTAAATTAAATTCAATTACAGTATAGAACTGTTAGAAAGTAATTACTGTATATTTTACATTATTTTATGTTATTTGAATGATTGAACTTAACGTTTTTCCCTCCTTTCTCGTCATTTTTTAAATTATAATAATTGTTCAGAAATATATGCCTATGGGACATCTACATAACAAAATACAGTAATATTAATATTTTCTGTACCTATTGAAATGTTTTTTCAGTGTATACTTGTGACAACCTGAATCTATATACTCTTCACTAATTAACATTGTGAAGATCTTGGTGAGCAAAATCTTTTGCAGACATATATCAACAAGTAGATCTATTACAAAATATGTGGACTACTTTAAACCACCCCTATTGAGGGCATAAACTAAAATTAACTTACGAGATTTATAGGTACCGTATCCACAATTCCACATCACAATCTCTAATTAGAACATATGTATTTGCATTTTGTATAGTCAGGTAACTTCTTGAAAATACTACTTACAACATAATCAGCAATAAAAACCCATTAAGACAATTTCAGTATTTTTATTAATTTCGTCATAACATTAATCTTCTACAACATCCACACCTTCAAACTGAAACACTATATTTTCTAGGAACGACTTCACCGCGTAAGTACTTATGTCGTTATTGCATTACTTATTTATTTTTGGTAAAAGAGTAATTTTTATGTGTATTTATTTACGCTTGCACCAATAATTTTTAAGCCTTTTATATAAGTACTTGCGCAGTATTCCGAATTATAACGGAACTTGAAATATCTTACATAAGACGCTTTGCAGGGTCCACTAACCCTGTCGTTAACACTGTCCTTAAGGCTGGTACAATATTGTCATCAAAAAGTTTTCACTGCTTAACATTTTCATATGGTACTTCTTTAGATAACGAGGTCCAATTTTTACACGCGCGCACACACACGCTTCTGTCACTGATACACTGTTTTTGGAATTGCAAACTTTACAACAGCAGAGACGTGAACAATTAGGAATGATAAATATCTGTTCACAATATTTTAGATTTATCATATTGTTTCTTTTACTCGTAAATCAACTGAATCAAATAACAGAAACAATAACTTCGAGTTGCAGTGATTTACAATCTTATCTGAAATAAATTGTCTCCCAAACCTTCACACATATTACGATTTACTCTGTTGTTGCTATTAAAGATAGTACTTCAAAACTTATTTCATTCAACAACTGTTAACAGAGAGAATAATATAAATAGCTGTAGAGTGCAGACCAACTTGGTTATGTTAGTCAGCCTTAACCTCAAATCATCTGGCTACTGTACGTATTTTATGACTCGTGCAAAACGTTTATGAAACAGAATTTAGTCGGTTAATAAAATTGTTTTCATGACTGCAATACTATTACTTAATATTATTACTGTGTTTATGAAACAGGCCTGCACTTGCTATAATTATATTTTCGTCTGCCTTTATAGCGGATAATCAGCGAATGTGAATGTTTTCTGACAATTTGCTGATGATTTGTACGTCGCTTCAAACAGCGAACGAACAACGAAGTTTTGCTTCATCATTCGTTCGTTGTTCGTTCGCTAAGTGTGTACGCACCTTTAGTGAAACTTACAGCAGAGTCCGTACAGGCCAGTTTCTATCTTATGCTTTTCCAATTCACTGCGGGCTAAAGCAGGGAGATGCACTATCACCTTTACTTTTTAACTTCGCTCTAGAATATGCCATTAGGAAAGTTCAGGATAACACAGAGGGTTTGGAATTGAACAGGTTACATCAGCTTCTTGTCTATGCGGATGACGTGAATATGTTAGCAGAAAATCCACAAACGATTAGGGAAAACACGGAAATTCTACTTGAAGCAAGTAAAGCGATAGGGGTGGAAGTAAATCCCGAGAAGACTAAGTATATGATTATTATGTCTCGTGATCAGAATATTGTACGAAATGGAAATATAAAAATTGGAGATTTATCCTTCGAAGAGGTGGAAAAATTCAAATATCTTGGAGCAACATAACAAATATGAATGACACTCGGGAGGAAATTAAACGCAGAATAAATATGGGAAATGCCTGTTATTATTCGGTTGAGAAGCTTTTGTCATCTAGTCTTCTGTCAAAAAATCTGAAAGTTAGAATTTATAAAACAGTTATATTACCGGTTGTTCTGTATGGTTGTGAAACTTAGACTCTCACTCTGAGAGAGGAACAGAGATTAAGGGTGTTTGAGAATAAGGTTCTTAGGAAAATATTTGGGACTAAGAGGGATGAAGTTACAGGAGAATGGAGAAAGTTACACAACGCAGAGCTGCACGCATTGTATTCTTCACCTGACATAATTAGGAACATAAAATCCAGACGTTTGAGATGGGCAGGGCATGTAGTACGTATGGGGGAATCCAGAAATGCATATAGAGTGTTAGTTGGGAGGCCGGAGGGAAAAATACTTTTGGGGAGGCCGAGACGTAGATGGGAAGATAATATTAAAATGGATTTGAGGGAGGTGGGATATGATGATAGAGACTGGATTAATCTTGCTCAGGATAGGGATCAATGGCGGGCTTATGTGAGGCGGCAATGAACCTCCGGGTTCCTTAAAAGCCAGTAAGTTAGTTAATTATATATAACGGGCACTTGACTTACCTTAATTCATTTGCTTGTAGACGAAATCGGCCCTTCTCTCTTTCGATATATTACAGACACAATTCATTGTTCTCAAATAAACACTCGCAAACGGTTCTCACAATCACAAGTTCACAACCGCATACAATACCGATACTCGTCTTACGAAGGACAAGCCAAAACCAATTCGCGCTTTAGAATTTCCGTTGTGTTGTTTTCCCTTCCCTGACGGAGGTTTGAAAAACTTTCACTTTATGGGATACTAGGGATACCAATTGTGTCAACGAACAAGCGACTCCTTCATCTTATCATCGCAATGTTATCCTAAAATGCCAATTAGGCCTACGACCTACCGTAAAATGAATGAGAGGGCAGACACGTAACCTCAAGAATGGAGTGTCGGACATTGTTTCTTTTCTCTTCTTCAAGAGAATTTTTTAAAACTCAGAGCTAGAAAATGTTGGCGACTCAAGGCGTAGATCTCCACGCCTTAGCTGTACCCTCATTAGCCAGACTCCACTAGAAAACCACCCCGTCCTGTTTCTATTGTGCGGGAGAGAGAGAGTAAAAGGTTGGGCCTTTATTACTAGGCTTATAACCTATCTCAAAAACATCTATGGATACAAACAGTTCCAAATATATTGACCGTTATAACGAAGAAGCCGAGTAAAATTTCCGTATGCCTATTTTATATTAAAATAAATAAATAAATAAATATATATATATATATATATATATATATATATATATATATATATATATATATATATATACTAGCCATGCCCGTGCGCTCCGCTGCACCCGTTAGAAACAAATATAAAGTAATTACATACTTAAAATAGGACATTTGATCCAGGGAACATTCGTGTTTGATAGAAGGATAAATCGTTTAATATGTTACTTAATTTAAATTGCATCCAAACAATTTAAATGCGATCATTTTGGTCCAGAGACACTCATTTGGTGCAATGACAATTCCTTTAACATGTTTCTTAATTTTTATTACATGCAACCATAGTTTAATGAAGATTGACATCATTTAGATTTAATGTGTATATTTTATTTTACTTGTTATAGGTTTCCATTGAATTATGGTAATAACTTAATTTTAACACTTGTTTTCTACGTATTCAGTAAATGGCGCTTGGCCCACTATGGTTCTGAACCCTTCAAATAACTTAAATTATATTATATAATATTACATATTATATTATATTATATCAGAAGTTACTGTAATAACATTATAGCATTATGTTCATCTAGAGAAACTACACTTTCCAATGGTGAAATAATAATTAATTATACAAATCGGTTTATTTAGCTTCCGATATTACTTCATACAAACACAGAAACATTCTCTGTAGGCTATCTTTCATAGCTTTCGATTGTTGCTGTCCAAGGCCCTATAGACGAAGTCATTTGTTTTTTAATTCATTACACGGCCTTAGATGGCAGTTATTTTAATTTTAAAACTCATTTATCTCATTAAATATCAGTCCTATCAAACTTTTTCAAAGAATAAAACTTATCGGAAGTGGTTTTTGAAGAAACTTTTGTCATGTAACATTTTTCACAAAAATCAATAATAAGCGAGATATTTCTACTTATTTAATTCAGGCCCCCTTATAACCCCCCTTTTAAATAATGTATTTTGAATGCCATATAGCCTAAAATCTAAGTTACAACGAACTTAATTTATATTCCAATTTTCATCGAAATCCGTTCAGCCATTATCGCGTGAAAAGGTAACAAACATACAGACAGACATACAAACAAAAATTTCAAAAAAGCGATTTTCGGTTTCGGGGTGGTTAATTATATATGTTAGGACCAATTATTTTTGGAAAATCGAAAATTACCAGAAAAATTTCGGCTACAGATTTATTATTAGTATAGATAAGTTAAAATGCGCACACACCATGCATGGGGTAAGAAACATTACTTGTCTTTACTATAAGCTGCGATGGATTTCTGTCTCTTCTTACACTTGATAATATGATATCTGTCACATAGTTCTGAGCATAAAACACACACACACACACTTATCATTTGGTTCGTGGTAAGTCTTGTTGCCGCACACCTAGTGGTGGAAGCCATGGGTTGCCAATCTTGTCGTCACGTGTCTCATTTCATGATTAGCTTCCGTCCATGTCCTATCTTACATCGCACACGTTGCGTAGAATTCCTCCGGTATGCTGGTTTTCTTCTCGTGCAGATCTTGTAGGAGCCGTTTGTAGGCGTCGTTCGCTGGGAGCATTATTTCGCACCTTAGGTCCTCTATCAAAAAGGTCTCTCTGGTTAGTTCGTACACTAGTCTCGATCTTGCGTTCTGTGGTAGTCCTAGAGCTCTCTTCAAATACCTAGCTTTCACCCGCTCTAGTTCTTCCATCTGTTTGTATGTGAGGTATTCTCCCACTGATTCTAGGCCATACGTCAGGATGGGTAATATCTTTATCCGGAACAGGTCCATAGCTGTGCTGATCGATAATTGTGTGATGTTCCTAATTTCATTCATGGCTCTTGTGGCCGCCATTACTCTCGATCTTATGTGTAGCCTGAAACTTTTCCCAGTCGTCTGAATTGTGATTCCTAGATATTTAAAATCGCTTGTCCTTTTGAGTTGTTTGCCATTGCATTTTACATTTTCTTCTTCGGTGAGTCTTCCTCCTTTCCTGAACACTACCAGTTCTGTCTTCTCTTCGTTTATCTTGATGTCGTTTTGTTCCGTCCATTTGCTTAGTGTGTCTAGTGCTGATTGTATATTGTCTAAGTCTGTCGCTGCGATGGCCATGTCGTCGGCGTAGATGTACGTACTTACTCCTTCCATTCCTTTCGTGACATCATGTGTTAGGACATTAAACAGTATCGGGCTGAGCGGGTCTCCTTGGAGGATGCCGTTCGTCTGCGGTAGCCAGTCGGATGTGCCTACTCCGTCATCTATCTGGATGTAGTTTTCTGCTAAGATATTTGATATCAGGGTTGTCGTACTTGGCTTAAAAATATAAATACCTACAGAAAATATTCCTATTAAAAGCATTTACCTACCTTTGTCAATGTCAGCTTGCTTTTGTACTAGAACTAGAAGAACGATTTTCTCTCTACGAGAAAACAACTTACAACACTTTCAATAACCCTTTGATATTCTAGAATGTAACAACAGTGGAAATATAAATATTCCTTATTAATGCAGTGTTGGCACATCTTAGTTTAAGTACAATGGCATAAAAATCTTAAGTGGCCAAAATAACATTTCTATAGTTAAGTACATCATATAGTGATGATACTAAGGGCATAAAAGGTAAAGGTAAAGTTATCCCCGTAACATGCCATGAAGGCACTTGGGGGGGGGGGCATGGAGGTAATAGTCGACATAAACCGTTAATACCGACAAAATGTTAGAAAATAAGACTTAGGCAAATTGATCATTCTATTTTATTATGGCTTGTATTCCATCCAGACACAAGTCCGTAATACCAAATGAAAACGGAAGTGTTTCTTTTTAATAGCTTATATTAAAAAAAAAAAGGCGCGACTTGACCATGCACCAAAGATTTATGGAAATAAAAATGAAAACAAATAAAAATTTACTTTTTAAACTTCTTGTGGCTCGGTAGAAAATGTAATTAGAAACCTGCTTTTTTTATTGCATATAGTAGAGAATACAAGACAACTTTTGTACGCCCTTATGTTTTGAATTTCGGATTTTTTTTTTTTAAATACCGGTACACCCTACCAGAGACAGATAAGAATGAAAGATACTTGTAGCAAGGCCAAAAAGCTTATAAGCAATTGTTAATAATTAGGCTATTTTAGTTCTATTCCGTTCTATTCTATTCTATCCTACATTATAATTATATATCAAATCATACATCACATCACATCACATCACATCACATCACATCACATCACATCACATCACATCACATCACATCACATCACTCCACATCACTCCACATCACATCACATCACATCACATCACATCACATCACATCACATCACATCACATCATATCAAATCATATCAAATCAAATCATATATCATGTCATGTCATGTCATGTCATGTCATGTCATGTCATGTCATGTCATGTCATGTCATGTCATGTCATGTCATGTCATGTCATGTCATGTCATGTCATGTCATGTCATGTCATATCATATCATATCATATCATATCATATCATATCATATCATATCAAGACTGGGTGGTGTTGGGATTGGCCTTCCCTTCTGTATAGCAATAATCTGTTCTTGTAAACTGAATCTCCTAAATTGTCCAAAATATATTATGCTTTCACTTCCATTCATTGTTGAATAATTGCGCAAATTAACAATTACAAGGAAATTCACAACCTCGTAGCATTTTTCGAGCACACTACAGCATCACACGTGTTGGAAGAGACTAGCTACTAACTCGTAACCGGAACCGTTTTACGGAAATGGAAAAGGGAATGGGAAATAATCTGAGGAAAGCGAGAACACTGCATCCATCCACGTGGTCTGTGTTGCCACATGTACATTTTACAAGTTCAGTATCACATACTTTTGAAGAATGTCAGTTCTTGTAAATTCATACTATCATTTGTTCAAAGCTGCCGGTGGCCGATTAATTTTTTATGTTAAAAATGTTGTAGTTTGGAGTACCTACTTTCAATTTAAAATATATTTGTACAAAACTGACAACTTGGCTGTTGCCCTGTCTAGTAAACAATGAATAGAAATGAATTTCAGGGGCCAACTACGTAGAACTACTTCCTCTTTGTTTTACATAAACCCAACTTTAACTTTCAAATATCCACGAAAGTTTCAAACCATGAATAGTAGCCTATATAAAGTGCAATGAATAATATTTTTTATTTATGATTTTAAAATGTTTATATGGTGTCTTTCATAGCGTTGCGTTAAAACTGTTTTTTTTTTTGTGTCTTCACCTAGATGTGTTATAGTCCGGCTGAATGCAGCATCGTTAGATGGCAGCGGTAGCGAGCTGCCTGCATGACCAGTCGGTTTCTACTTCCCGCCCATGACTGATTCAGAGGAGGAGCTCCTCCCTCTCCGTTCATTTACTTGCTTTAAAACTCTGCTTCTTTCTCTGGCCGCTAGTGCGCTGTTGTCTGTGTGTGTTAACTGCAGTAGAGGAGGAATGGAGTGCCTTTCCTCCACACAGACAATCTCGCATCTTCCTCACAGTTTTCTACAGCACATGAACGCGCGTCGTTTAAAACTCGATCAACCGAGTGAACTTATAGCTGTGAACTTAAAAATTATCGAATCATCCTCGAATTTCAAGGCACATATTTTATTTGGTATTTACTTTCAAAAGAAGAAAATGTGAGGAGGACGTTCCTCCCTTCCCTCCCCCGAGGAACCGCCACTGATTTTACGTTACCTACTCAGGAATTACGTAGGTACCCCGTGTAAGCTACATATCAAAATCAAAATAATCACATACATAAACATGTAGTTTTGAACAGGACGGGAGAAACAGGAATAGAAGCTCTAATCCTAACTATTTGCACACAACACACCAATAAGCTGTAATGCCAATGATTATGATACAGAAATATAAGCTACTGTATTATATTATGCACTAAAAATTATATCTTTAGAATAACTACCTTTCAAAAGGTTGTATTACTAAATAGAAACATACGATTAAATCTGACAATTCTTAAGAAAACTATAAACTTTCAATGGAAACCATCTCAAAAAATCTTCTTAGGAAAAAACGGGAATATCTGTTACAAAAGAAGTGTAAAAATCTGATACCAAGCAATGAAATGTACATTTTTAGGGAAGGGAAGAAAAAGTTCAACTATGACAGAAAAACATCATACTTAACCCTAGAAAAATATAGAGGACACTAGCTTTTTTTTTAACTATTGGCGGGAACCTGACTGCTCATCATTCACCCAAATGAAGCCAGTTGTGTAGACCAATTTGCCGAAAGAGTTGTTGCCCAGGGTATACCATAGGAGGCTGATCTATGCTTAACATGAGATGGGATGGGATGGGATGGGATGGGATGAGAAGAGAAGAGAAGAGAAGAGAAGAGAAGAGAAGAGAAGAGAAGAGAAGAGAAGAGAAGAGAAGAGAAGAGAAGAGAAGAGAAGAGAAGAGAAGAGAAGAGAAGAGAGGAGATATGAGATGAGAAGAGATGAGATGAGATATGAGATGAGAAGAGATGAGATATGAGAGGAGAGGAGAGGAGAGGAGAGGAGAGGTGAGGAGAGGAGGAGAAGGAGATGGAGAAGAGAAGAGAAGAGAAGAGAAGAGAAGAGAAGAGAAGAGAAGAGAAGAGAAGAGAAGAGAAGAGAAGAGAAGAGAAGAGAAGAGAAGAGAAAAGAGAAGAGAAGAGATGAGATTTTTTTAGAATGCCACAGGAGAACCGGAACTTACAGAGAAAACCCCTGTGTTACCAGTACCTGGATCACGGGCTTGGCCAACACGTTATAAATTGGGGATACACCAGGGATCGAACCCAGGTCTACTGGATTATAAGTCCAGCACTCTAGGTACTGGATCACCATGATGACAAGGATGCTAGAAAATAAAATCCAGAAAACCGATATAACAACTTTTATAACATGGTAAAAAATAAAAAAAATCCTTTCAAATTCAATTAGGCACTTCTTTTATCTCTTGTTATGAACTCTGAAGTTGCAAGTGAACTCATCACAATTATTGAGGGAAAAAAAAATTATTTGCACACAATATCTTTCAAATAAAACAGACGTGCATGTGGGTTCAATATCAGACTCTGATTTACAAAGTTTAATACAGATATTATGTTCTCTCGGGATATTATTTGAATTTTCGTAATGCCGTACTTTCCCACCATCATTTTTACCACAACCGCCAATGGTAAAATGCCCTGTCTTACCACCCAGAACAGTAACAAAATCGGAAATCTGAATAATTTCTGTCACTGTTTCTTAAATACAGTGTATAGAAAAAAATCGAAAAACAATTACCTAGAAAGAAATTTTGCCTATCACTAGAAAGGCACAAAAATTTCAGTTAACCCTCTATTGGCCCGTGTGACTTGAGAGTAGGGCTACCAGACATCCTAGTTTTTAATGCATCTGGGGGATTTTCTAAAGTGTCGAGGTACCTATTAAAATTGCATTTATAAAACGCACTCACATCCGAGAATCATTATAATCTTAACTAGGATAAAATTATTCTTTTTTTACTGATGGAGATGTTGGTATCACTGAATGACCAAAATGTTTACATTGTTTAAAACGATCTCTGGTATCTCGGGAGTTTAAAATATAGAAATGAGTGATTGATTAATTTCTGGAGTCTCGCTGTGAGATGTTGTTCCTTTGTTTTGTAAGTGATGCGGCACGCAGTGGAGAATGCTTATTCATTATAGTATAGCTGACGTTGATACAACATGTTAAACGTAAGCGGGTAATTATTTTTATTTTTTATAATTACAATCTTAATTTCGGCATAATGGAATATATGCGAATTACTAACTAAACTGTAAATTTTATTTGTATTTAGATTTCAAGATGGCGAAGCGGAAATGTAGCTTCACTAATGAACTAAAAACTAAATACCCCAGCTTCATATTGCGGCTTGGAGGACAGAACTGCATTGTTAGTTGGATTGTTTGCAATGTTTATATTATAACTATTATTACACATGAACGATATGTTAGTCATATTAAATAGTTTTATTCATGACCATAACGAAAAACATGCCTTTACTAAATACTTTTGCGTTTGTAAAGTAGGCATTTATTCAACATTACTTTATTTCACTAGTGAGATAAAGACTTTACCTCACAGTTTGAACTTTATCTCACAGTTCATTAGTATTTTCCTAGTATCCGGGTACAGACGTATACTTTTCCATTCAACTATTACTCAAGAATTTAATATATCAGTCACTAGATGTCACTACCTCTACTTCTTTATTACCATTTCTTAAATATACATACACTCAATCTCCTTCTCTTTTCTCTATCTGCTACGTCGTAATTTGTGCATTGCATCCATATGTTTTTTTTTTTTTGTAATAATTTATCTTTTGAGATGCGAGGAGTCTTGAACCTGCGAAGATGGGTTTGTAGGATTTTAAAACATTTTAAAACAACACGCGTTAGCCAACTGAGCTAAACAGACACGATGATAAATTACGTTTTAATATTCCTCTTAGGTTTACAGAAGTAAAATTTGAAATTATTTTAATCACATTAGCCCGTGAACACTTCTAAATAATCCCTGAAACTTCAAAAAGACGAAAATACACGTTTAAAATGAAAAAAATATATATTAAAATTATATAGTTAATTATAATTTGTTATTTATCCAACGCCTTGGATACCATTCTTCACTAATCATGACCACCTTCATCATAAGCTACATAGTACACGTATCTATTCTAAAATCCATGCCATGATATGTGATTATATGAGGACTTATTTTCAACATATTTTCTTTTATAAAACATAATTTTTCGTTATGGTCATGGATAAAATTACGTATGGTACTTGTAAGCGTGATCTTTATTGTGCTCGTGTAATTTAAGCACTCGGCTTCCACTCGCGCAATAAAGATGCACTTACCTCACAAGTACCAAAAATAACTATTATTATGCAATATAACAATTTTTATTATTTAATCTTGGTGTCCTAGTTTTCAGTCTCGGATGTCCTCGGTCCCAGTATTCCATCTGGTAACCCTACTTGAGAGTTTCATCCAGTAATTCTATTTTCTTTTTAACAAGCGAGGGAATGTTCTTTCAATTGTTGACCAATATGACTTCAAAGTTAAAACATGGCTGCTATTTCCTACATTGTTAAATGTTCTCTGAAGTTCATATAATCTCTAGATGTCAATATTTCGCGAGTGCTCGTGTAAAGGGGGTTAAGTATGAATTGGCTAAACTGGAATAAGTACAGATTTGAACTATCCATAATTACTTTTCTCTTGTGTTAAAGGGGTTAAGTTATTCTTCCATCTATGATGCAATTACAGTGCTCCATAGTTTGTGACAAAAGGGTTTTGTTCAGTACCAAAGGAGAGAAGTTTACATACCTTACAATTTGACTTAACTCCCTTTACACGAGCACCCGTGATTTATTTTACCACCATGTCACTGAGGATCAATGTTACCTGGAAGTCACAACCATGTCATGTAAAATAAAAATTAATCAAAAAATTTAATTTTACTAATATGTGCTAATTAGATAACTATCAACAAATATAGAGACTTGAAAACATTTTCTGACTTCCGAAAATAATTTGGGATATAGAGGGTTAAAAACTATATCTATCATAATACCAATATTACAATGAAATTATTGACATGTTGACAAAGTACCAAATGTGGCATTCACATAAGGAAAGAGAAATTAAATACACTCATTTTTCATGAGGAACATTATAGTACACTAATTTACGGACATCTGTAAGAAGAAAACACTAATAAAAATACATTAATTAATGATTTCACTTTTATTATTATATGGACGCGAATGTTACAGCTTAAGGACGGATCGTCTTAGATGAATATAGTTTATAGAAATTAAGTTCATTAGAAGAATTGTGGATTATACATTGCTGAACAAAGAAAGGAACTAAAAATCACATCAGTGAAACGATACAAATTTATAGAAGATAGAGTCCACACCTGTGGAGTAACGGTCAGTGCGTCTGGCCGCGAAACCAGGTGGCCCGGGTTCGAATCCCGGTTGGGGCAAGTTACCTGGTTGAGGTTTTTTCCGGGGTTTTCCCTCAACCGAATACGAGCAAAAATGCTGGGTAACTTTCGGTGCTGGACTCCGGACTCATTTCACTGGCATTATCACCTTCATTTCATTCAGACGCTAAATAACCTAGATGTTGTTACAGCGTCGTAAAATAACCCAATAAAATAAAAAATATAGAAGATAGTGATAGGACCGTGTTGAATGCATGACATAAACGCTCTAAAATGACAAAGAAAAAAGAAGTTTGAGATGTCCGAGTAAAATATAAATGGGAACAATTCCTGGTAGTCAAAACAGATCAGTGCCCAAAACATGACGATGACGGTGGTGGTGGTGGTGGTGGTGGTGGTGGTGGTGGTGGTGGTGGTGGTGGTGGCAGCGGTGATGAAGACAATGAAGAAGAAGAATAATAATTTGGAATCAGTGATGCTACTGTTATATTCAAATGTTAAAATTAAAATATAGACCTTAGAAAATATTTGTAACAAAGGAACTTTCGACTTTCTACTAAGCATTATTTTGTATAGAATATTAATAAAATGTCAGTCATATGGACCCTCTGTAAAAAGCCAAACTTCATCATGGACGAAGAAGATCTACTTCACTGTTTTAATCTGGATAGCAATCAGCAAGAACTGAAGAACACGGCCACACTCCACTGGGATAATGTCTCAACCATCCGCCATAGCTATAAACAAGGGCCACCTCTCGACATGTTTAGCCAAATATGGAAAAGATCTAACAGCTTTATATTGGGATGTCAGAAAGTGAATGGTTTAAGTTACAAGTCTAATGACATTGGGAAATAAATCAGCAACAACAACAAGCATTAGTGTATTAGAAACAAATTAACTTTGTATTAGTTCATTAGTACAATGTAATTGGAAAATGCAATAAAAACTAGCTAACACAGTAGAAACAAACGCAAATTTCTGATATTGTAGACATTTTCCAAAATAAATAAAACTATTGAATAGAAGTTGAAAGGGTTAATTCTTCCACAATTCAAAACACTTAATTTCTTATCACTTCTTAGTAATCTTATACCCAATAAACCATCTTGCAGGATACACATTTGTTTACATTAATTATGTATCTACAATCTTCTTATGTGAAATTACCGAGGTCGCCATTTTAATGTTTGGAAGGGTGAAACAGTTAAATTGGCAAACCTCTTACTGTCCATACAGAACAAACTTCATGTCAGTTCTCAGACACCTCAACTCAACACGTAGCACCTTTTAAATTCTATCTTCTGTCATTTGGAACTTCCAATATCAAAGATTGCTTTGCCACATTTCCTCATTTATACAATAGTTTTTAAGTCACTTGTATTAATACCGGTAATACAATATAAATTCATTTGTTGGGAGAAGGAAGGGGGGAAATGGCACGAATTGTCAATTCAAATACTGTACATAACTTCAATCTTCTTCAAAACACTGATCTGTGTACAAAAAAAAAAAAAATTCCCCCTTATTCATTTTAAAAAATCACACTCACATTTTCTCGATCTCACATTTAAAAGGTATTTCACACAGTTTGGTTGGTAAAATGTTTCACACCATGCTGTAAACTATGGTACACAAACAGCTACAAAGTTTGCTTTCATGGTGGTCATTGTGGTACAAGTCTCTCGGAGTAATTGGATTGTGTCATAAAGGAAGAAAAATCCAACATTTCGGAGCAAATTATTGGTTCCATCAATAGTAGAATGTCGAAAAATACAACTAAGTACAAATGTCAACATATATGAG